>OX451399.1:17866571-18310470 GCA_949629135.1 Eremobia ochroleuca
GGCTGAGTTGAGAAATCCGGCGACGTTGCCATGACGTCACAGTGTGCTAGCGCTCTTAACCAACTCACCCATTGCTGGAAATAGGCCTCTCGCTCTCCCAAATCGAGCCACAGCACTCTATCCTCCGCATTCAGTCTGTTTCCACTAACTTATTTAAGTGATTTGGGAAAATGATGGCCCCCAATAAGACTGACCTTGCAATGACCGCATCCAAGGGTTCCCGCGGTTTTCTGTAGATTGGTAAAACTTAACCATATCAAAAAATATATGGGAAAAGTAAAACAAGATCGTTGCGATTATATCTTCGACTGTCATAGAAAGTTTTATTTAGGGCTGATTTTACGAGTACCAACACCAGATAAATTTATCAGAGGAATAATTTTGAATTTTTGACAGTGTATCCAACTATCCAATGTGTCCAAGTTTTTGTATGGAAGAATGCAAAAACTGTCAGACGTAATTTTATTCCAAGAATAAAAATTATCTGTTGATTGAAAAATCAGCCCTTATTTATTATAAAACCGAAAATAAGTCTAAAATCTGCAACCCTACTTGGGCAAGCATGATACGATTATGATTATGATTATGATTATAGTATGATTACTCCTGTTTCATGTCTATTGTTATAGTATATATTTATTTAGATTGGTATAATATACTTTATGTATGTATTTATTTTATCGTGTAAATAGTACACCACAGACTACCTACAATACTTGTCTCTCATTCCCTTTTCAATCCATCCAAAGGTTGTCTTTAAAAGATCGCTCTTAGCGATAAGACCGCCCATTGTGTCACCCTTTGTAAAATTTCTATATTTATGTCTGTAATCTATATGGTGTACATAATAAAGAGTATTCTATTCTATTCTATTCTATTCTCGTGCCTTCTCTGTATGAGAAAAAAGGCCTTTACCCTCCAGTGGGTCACAACCAGGTTGGTATTATAATTTTTTATGAAAAATAGTATCGAAAAAACGAGCTCTTTATTTATTATTAATTTATTTTGGATCTCCAACAAAAGCAGTACACAAAACATGACACAAAGGATTCACAAAAGACATTTATGTTACGGTACCTAAAGGTGAACCATCCAGAAAGTGACCTCAGCAAGAGTAACTTAACATTCGTTGGCATTCTGTATTTTCTATCCCATAATCTTGTAACGATGATGGGAAGCATCGTTTATTATAATTTACAACGAAAGAAAAATATTGGAAGCCTAGAGTACGCACTGGGCTTAAGCCGGTAAATAAGAAAGATGGGCCGTAATTAAAGAGGATCCCGAACCGCTATTAGGGTGTTGTTACATAACAAACGTTCAATCTGTTGGAATGGTACCTAAGAGGCGTTTGTACTTTCAACGAGATAGATTAAATTGACTTTATAGGGCTATACTGAAATAGCTTTAGGTCAGAAAGGCCTATTTCCGTTTCCTTCTAAGTTTGTTAGTAATGTTCCTAAGAGACGTAACTGATAGAATAGATTAAACGTGTATTGTCTCCAGTATTGAAGTTAGTATTAGAAACAGACGCCAGCACATCAAGCTACCTGAAAGTGTCAAATTTTCCCAATCAACTTTGAACCTAATACTTTAGCGATAAAGTTGAAAATTTATTAAAGAAATTTGACAGATTGTAGTAGCTTGATGTGCTGGCGTTTGTACATGCACAAAACTTTAATACCGCAAGCAATACGTTCAAGCGTCAGCATTATGCTTAGGTCCCCTAGCGGTTTCCTTAGCGTTGGTTTCCAGCTTAAACCCTTGATTCCTGTTTATAAGACTGTACTGCAATTAACAATTACAGATGAATTTGTTCCTTGTTTTCGATAGGTTGTTAAGTCAACAGCATGGCTGACGCAGCAAATTTTCTAGCAGTACAGTCGATAATACAACTGTTTAAACAAAGAGTAGGTAGTACCTGTAACCCATACAGCAAATAACTGGTCCAAAAATCAACCTGCCTAGGCTTTACGCAACTATGTTGGGGTCGGTTTCGAGTTATAATTAGATGCACCTGAATACTAGTATTTGACATGGAGCGACTGCCTATTTGACTTCCATAGCCCAGTTACTGGGTAAGACGGTAAAACTCGTTTTTAGACTTTTGTACTTTTGACTACCGTTACGACATGTCTGCTAGGACATAATCACTTCAGCAAAGACCTCTACTGCTAAAAATGGCAAGAACACTACAGGAATACCAGTCACCCGTTGTATAAACATACACACACACATAAACTCACGCTTTCGTCCCATGGGGGAAGGCGGAAACTACAAAACGCCATCTGGCACGATCCTTACATTCTTCTTTTGCTTCGTTACGTTCACGCATCTGGTTATATACACGCACACTGGTGACGAGTACTACGCATCTGACCTTTCTCAAGGATATCACGAATGAGGTCACAATATATCCTTCTAGCCCGGCGTTTTCACTTACATCTGTTTTGTATTCTCAATACCAATGCAATATATGCAGCTGAGGATAAATTTGTTGGCGTTTCACAAATGGCAGTTTACTACCAGGACTTGAAGCTAAAAGCCCAAGAAATACAAAACTCTAAATTGGTGTTGAAAGAAAAAGGCGACCTCACAGATTGGCTCTAAAGTATCAAGAAAACCATTCAAGAAAACTTGAAATTGCACATTAGAGAAAAAGAGGGACCTACGTGCAACTTCATTCTTGAAGTTACTCGAAGAAAGACGCTTAAAAACCAAACTCGAGTGCTCCTTAATTGGACTTCCTGCCTAGTGAGACTTCACACTTGTGACCAGGTACTTTAAATGTCAACAGTATGGACATGCTGCAAAGACATTTCGGGAGGCTACCTATACGTGTGGACATTGTGGGGAACTGGGTCATCAGGAAAATGAGTGCACTAAACATGCTGAAAAGTCACATTGTGCAACATGCTTGCGAATTAAAAAAACCGAGCAACCACAAGAGAGGCGATCGAGAATGCCCCGAAAAGAAAATTGCTAAGACAAGATGTTTCGTAGTAAGACCGCCAATGCTATCTTCAAGCCTTTTTAAATTTATGTTATAGTTATAATTATTCATATGTTGTCTTTTACTAGTTATAATCCGTAAAATTTTAGTAATCATTTGTTTTTACAATTTATATTATAAGTAAACATGCAATCTTAACATTTTGTTGACACGGCATTTTTTTCTGTATGACAAAGTAATCGCGACCTTATTAAGAATGTAACATTGCAAAACTCATAATAGAATATGGTTGCAAAAATTTCTTACGATGAGGCAAAAAAGTAGCATACCTACTATTTTGCTCAATTCGAATATAACCATAATTAAAGTAGATACATTATTTACTATTTGTTTAAGGATTTTTTAGATAATACTTATGTATAAGCACTTGAGTGAGATACCTGAGATACAGGTTTATTCCTAGTTCAGGTAGAATCCAATTGTTTTTTACGTACCTCTAGTTTAAGGCAATATTTTGTAAATATTTATATAAATCAATTATTACAATAAACAATTTCAGTACGTTTTGTTAATTGTTTTCACTCACCCTCTCAATAAACAAACCATACTCTTTTCATTTTCGTCACTACAACTTTATTTTAACTACAATGTTGCGTATTGTATAAAGATATAACATACAAGCAACAAAAATACTAGAGTTATAAAGGTACTAAAGTTGTGATATTAAGAGTTCAACACTATTTTATCCATCACTACAGACTTAAAGTTTCAAAAACCGCTCACAGAAACAATGCGAGAGCAACTTCTCTAAGTAGAAGAGAACAACTGTAATTAAAAGAGCAGAATTGTTGAAATTCGTTTAAAAAATCACTTCGCTCCTAAGACCCGATTGATTTTTAAATTGGATGGTTGAGTCAGACAGGCGACGGATGGAAGGCGCTAATTTGTCACTTTGTTCGAGTTTCTTGACAGATGAGGCCAGTTGATGTTTTTGGGGATTTCCATTGATCTATTATCGGTTTAGTAATTAACGATTTTATACTCGTTAAATACTGTTGGTACTTGTAATAACAACAACAGCCGTGCGATTCTGTAACTATCTCACCGTGAAAGCTTGGGTGAAGTGAGCGTGGAGTGAGCTTTCATTCGCTAGGGATTAACACTACTAAGTGCTCACTTCACTTATGATTTCAAGGTGAGATTTTTACAGAATCGACCGGCAGTTTCGAGTAGTAGTAAGCCCAAAAAAATACGTAAAGTACTATCCTGTATTTATTTATTATGTATGTAAAAAATATAAATTAACTATAATTTCTTTGTAAAAAAAGACGGTCAAGTGCGAGTCGGACTCGCGCACCGAGGGTTCCGTACAAATTTGTAGGTATAAAACTACAAATTTACGGTTTTCGAATTTTTTCCTTTACTTGTGCTACATGACATTGCCAAATTTCATGATTCTAGGTCAAAGGGAAGTACCCTATAGGTTTTGAGTCCCTTGCGAATGTCAAAATATGCAGCATAAACGGAACATAAACGCCCGTATCTTTAGATTGCGTTGACCAAGAAGTTTGATTTTTCACTGCTTCAAGGGATTGTAGCCTTGAGTATTTGATATTAATTTCAACTTTATAACTACGCGTTCCCGAGAAAAAGGGTCTTGACAGACGGACAACGAAGTGATCTTATAAGGGTTAAGTTTCCCTTTTAGGGTATGGAACCCTAAAAATCGTCAAAAAAAAAAATCTGTAAATCGTTAGTTTGACAGTGTCAGCCAAATACTGGTCGTTGCTTACCTATATGTATAAAAAGAACAGTGACCACTGTCCGAAATAAGAAATAATTAAACCTAAAATTAAAAATACTAAATGATAAACGATTTATTTTCTGTGAGTAGGTTTGTACAAACACTTTTACATGTCAATCATATTTTTATAAACTAGATGAGGTCTGCGTTTCCTATCTGACTACTCTGAGAAGAAAGGCCGAAACAAACTCAGAGGTCACAGTCTCTTTTAAAGTCCAGACATAATCTTGGTCAGATCATGCGAAGACCATGCAGCTTGGTGTTTGAAATGGTTTTTTGAGTAAAGAACCACACAGATTGAGCGGACCTGTCCAGTCAGTGCACGCATTTGTCGAAAATCGTGCAGCTCAACTCAGAACTTTAGTTTACTTATCGTTATATTACCAATATGGAAACTAAAAAGGGACTTCGTAAACAAAAGTTAGATAAGCTATCTACTTTTGTACCAAAAATACTAGGCAGTATTTTTTAATAACCTAAATTTAAAGAGTAAACAAAAATAAAAAAAATCTACTAAGAAATACGCTGACAAGTATAAGAAGTAAGTTGAAAAGATGGGATGGAATGACAAGATTATTATTATATTATGTAGATAATAAATAATTCAGGCTCTTACACGTAGTCGCAAAGTCAGGTAAAAGTCCTTCGCCTGGAAAAAAAAATACTGCCAGATATCAAAAACAGGACCATGTTGTCTTCCAGGGATACTAAGTGTTAACACAACAGTCATGCTTGCACCGAATAGTTCCACATTGTGGTCTAAAAGAACCAAAAATGAACATGTAAACGTTAAGGAAACCCATTACCAGATCGGGCAGTGTTGTTGGGTTTTTTCCATCTGGAAGGTTTTTCAGTAACAGCCCGCGAGTCTGGATTTATGTCCTGTTGATAGCAGGCTCGCATAAATATTTCTGTTTACATGAGACGTAAATATGACTGTCGAAATTTGGATCTACCCACTATAAATAAACCTCTGCCTAATCTTCCAGGAAAATAGGGAATGTTATGTAATGTATTACACTACTGAATTAAACACATCGCAAGGAAAACGCAATGCAGATAACGAAACTCATCTGGCTCCTCCGATTTATCAACCAACCCCATCCACACTTGCATGTCACGTGCCACGGAATCCTGAAAGTAATCGGTAGAACATCGATACTTTAGTACATTCCATAATCATGTCACGTCTTTAGTACTCCTTAGAGGAGGACGTGTGACTTGGTGCGCCCCTATTTACCGAGATTCACTAAATGTACTGATAGGCTGCGGCTTTATTTTGAGAGTTTTTTGTTTATTTTTAACTAGCGACCCTCCGACTCCGAACTATTTTTACGACTTCACAAAACATCGAGATTTCTTTTATGTTTAAATTTAATGCCATAAAAACATAACCGGTAAAAAAAACTAAGTCTCACAACTCAGTTCTTCTACCGTAAAAAATTGTGAGATATTGAATTAACTTGTTCCTTTTAATCAGTAACTACAATATCTTTAGCTTACAGGCCTGCTTTATGTTTTAATTTTTACTCACTGAGAAAATCTTAAAGCAATCAAATTATTCTCAAAATGATTTATTGAAAACCTAATAATATCTACTTTTCTAAGAAAACAGCCCATTTCCATTAAGATAATTTCGTGACTTCAGACAAAATAATTTCGGGGACATTAAACTAATTTGTTGGTCCATAATTTCTAGTCAAGCAAATTTTAGTAAAAGGTCGTTCAACCGCGTTACAATATGGACTAAAATGTTTACTTATTTGATTTTATATCTAGCTATTGGTGCCAGCTAAATTTCATGTCTTCATATCCAGTTGATAAGGCCCAATCGGTCGAGCCGTTCTCAAGTGATGATCTTTCATACATGCAGCGATTGATTTTTATTAGGGTTCCATACCCAAAGGGTAAAAAGGAACCCTATTAGTCCCGCTCCGCTGTCCGTCCGTCTGTCTGTCACCAGGCTGTATCTCATGAACCGTGATAGTTAGACAATTTTCACAGATGATGTATTTCTGTTGCCACTATAACAACAAATACTAAAAAACAGAATAAAATAAATATTTAAGGGAGCTCCCATACAACAGACATGATTTTTTGCCGTTTTTATAGATAATGGTACGGAACCCTTCGTGCGCGAATTCGACTCGCGCTTGGCCGGTTTTTTTATATAGATTTCGTTTGTACATTTTGAAAATGTAGTGTTCGGTAAAAAAGACACCACGTCTTTTATAAAAATACTTGACTCATTCAAGTATTTTTAGATAGATTGGAAAATAATGACTAGGCAGCATAAACACATTTTAGGGTTCCGTACCCACAGGGTGCCAAAGCTCTTCCGCTATCCGTCCATCCGCCTGCCTGTTATCGGGCTGTATCTCATGAACTGTACACCACTGCACTGCCATAGTTTGAAACTCCTCGGAAATCAATAAAAAATAAAGGAGATCACGATACAAGGTCCGTATGTTATTCGGCGTTTTTTGCCTTGTGGTAAAAAATCCTTCGTGTGCGACTCCAACTCGCACTTGGCCGGTTTTTATTCATTGCTTCAATAAGCATAGAAAATAAAATAAAAACTTTTTGACAATAAAAAAAACGACTACCAAAAAACACTACAAAGTGAAAAATAACTTTGGAAGTCGGTGAAAAAAAAAACTAAAATGTAGATACTAAAGATGACAATGGAAATCATCACATATGGAAATCTTCGAGTAATCGGGTACATAGATTAAAAAAAAAAGACTCCATCGAACTGAGACCCTCCTCCTTTTTTGAAGTCGGTTAAAAACGAATAGCTTAAATGATTGAGCATTTTATGAATAATAGAAGATGTAGTTATCCATCAAAATGAAGGTAAGATGAAGTAACAACCTAGGCTAGGGTCAGTGAGGGGGGAAAGTAGGTCGGTAATAGAATAATATCATATTATGTTGTAGGTAATCAGGTGAAAATGTATCAACATGTAGCAAATGGACACCCTAGGGCAATTACCGTGTTACTATATCCATTTCATATAACTGTGAAAGAATGACAGTTGCGATTCGAATATACGAACAATTTAAGTTTGTCGTCGTAATAATTGCATAACACACGTGTGAGCACTATGCACCTAAACTCTAAAGCTACCATTTACTGGCCGCCAGGGCACATTCAAGTCAATGAAAGACGTACTCATTGACTTGAATGTGCCCTGGCGGCTGAGGGTATGTCATGCTCACTCAAATGTCTCGCTGGTGGTGGCGTGTGTGTTGGATCATTGAGTTCCCTTCAAAATGGTTGAGCTAAATGGTGCTGATCCATACGTCATGTTCGTGAATGGGCGCCGCCAGTAGGGACTGGTCATCTCTTGGCCGCCACGGCTTATTTTAATTTTAATCTAAGTATTTTCATTTCTGAATTGTTATTTTTTTGTTTTTGTTTTTATCTTTTTTAGTACGGACGCTTTTAACGTGCACGTCTTTCTATATAGTTCTCACATGTATAATTTCAACTTGAATGATGTAACCAAAATTTTGTAACAATTTTTATGATTTAAAAGAGTGTCCGTGGAGTTTCTTGCCCGTTCTTCTCCACAGGTACCTACGCTTTGGAATGGGCAACTAGCTTCATCTTTCTGACTGACCGACCCCTTGACAATTCAAAAGTGCCTGTAATTGGTTTACTTGAAATAAATGCTTTGAGTTTGAGTTTGAGTTTAAAAATTAATTTCCTTGCATTTATTTACTTAAAAAAAAGGTATAAATTGGAGGGATTTTCATAACCGCTGATTAAAGTTATCAGACGTTTAACTTTGAAAATGTATGGTTAAACCATAGATATAAGAAAGAAAGAGATATGCCAGGTAATTGAAAATGTCCGGACCAGCATCTCCAGTTTCCCCCCTTCAATGAGACACTACTACACATGTGGTTCATTAAAAGCAATAGATACGAAGTCGCGTGCAATTGCAATTCATAAATCAGAACGTACTAATATACGGAACGTATCAATTTTAACAGTCGCTATTTAATTACATAACTTTAAATAAAGTTTTTTTTAAAAAGGGGAAAAAGTGTTGTTTATTCCATGAAATCAAGTATTAAGAACCAAAATTCTAAGACAAACAAAAACTCCCAAACCTTGAACTTCTTAAAGGAAAAGTACTACGCATAAATAATCGTCGCCCGCCTTCTTACACCGAAGAATTTGTTTTAATTTATAAGTAATTAGCGAAATGTTCGCTTGCTAGTTATCTCGGCTTTCAGCTGATGACCACAATTATTCGGATCGGAAATTAAACGTCCCGTTTTGTCGTTTTAAGGTCTTCATTTTGGATTTTCTTTGGGATTTATGAAATGGAAATGATTAATGATACGCTTTTCGGATTAGTATTAAAGTGCATAAATTTATTAAATATCAGAGTAAATACGGGTTTACAAATCTAGGTAAACAAACGAGGCAAACGTACGGAAGAGCAAGCCCTCAGGATAGGTGAAGCGAAGATCTTCACAGAGTAGCTGGTAGCAGCTGGATGCGAGTTGTCGAGGATTGAGCTGAATGGCATGTCTAAGACGCCTGTGTCCAGCAGTGGACTGCAGTAAGGTGATGAAGTTAATGAATTCTGGCTGTAATCCAAATAATTGTCAATGCACGTGGCTGTTGGTTGGTTTAAGTACCTAAATAAATTGAAATCTGCCGTCAAACTGGTCCACTTGTACAATTGGTTGCTGATTGGCCAACCAACCATAAGATCTTAGCGTTTACATAACTTCATAATATGGGTGTAGATCGCTAAAATGTGTCATCAAAAGCATAACTCTATGTCAGATTATTTCTTCAATACCTGAATCTTTTGATATTAAAGGCAGCTTTAATAAAGAAAAAAACACTGACAAAATAAGTAGAAACTGAAAAGTGAAAAATTAAAAAATCTTTTTAGTCAAAATACGGTTAATACGGTTTCCTTTCCAAATAAGGACTTCACTCAATAGCCATCCGTCTCCATAATTAGACCTTCGATGACAGTTATACTTAGCCAGATCTAAAGTGTTCATCAAGAGTAATGAAATAGGCCAAAACACGATGAAGCAGCTGTAAACTGTTGGGCAGTTTTCTCGAATGTCTTCCGTTTCCATCATCAGATCAACTCTGGACTTCTATTATGTTGAAGTATCACCAAAACTACATAAATGTGTGTCAAGTTTCAAAAGAATCAGTTCATAAGCGAAAATTTAGTAGATGAAAAATCAATCAATCTCTATTTTTCTACCCTTATACGGAATGGAATTTATGTTTAAATTTCAATTCGCACCAACTTCGAGGTACACCTCATCCAATAAAAAAAGAATCGTCAAATTCGGACTACTCTGTAAAATGTATATATATATATTTATATGCTTTGACTGTAGAACCTCTTCCTTTTTTTTGTCGGTCAAAGTATGCTTCCGAACATAAAATCTGCGAATAGTTGGCAACATAAAATGAATCCAATATAAACCACACTGAGCTATTCCTTAATTAACACATTCTTCACTAACACTTTAATCTTACTACCCGAAAGTTACGGAAAACTTATGCATCTCTAAATGCATAAATTGCGCTGAGACCACAGAGCATTCTCAAAAGCAGAGAATACAAGTCCATAAGTTCCTTCATTAGATAAAACACGGCATAACATCACGCCTTGTATGTGTGTGTGTCCCAGGGATTGATCAGAGGTGTACCTAATATTTAGTGCACCCACATTTTATCAGTTATATTTAAATCCCATGCAATAGGTGGCGAGCATTTCCAAACAAAGAACAAATCCAATGTATAAAATACTTTCTATGGCAATGTGTTCGTTGTACGAACGAGATCACAACTACATACACTTTATCAGCGCAGCATCATGTTGAGTGGAAGCCATCTTGTCATGACGTGCAGCCGTCGACTATTTCTTCTTTGTGCTCGTCATTATAGATATATTTTATTTTTGTATATCTATTTGTATTCACGTGTTCCTGTGATAAGTAAACCTATTTTTCTTTCTTTCTTTAAATGGTCAGTTTCACCATGTCCAGATTTTGTCACGATTTTTGTTTTGTTCTTTAATTTATCTGTTATGTATACGGACCAACTGGCAACCTGTGAAACATCCCAAAAATAGTCCGAACATAAATTACTCGAGCGCTCAATCAATTAAGTCACGTATGTACGCTATTATTCAGGTAAACGATCGCGTAATCGCGTATTCGCGCGTGCGTCGCTTTCGGTTAGGACTCAGGGGTCACAATCCTTTGAATAGTTTAGAAGAATAAAGCGGCCACTCAGAAAAATATGAAAAACGAATTTAAATTATACCTTATATATGTTAAGATTGATTTGAACATTGAAATTGTTAATTCGTAAAAACCAGTACTGTGGGCTTACTCTTTTTCGTTAAAAATAACGTCTATTTGGTTGATATTGGACACATAGGTTACCCAGAAAGCCGCTTAACTTAAGTGGGACACACCGATTGGGTACACACAACTTCCACTTAATAATTAACAAAAAGCCTACCCCAGGGTAGACTTTATTACAAAAATTTAAGTTAAAGAAGTCTTTGAAAATTCGTCGCCTGTGAACTAGCATTTTGCGACTGAGAGTATAGGTCTCTGCTAAGGAGGGGGAGGGGCCCGTGGCTAAATAATAACAGCCGCACAGGTCGATCGATCAGGTTAAGCTACGCTTGCCGCGGTTGGTCTGTGGATGGGTGACCATCTTTACATACCGAGACCCCTCCGTGCCTCGGAAAGCACGTTAAGCCGTTGGTCCCGACTGTCATTAGTAGATCTTTGACAGTTGTTACGGGTAGTCAGAAGCCCGATAGTCTGACAACCAGTCTTACCTAGGGGTATCGTATTACCCAGTAACTGGGTTGTGGAGGTCAGATAGGCAGTCGCTCCATGTAAAATACTGGTATTCAGCTGCATCCGGTTAGACTGGAAGCCGACCCCAGCATAGTTGGGAAAAGGCTAGGCAGATGATGAGATGAGTATAGGTCTCTGCTGGGTAACGAAACCATAACGACTTCTAAAACGCGCAATCTATCGCGTTTGGGGGTACTATCATTTGCTGCTGCTGAAGTCAAATAACGCACGAAATAGCATAGAATAGAATACTCTTCATTATGTACACCATTAATATTATAGATATAAATGTAGAAATATTACATCGGATGACACAATGGGCGGTTTTATCGCTAAAAGCGATCTTTTAAAGACAACCTTGGGATGGATTTAGAGAGAAAAGAGAAAGAATACTGCAGGCAGTGTGTGGTGTAACATTTACATATAAAATGCTGCCCATGGGCATGTGACCGCCTGTATTTTTCTGAATATTCATGAAAAGTTATCGAAAATTAATCTTTATTATTTTTCATGTTTAAAAAAAAATGTTTTTACCTCCGTATTTTTTCATAGTCGACAAATTTTAATAAAAAAATGTTAGTCAATCCGATAAAATAAGCTTTAATAAGCTTTTTGAAATAATAAACAGAATCCAAATCGAGCCAATAACATCGGAGATATGGCAAAAACTGTAGAGCAAGGTCACAAACGCTACTCAAAATATAAAAAAGGGGGTCACTAATATTTTTCATGTTATTACATTAAAAATATTAGTGACCCCCTTTTAAAATAATTTACGATAATTTTTCACGAATATTCAGAAAAATACGGGCGGTCACATGCCCATAGGCAGCATTGTATGCCATAAATACATATCATAAAACAAGTGCAAAGAAAAAAAAATTACGTTCAAGGAGAGGTTTACTGTTTTTTTTTTAACTTATTTTAAAAATGGGCAAAGATTGGGCACGCCTCATCGAGACGGGTAAGGCATTCCATAACCGCAGGTACTTCTTGAGCATAACTGATTTTTAGATATAATATAGGTATATCTTAAAAATAACAGTTTAATTTTATGGTTTCTCAAAGGTCAAAAATCTATAGCGTCCCTCTATCTTTTTACAATGCTCTGTGGCTAAGACAGAAGGAAGTTTTAATTTAAGCGCATCCACTGTTTATAATACTGGGGGGTAGCCATCTTTTAAGTGGTTATAAACTACCTACTCCTTAAGAGGGATATGCTAAGGAAGACCGCGAAATTCAAATGATAATCATGTCCAGCAAAGAAACCCTGACAAAATATTAGGAAAAAGCTGTTCGGTGAATTTGGCTGAAATTTTGTTACAATATAGCCTGTAATATGCTGAATGAAAGTAAATATAATTAAAATATCTCCACCCAGACTCATCATCATCATCTGCCTAGCCTTTTCCCAACTATGTCGGGGCCGGCTTCCAGTCTAACCGGATGCAGCTGAATACCAGTATTTTACATGGAGTGGCTGCCTATCTGACCTCCACAACCCAGTTACTGGGTAATACGATACCTACCCCTTGGTAAGACTGGTTGTCAGACTTTCGGGCTTCTGACTCTACCCGTAACGACTGTCAAAGATATACGAATGACAGCCGGGACCAACGGCTTAACGTGCTTTCCGAGGCACGGAGGGGTCTCGGTATGTAAAGATGGTTACCCATCCCCAGACCAACTGCGGCAAGCGTAGCTTAACCTGGTCAATCGACCTGTGCGGCTGTTATTATTTAGCCACGGACCCATCCATCTCCACCCAGACTCATACTTACATAAAACACAGCATTAATCCCTCCTCCTACCATTCGCTGTCATAAACATAGTCTTAAACACTTACGTCAAATATTTTAATCATGCCCTTAATAAACTAAAAACACGAAGGGTAAGAAAAGCCATGTCGTTCACCGTATAGTGGAAACCGCCATTTTAACTCGACCCCTCCCCCCGTTCAATTGTCATACAATATTGCGGTGTGGAAGGGGGTGAGGTATTGAAGCTGGAAGGTCTTGGCTAGTTGGTCGACTGAATGGAGTATATCATGCGTGCTGAGAAATGCGCGGTGTGGTTCACCAGCGGAATTTCGGTTCAAATAATGATGTTTTGGTGTAAGTGTTAAGCGAATCGAAGGGGTTAGTGACTCTATTGGGTAGTTTTGGCGATGAAGACGTATTTGTGCGATGCTAATTATGTAGTTTTTTCATTGAAAGCATTTCTTTCTTCTTCTGCAAACATTGATGGAATTTTTAACTACGCACATGATTTGTACACTTCTTAAAAGAATTATCATAATCTTTAACGTACCATGCAATATGGTTATCTTCAAGAGTTAATGAAAGATATGCACAAGGATCGGCTTTATCGCTAAAAGCCAGCTTGTTCGGGTAACCAACCAGAAATGAAAGAAAATATTGGGCAGCCCGGATTTATATCATCATTCTATCGTGTAAATGGTACACCACAGACTACCTACAGTATTGGTCTCTCCTTCCCTTTTCAATCCATTCAAAGGTTGTCTTTAAAAGATCGCTCTTAGCGATAAGACCACCCGTTGTGTCACCCTTTGTAAAAATTCTATATTTATGTCTGTAATTTATATGGTGTACAGACGCCAGCACATCAAGCTACTACAATCTGTCAGATTTCTTTAATAGATTTTCAACTTTAGCCCTAAAGCATAAGGTTCAAAGTTGATTGGGAAAATCTGACAGTTTCGGGTAGCTTGATGTGCTGGCGTCTGTACATAATAAAGAGTATTTTATTCTATTCTATTCTATTCTAGGATTACACGGTGAAAATGTCAAACCAGTCTCCTTTACAAACTCCTTTAGTCAGCAAATTGATAACTGGGCTGACTGTCCAAGGTGCACCGAACGAACGTTTAAGTGTCGCCACTCCTGTACTTCAATACGTACTCGTACATACATATAATCAGCGTATAATGTTCCCACTGTTGGGACACAGGCCCCCTCTCTGTGAGTGGGAGTGGGCCGTAATCCACCACGCGGGCCCAGTGCGAGTTGGTAGATGTCCCATGTCTTCGAATTTATGGTTCTAGGACATGCCGGTTTCCTCACAATGTTTTCCTTCACCGGTTTGAGAGCAGAGGTGATGAAATAATGTACAAAAAGTAAAGCTGTCTGGGTTCCAGCTCACGACCTACGACTTATAAGTCGCGACCGTTAGCAGTGGGCCTCCACCGCTTGTACCTACATTAAACTAAAACAATAACAACTCAAAGGGAACGAATTTATAAACGAACATGCTTGAACTTTATTAAGTTAACATATTTTGAAAAAAAAAATCTCTGTTTATTTGTGCAAAACAGAAACATCCCAGACAGAATTACATAGAATCGCGTCCTGGGAAAAGTTTAAATAAAACAAGAAACAAAATGTTACGTACCAGTAACAACGAAATACAATGAAGTTTTCTCGAAAAAGTTTTGCAGTCTTCATAATAACTCGTTAACGTAAGCGTATGTTCTGTTAAACAAACTTCAACAGATGATGCCAAATGTCAACTGTCAGGTAAAACAAATGAATAACGACAGTTCTGAATTCAACTATTCACCTTGACAATGTCTCTTAAGACAAGAGCTATTGAAATTAACTTCTACATGAAAGAAAAGTGTCTAGTTTTGTTTCCAATTTATTTGTTCCAAGTTATTGTTAGACAAGGTTCTACTTATCTCTTTAAGATAAGTAATTATAAATTATGCCAAACGTTGGTACTCTTCTCACCTCAATTTTAATAAAAAATGCGTAAGAATTTACCTCATGCAAAACATTATTCAAAATGAAAGACAATTTTCATATAAACGTGCCGTTAACGTTAAAAAACGACCTATATTTTCCAACAAACACGTTAAGACCCGTCTCAAGAAAATGAAACGGCGTGAACACATTAAAAACACCGACCTTTTTTCTCCAACGATCGATACACGCGTCTCGCCTCTAGCATAATTAAAATAAACGTTCCTCCGTCAGTGGGACCACTCTAGTGTTCATATATCACGTATAATACACAGTAACGACACTATCTACCACTCTATAGCACTAAACTGCTACTCGTCTTGACTAAAATTATTGCGTCGTAAGTCTTAACTGGGGCGGCCATTTAGGTAAGATTAAACGTTAATACGTCAAGCCAAATGATTACAGTTATGATGGACCTTAGAGTGGTTTGTTATGAGGAACGGACGTTTCACAAATTAGTGGTGGTAGTTTTGATAATTACTGAGTTGAGGATCAAATCTCTTTCGCTCGGTCCACTTGGAGGCTGTCTGTAAAAATTTTGCGATATGACCGGCCATTGTGTCACCCTATGTAAAATTTCTTCATCTTGAATCTATAAGGTGTACAGAATAAAGAGTATTCTTTTTGAATATCATACAGGCTAGATTGAATATAAATGATTTTATAACTGTCTGGCGGTTTTGAGCATTTTGTATATGGCCTGCGTAAATCTCCTGCAGATCTGGTAGCGTCATGTGTTGGGTCGTTGAGCTCCCTAAAATAGGGTGGAGCTACCTGATGACTGATGCATGCGGCATGCATGCATCCGTCTGTTGGGATAGGTCAACTGAAAACTACAATGACTCTTTCTTCAGAAGGCTCTTCCAGACATGGCCCTGCATTGTTAAACTCACATACAATCTTAACGTGTTTGGACTTTAAAAGAGAACATGACCTCTGAGTTTGTTTCGATATTTTTTGTCAGGGATCAGTCAGCTAGGAAATGCCCGAGCCATCTAGTTTTCAAATGATTGAACAACAAAATATTTATGTGTAAAAGTGCCATAACAGATCTACTTACATAAATAAAATTTTTATTTCTATTCTATTCTATTCTTTGAGTCTTGTTAATCAATTTTGTACCAGTTCCTGTTATTTGAATGGGACAAGTTTAAACACTAAGGGACTTGACGTTGTGTATACGCAAAACTTCTAAGGTCAGTATACAGGGTGTTTGGCAGAACGTTGAACATACGAAATGGTGGATAGGTGGGGTCATCTGCTACTTACTCAGCCCTAATTTATTTGGCCCTGGCCCCCTGGATATTTAAAAAAAAATTTTTTTTGTCTTTTTTCTGATTTCACCACTTTCTTAACTTTAAAGTGTAATTTTTATTAAAAATGGGTAAAACAGGCAATATTTTGTTTTTTTTTTTAAATCTTTACATCTAAACACTTTAAAGTAAAAAAAGTGGTGAAAACTAGAAGAAAGCAAAAAAAAAATTTTTTTTAATATCCAGGGGGCCAGGGCCAAATAAATTAGGGCTGATTAAGTAGCAGATGACCCCCCCCACCTATCCACCATTTTCGTATGTGCAACGTTCTACCAAACAGCCTGTATATGAGAAGTTCTAGTTTGAAGGACATGGGTGCTGGCAAAATTACATACCTAAAGCTTACATACAGACTTGTAATGGCCGTGCTTCCAAGGTCAATCAAATCAATCGACTATGTCCATGATATTCCCGTTTTCCTTAGGGAGTAATAATAAGTTTCTATCTGTTTGGGCCGTGGTTTAGTTGACTGACTGAGCTAACCCATAAAATAAAATGCTAGTTCTAATCTAGACCTTCCATTTCATTGGAAATCAACCAATTTATCCTCTATTGGACATTTAGGACCCTAGGCTGCCAATAGCGTAGATTAAATGCCATAATACATCAGGCCCAACGATTATGATTATGGGCATCGAAATTGAACCCCGAAACATTTAGCTCTGTGCTAGTGTGATTGTCTTTGAAACCTTACCATATAAAAAGGTTTTATCGAACGGACTTTGAACGGAAAGAACTCTTTTAGATTCTTATCGAAAGGTTGAATGAGGTAACTGTTTGATATAACAGACACGTTTCTTGTATGCAAACTAAAATAATTAAAGTTAAAAATTAAAGGGATCTTAAAAATGAAGGGGGCCTTTCATTTTTAAGTTTTATTTTAGTTTTTAGGGTCCCGTACCCAAAGGGTAAAACGGGACCCTATCACTAAAACTCCGCTGTCCGTCCGTCCGTCTCTCACCAGGCTATATCTCATGAACCGTGACAGTTAGACAGTTGAAATTTTCACAGATGATGTCTTTCTGTTGCCGCTATTACAATAAATACTAAAAACAGAATAAAAAATATTTAAAGGGCACATATACAACAGACATGATTTTTTTGCCGTTTTATAGATACTGGTACGGAACCCTTCGTGCGCGAATCCGACTCGCACTTGGCCGGTTTTTCATTGTTTCTTGCCAAACTCTGGTACTCCAACATGGGTTTAAAAAACCTTTTGATTTTGCTTGCACAATTCTTGGGGGATACATAATAGTGTAGTATATACAGTGTACTATATACTCCTGCTGGACTGTTTTTAACCCTTATTCGTGGTGGTGAAAAATAGTACCGGTTCTATAGTGGTAGGTACCGTGGACCCACTTATTTTAAACTGGTGATAAAATAAAGAATGACATATTTTTTGATTTTTTTTATTATGCTTTGATATCAAACATTCATAAGCCTTTTAAACATGCAAAATCAACAGTAGGCAAACACCATTTTTTTATGAAACTAAAAAAATATGGTATTGAACAAAAATATATTAAAAAGGTACAGACGCCAGCACAGTGGCCCAGTGGTATCATCATCATCTGCCTGCCTTTTCCCAACTATGTCGGGGTCGGCTTCCAGTCTAACCGGATGCAGCTGAATACCAGTATTTTACATGGAGCGACTGCCTATCTGACCGCCACAACCCAGTAACTGGGTAATACGATACCCCTAGGTAAGACTGGTTGTCAGACTTTCGGGCTTCTGACGACCCGTAACGACTGTCAAAGATCTACGAATGACAGTCGGGACCAACGGCTTAACGTGGCACAGAGGGGTCTCGGTATGTAAAGATGGTCACCCATCCACAGACCAACTGCGGCAAGCGTGGATTAACCTGTTCGATCGACCTGTGCGCCTGTTATTATTTAGCCACGGGCCCCTAACGCCCGCGAATTATGAGTTGTAGGTCGTAGGTTGGAACCTATACAGGCACTTTACTTTGTGGTTATTATTTTATCACCACTGCTCTCCAAACGGTGAAGAAAAACATCGTGAGGAAGCCAACATGTCCTAGAACCACAAATTCGAAGACGTGTGACATATACCAACCCGCACTGGGCCGGATGGTGGATTACGGCCCACTTAATCTCACCGAGAGGAGGCCTGTGTCCCAGCAGTGGGAACATTATAGGCTGATGGTAAAGCATAATAAATATTTTTGTAGGCATTATTAAACAAATCACGTTTTTCCGTTTCACGGTATTCTAGTTCTAACTAATTCAGTACAGATAAAACTGGTAGCCGATGCCTTAGTTCAAAATTGCGCTAACTACGAAATTGACATTTTTGAGAAGCTTTAAAGTTTTTTCAAGTTTAGACAAGAACAGTGCAAAAACCAACTTAAATACCAAAAAAATATGCATCTATTCATAAGACGAGACGGAATAACGGTATTCCGATATGCGGAAACGAAATAGCATGAAGTTTAGTGTGTTTGGCATTAAAAAAGTGGAAATTGAAAATTTTGTAGTTAGTGCAATTGTAAACTAAGGCATCGATATCAGTTGGCAGTGTTGCTACACCAGCCGTGCGATTCTGTAACCATCTCACCGTGAAAACTTGGGTGAAGTGAGCGTGGAGTGAGCTGTCATTAGGGATTAACACTATTGACACTACTCACATCAAGCTTACTTCACTTATGACTTCACGGTGAGATTTTTACAGAATCGACCGGCTGTAATGTTAGTTATTACTTTTTCAACAAATTCTGCGTTTAAGATGTTTACCGTTAATATCATAAATTCTTTTTATTACTCATTCAAGCTACTACAATCTGTAAAATTTTTTGAATAGATTTTCAACTTTATCGCTAAAGCGCGAACCAGCGGTAATGGAAATACACGTTATGTGAAAATTTCAACTATGTGACAGACAGAAGGACGGACGGACGTACAACAGAGGCTTAGTAATAGGGTCCCATTGGCACCCTTTGTGTACGGGATCCTAAAAAAAGGACAGGAAGTGCGGGATTCTTTTGAAAGACTTTTTTGTTTTCACTAGGATTCTTTGATCAGTGAGAGAAAATAAAGACTCAATAGACACTTCAAGTGTTGGTTTCTCGGAATCAGATACTCGTAGAATAGGGGTAGACAACACGATTTCATTCTCACGAACGACCTTTTATCGCTCCCATATCAATAAAAATCTCGTTGTAACAAGTTTTACTGAAGGAGAAACAATAATAAAAGTATCGATAAAGATGTCGTATCTTATTTGAGACGATACGGTGTCTACTTGTCGATGATCTTGTTCATTTTTTTTTTTTCAGTATGCGTGTTGTCAAAAGTTGACCTGCAAAAGTAATACCACTTAATCCATTTTTGCTATCAGACGTAGTAATAAATGTTATTTTGGGGGCTAAAAGGGGAATCTATAACCCTTTACACTGGAAGAACGCTCTGTAAAATTATAGACACATAAGTTTTTGACGTGGCATATAAAAGCTGTAATCTTCCCACTGCTGGGACACAGGTCTCAGCTCTTCGAAAGGGAGTGGGCTGTAATCTACCACGCGGGCCCATTGCGGGTTGATAGATATCACATGTCTTCGAATTTTTAGGTCTAGGATATGCCGATTTTCTCACGATATTTTTCTTCACCGTTTGGAAATCAGTGGTGATGAAATAATTTACAGAAAGTAAAGCACCTGTCTGGGTTCGAACCTATGACCTACAAGTCGTAAGTTGCGGCCGTTACCACTGGGCTACCTCCGCTCACCACTGGGCCACCAGTGATCACCACTGGGCAAACACTGCTCACGACTAGGCCACCACTGATCATCCGTGCGCTCCAAACATGCTAAAGAACAGTCCAGGGATATATAGTCGGTTAACCATTTTCCATTACATTTTTACCTTTTATAGCATTAAATAAATCATACATTTTCTCATTTCATTCAGAAAACTTTTCTCCAAAATCCAGGTAGCATCGCAGCTAAAACATTTTAACTAGCCACTTTTGGCCTTAACTCCAAACAAAACTAATGACTCCGCATTTGTCTGAATCGGTTACAAAGTTTTGTTTCCAAAATAGTTTTGTCACTTTTGCTAGTTAGCAAACATGCTGATTATAATTAGTGGAACTTTTCGCTACGCCACAGGATCATTTAAATATATTTTAGTTCTTTTTCTCTCTATATGGACGGTGCATAATTTATCTGAAATAAAAAATATTTTATTTTATTTTATTTTATTTATTTATTATTGGAATTTTTTAATTTTTAATTAATTTTGATTGTGATTTTGATTTTAATTTTGATTGTAATTTTGATTTTAATATTTATTTTAACTTTGATTTTAATGTTAAGATAATTTTAATTTAATTCTAATTTTAATTTTTCGTTTAATTTTTATCTAATTTTGATATATTACGTGTACGAACATTGTTTAAAATATTGTATTTACTAACAAAATATGGATTGTTATTGTCTGAAATAAACATTTTGAATTTGAATTTGAATTTGAAATATGGTTATCTATTCTATTGAGGAAGCCATTTGTTAGTTAATGTAATTGTCCCGTTGGTCTCGTGGTTGCAAGCGCGACTGGTGAGCGTGGGGTTCCTGAGTTCGATTCCCGGGTCCGAGATTTTCCATAATTAATTTACTGATAACAGGAGTTTGGAAGTTGGCGGTTTAATACCCCAGTGCCTCGGAAAACACGTAAAGCCGTTGGTAATGCTGCTTGATCTCTCCCCGGTCGTTGCGGATTGTCGCCCCATCGGACTAAAAGAGTAAAGGAACAGAGAGTGCACCTGTACCTGTGTTTACACACACACTTGTGCACTATAATATCCTTCGTACCTGGCTAATCTCCGTTGAGATTGGCCACCGTGACCAAAATCGGCCGGGGGGCTAAAAATGTAATTTAGTGCTATAGGTGCATTTTGAAATCAAAAATCAACACACATTCATCCGTACTAATATTATTTACCAGCTGCGGCTCGCGGTTTCACCCGCATTAGTCTCGATCCCGTAAGAATATCGGAATAAAAAGTATTATTAGTATTAATACAAACTATCTGTGTGCCAAATTTCATCAAAATTGGTCGAGCCGTTTGAGCGTGAAGAAGTAAAAAACATAAAAACACACACACACACACTCACAAACTTTCGCCGGTATAATATTAGTGTGACTAGCTTCTGCCTTCGATTTGGTTCGCGTAAAACTTATTGTACCCCCGACCCATCCCTTGCATCGCATCGCCTGCCCGCGCCATTACTACGTTTTCACTCATCGTTCTTACTGCCTTTTTTTGTTTTTGCTCGAAACCGAAGAGACCTACATAGCTTGATGTTATTATGTAGCTCATAGTGATCTCCAAGAATTGCGCAATCAAAATCATGTTGTTTTTTTTTAAAACCACTGATTAGCGCTTTCAAACAAACAAACTCTTCAACTTTGTCTTAGAATAGATTAGTATTGAAGATGAAGATATATTAACATATAATAGTAAATAAATATCCAATTATCTCTTTACGGCGAAAGTAACTCTCTCTGTCTGTTTCCTTTTGACGGCTGAACGGACTTGATGTTTGGGACACAGGTAGACCATGACTGGGGCTAGGACGTGGGGTACTTTTTATGTCAGTAGTAGGTAATTAACTTTTTATCGTTTCAATGGTATAATTTATGTGCTCCGCGAAGCGCTGGAATGTCCCATATACAACAGTAGATCGATGCATGTATACCTTTTGTGAATGGCATGCTTTCGTAGGAAAAGTTGTTCAGTATGATGAGTAGAATCAGCCCCGCTTATGGGGGATTTATCCTAGGTCAATTTCCAGCTGCACAGCGAGATATCGCCTCGCCAGCCGAATCGCCACCCAGTTTACACGGGACAATAAAAATCGGTGTTGACCAATTCATTTTGTATCAAAATGAGCTTTAACATCGACCTTCATGCGACGGGTGATTGCCTACGACTCAGAATTTTCATGGTCGATTTTATTCATCTCCAACCATTTTGCATGGGACCTGTCGCCACACGACTAAAGTACAAAACTACTTGGAACTTGCGATTTTAGTCACCTGTGGTCTAGCCGAATTGAATTTTTCGGCGTCCTGCGAAAATCGTGCGGCTATATAAAAGTCACATGAGTAAATCCCGTATTATAGGAAACTCATACCCGTATTCACAAACATTACTATGAGTTCTCACAGTGCCGACGAACGCACAGGGTTTTATGCATCCCTTAATATTTATGAATTTAAAGGCTTGTAATATGGAAAGCTTTGAGAAATGCTTTACTTCGCATAGTATTGCTACTTAGACAAGTATTGTTTGTGAATACAGGTGTAAATCACCAGCCTGTATGAGGAAACAAAACACAAACAAAACCTTCACAGCAATAACCATAATGACAACGCAACATGGATAGATGATGGCCCATCTCAGATGATTGGATTTCGATACCGTGGCTCATCCATTCAAGATTGCGAATACTGATCGTGTCACGAGCCTTCAATCAGGTCGTATAATTGATGAATTGTTGATATAAAACATTATTTTTAGTATATTGAAAACCTGAATATAATTTGTTCAGAATAAGTAACTGAATCTATTCCAATAATGTTTACACTATGTTATATTTTGTTCAAAAATATTTAAAAAAGGTTACAATTTGGACACCGAGCGACACTAAGCACACCGCAATCATATGCAAACAATACAGGTCACGGCCGATCATAGCGGCTCTAGTTGCGGGCAAAATATCGTATTGACCAACACCGTGTGCACGGGGCCTTACTCGAAAAAAAAAAAATGGCGTATAGTCTATGGTGACCAGCTACTTGGAATACAAATTAATTGGCTTTACGTAAAGCATGGGCATTTTATTCTTATACCCCCGGCGGAAAAAGAGGGGTGTATAAGTGTGTATCCGTGTGTCTTTCTGCGGTATTGTAGCTTCCAAACGGGTGAACCGATTTTGTTTTTTTTTTTTTTTGTTTTGTATTTTCAATTCATAGTCACGACATCCGTGAGTCACTTACTACGCTTCGGATTGAGAAAAAAGCTTCGTTTCTGACTGACTGACTCCTTGACAATTCAAAAGTGCCTGTAAATAATTCATTTGAAATAAATAATTTCACTTACGAGTGATATTTGTGAATACCACGTGTATAACCACGGACAATGGGCGAAACTTAAGATAAAACAAAAAAAACTTTACTACCAATGCTGATTTATATTAAACTATGGACGCTGCATGGAATGGCAAAGCATTAATATTTACATGGCGTGGCATGCCGATGCATGCCCAGCTTTCCGCGGTATACTCAAGTCCCCTTGTGATGATATCAACAAAATTAATCCTTCGCCATAAGTGGAGTATGAATGACGCACCCTCTCTGCTCCCATGGGAAAAAGGCGTGACTTTATGCAATCATCTATTTCATTCATACTATACAAAAAATCAACCGTACATAACATCACGCCGTGGTCCTATATGATAGTGGGCGAACCCGTTGTCATCAACTCTCAAAACCGTGAAGGAAAACATCGTGACGAAACCGGCATGTCCTAGAAACAAAAATTCGATGGCATTTCATGGCACCCGCGCGCGCGGCTCACTCCAACTCTCTGGTCTGTGACGTCTGTGAGCAATACGAACGTTATGGGCCGATTATACTATTTCCATCAAACGGGCACAGATCTGGACTCCAACTGCTACTAAGAAATTATTTTTCGAAAAACCCAATAACCCCAAAAAATCAACAGTATTCATCCCTTAACATCACCAATATAATATGTAAGTACATCATCATCTGCCTAGCCTTTTCCCAACTATGTTGGGGTCGGCTTCCAGTCTCACCGGATGCAGCTGAATACCAGTACATGGAGCGACTGCCTATCTGACCTCCACAACCCAGTTACTGGGTAATACGATACCCCTAGGTAAGACTCGTTGTCAGATTTTCGGGCTTCTGACTACCCGTAACGACTGTCAAAGATCTATGAATGACAGCCGGGACCAACGGCTTAACGTGCTTTCCGAGGCACGGAGGGGTCTCGGTATGTAAAGATGGTCACCCATCCACAGACCAACCGCGGCAAGCGTAGCTTAACCTTTCGATCGACCTGTGCGGCTGTTATTATTTAGCCACGGGCCCCTCCAATATGTAAGTACATACAGATCATTAATACAATGTAACGCACAATTGAGCGTGTAACGTAAGCATTGTCCAGAAAATGGCCGACCCGTACTGCAGCATGATAAATGATGGCTATATTTTCGCAATTCGATTCCAAGATCTTTTTCTCGTTTCGTAACTTAGTTAACGTTCACGCTTTGGTTCCTTCCGTTTTGGAGCAGCTTTTTTATTACTTAAGTATGTGATTTTTTCTGAGTTGTGTTTTTTTATTGTTTGCGTTTCCTGCTGCAATGATTAAATTAAAATTATGTTAGAAATGTGATAATTGTTGTTTTTTTGCAGTGTTGTTTTTGAGAGAGATTAAGAGACTGTCAAGTTTAATGGATGGCGTTCTTTTTTTAGTCCTAAAATAATACATTTTGGAAATATGGGCCATGTTTGTTAGCTGAAGCAAATAAATTATCAGCCGGTCGATTCTGTAAAAATCTCACCGTGAAATCATAAGTGAAGTGAGCACTTAATAGTGTAAATCCCTAGCGAATGACAGCTCACTCCACGCTCACTTCACCCAAGCTTTCACGGTGAGATGGTTACAGAATCGCACGGCAGGTTGCCTATCTGTCACAACGTAAGTTAAAGAAAGTTAGTCAACCAAATCTTCTTCTTGCATCCATTTTTTTTCTTATGCTTATTTTCAACACCAAATATATAAAATACATATGTTTTTTTTTTTTTTTTTTTCCCTGACTGCTATGCCCAAGGTCGTGGATTCGATTCCCACGTAGGACAAATGTTTGTGTGATGAGCACGATCATTTCTTCTTTGTCTGGGTGTAATTTATCTATAATATGTATATATTTAGAAATATATATGTATGTTTATCAGTTGTCTAGTACTCATAGCACAAGCTCTGCTTAGTTTGGGACTAGATGGCGTTGTGTGAAAGTTGTGGAATATTATTATTATTATTATTTTTAGTCAAAACAAGCTAATGAAAAATTCTTCAACACCCGCTCCCCATTATTTTCATCTCAGCTCCATCGTGGAAACATAGCGCCGTCATTTATCATCGTGAAGGCATAGCGCCATTACTTAACCTCTTCTAGAGCCCCATATGTCATAGCGACCGCCATGCAACCATTATGCGCCGTGAGGGACAGATTTAAACGAATTTACTACCTATAACTTACGCTTCTGTTTTTCTGCGATGTTGGCCTCGCGATCGTCGCTGAGCGTGGGGTCCTGGGTTCGCGGGTCGGGCAAAGTGTTATTGGATTGTTCCATAGGGTATTTCTTAGTAACAGCCCGGAGTTTGGAAGTTGGAAAAGCCTCGGAAAGCACGATAAGCCGTGGACCCTGCGCCTGAACTCTCTCCGGATGTGTCAGAAAAAAAAAAAGAAAGTAGTATTTACACTAAATAATTGTCTTTTTTCCTCAATGCCCCGTTACGTACAACCAACTCAGCCTATCGCAGTCCACTGCTGGACATAGGCCTCTCCCAGACTGCGCCACAACACCCTGTCCTCCGCCTTCCGCATCCAGTCTACCCCAGCCACCGTCTTTAGGTCGTCCGTCCATCTAGCTGGGGGGCCCGTTACGTACACTGCCGTCAGAACTAAGAATACAGTAATCGCAAAATGGCGGTTACGAGATAAACGCAAAAAACATATTTCATATCATCTGAGCAATATGTTCGTATTTTATTGGTCATAATATATATCTAAAAATTCGGAAAAAAATCAAGCTTTTACAAGATAATTTTCCTTTATTTAATTTACTAATATATGCAATTATAATACGTATTACTGCGTTTCGGTTTAGTATCAGGTCGTTTTGCGAGTCACAGGATACTAAAAGTAAATGCAGTACTTGCGCGTATTACTGCATTATGTCTTAGCACAAGTCGATTACTGCATTATATTTTAGTAATTATTGCCATTATTATATGCTCGCAACTAAGTTGAAGTGTACTGTGTCTTCTCAAGGACCTATATAGGTGCATTTTAAGGTTAAGGTTTCTTTAGTCTCTTAGCTACGACCTAAGTTTTTACAACATTTTTAAAACGTTGAAAACATTATTTAAATACTAGCTATCAAACAAAATCTAATATTATAAACTTAAAAAAACATCCAAAGAAAAAATCCTATAAAAAAAAATTAAAAAAATATTCATTCTGCAGACTCTCTATTTGCAATGATGACTTCGCCGAACTGATTTTCTAAGACAAAACGCGGCAATGGATCGCACTGCTACGACTTCGCAAGCCTTTACTACACTTAAATGCAGTAATGTGGAGTACTGCGTTTCAATTTAGCAATTTGTCTACTGAATTTAAAACAAAATAATAAAGTAGTGGATATTACTGCATTCTGTTTTAGGGTATTCTTGCAAGTACTGCATTCTTTCTTAGGCCATGTTTAATACTGCGTTTTTTCTTATGATTGAAGCAGTTTTTATGCAAGTACGGCGAAAATCATTACATAAAAAACATACTTCGAGTGAATTTTTTTATGAAAATTTATTTTTTTCATGTACATGAACCTCTTGTGATGCCATTTCCGGAAAAAAGTGAAAATCTCAAAAATGTCGATTACTGCATTCTTTGTTATCAGGGCAGTACACTCCAACCGAAATAAAATGATTTTAAAGTTGGTCATAAAAGGTTTAGCACCCATGAATCACGTGGTTTCTTTTGTTTACCTTTAGTTAACTACGTAAACCAACGGAGTATGTTATCTATTTTGTGGTATTGTTCCTGTCGAGTTCTGTAATCTGGGAGCCAAAGTTTTGATGTCGGCTGGTTGATTAGGTTATCCAATTATGTATATAGTTTTGGTACATAATTGATTTACTAGTAACAAGGTTGTCTATATTCCTGCGAAGTATTATTTCTGAAAGGAAATTATTTAGTCCCATAGTACCTAGTAATTTACTATTGTAGACCATTTGATGCACATGAGTACAACCTATTTAGTTAAAATTATTAAAAATACTATGACAAACAGAAGAGGAGTAGGGGGAGGAGGGGGAGTAGAGAAGCTCGTGGCTAAATAATATCAGCCTCACGGGTCGAAGCTGCACTTGCTTCGGTCGGTTTGTGGATGGATCATCCATTACATGTCAAGACCCTCCAAGCCTCGGAAAGCACGTTAAGCCGTTCGTCTCAGGTGACATTCGTAGGTCTTTGATAGTCGTTACGGGTAGTTAGCCCAAAAGTCTGACAACCAGTCTCACTAAGAGGTGTTACCCAGTAATTGGCCTGTGGAGGACAGATAGGCAGTCACTCCATGTAAAATACTATTCAGCTGCATCCGGCTAGACTGAAAGTAAATAGTAGATGAAAGAAAAAAAGAAAAATGGTTTATTCTGCACAAAGAAAACGCACATTACAAATAAAAATTTATAAAGATAAAATATACACATACAACGTAGTCAAAAGCTTCGTACTCAAATATATAAAATGTTAACAATTTTGTCCATTGCTTGATGTCAGGGCCAGGAACATTTCATTATTTCTTGCTGTAAAAATAACTAAATACTTTCATAGACATTAAAACAACACTGTACCTATCAAGATAACAAACTTAATTTCAACAAACTTCTAATTCATAAAATTACCTAAGCCAAAAACACACCGTCAAACTAAATTTAATTATAAAAAATCCCTCAGAAAACTTTGTATTTGACTTGCTTGTCATAATAGAGGTTCGGAGTTCATAATTAAAACTTTAAAATCTCCACGAGTTTTTTTGACACTCGTTCTAAAAGGCTTAGTTTAATTAATATTTATTAAGTTTCAAGGACTGTAGTGTTACTTAATTAATTTATGTCCTACTCATTATTCTATTTTAATACTGTAATTTTCTTCCTGCGAAGAGAGAAATTAAAATTGAGTTTTACAGGTATTTACGAAAATGTTTATGAAAACGTATTATATATTTATAGTAATTTACTTAATGATATTTAAGTTATGATCAGACATAACATTTTCGCCCCGTAGTGTTTCATCATTTATTCACTAAGCCGAAATAAGTCCACTGCTGGACAAAGCCTCCCCAAGCACCGCCAATTCAACCGGTTCTGTGCTTCTTGGATCCAGCAACTTCCTGCGGTCTTCAAAAGGTCATCAGTCTACCTTGTGGGAGGCGTTCCGACGCTACGTCCTCCGGTGCGCAGTCCCACTCCAGAATCATTTCGCTCCATCAGCCATCTGTTCTGCGAGAAATGTGCCCTGCTCACTTCTTCGGGCTATGTCGGATACCTTAGTTCTCCTGCGGAACCGTGGCGTTTGCCATCGTTTATTTAAACTTTACTTGTTTATTAAATTCATGAAAGCCTTTTCGACTTATGCTATCTATGATACTATAGTACTACCCACGTACGTCGTTGCAAGTTTCAGCCTCAGGATAGTCATCCTCGCTCTATTCAAAATGCCAATTCTTTCTTTTGAAAGCATTTGCATGAGCTATTTTTCCTAGCTTAAAACAAGAATTCACGTAGTCAAAAACAAAATGTTCTAAAGTTGTATTAATTATCAAAAAAAGGAAGAAAACAGTGTTGTGTATGTAGAATTTCCAACTCAGCCTATCGCAGTTCACTGCTTCCAGGCTGTGCCGCAGTACCCTGTCCTCTGTCTTCCGCATCCAACTAGCTGGGGGACGTGCCACTCTACGTTAGCCAATACGCTGTCTCCACTCTAAGACTCGTCTGCGCTACATTCACTCAATCCTTAGACAGATGTGGCCAGCCCACTGCCACTTCAGCCGTGCGATTCTGTAACCATCTCACCGTGAAAGCTTGGGTGAAGTGAGCGTGGAGTGAGCTGTCATTCGCTAGGGATTAACACTATTAAGTGCTCACTTCACTTATGATTTCACGGTGAGATTTTTACAGAATCGACCGGCAGTATGCTTACTCTGCAAGCTATGTCGGTTACTGCGGTTCCTTTCCGGAAAACTTTATTTTAATGAAATCCTTCAAAAAAACTCCGAGCGTAGCCCGATCTAGCGCATTGAGCGACTTTGAATTTGTGGACTATCCCGACTGTCAATGTCCACGTTTCGGCACCGTATGTCTGTGTATGTTGAATTTAAATGTTTTAATTCAGCATTGACTTGACCAATAAATACTATGTGACTGACAACGAGTAACAAACCACAACCTAAACTATGGCTTCGAAAAATTAATCCGCATCACTGTCGTCATTTAAAGTTATAGCAAATTAACATTTTAGAAGACAAAAATAAAACAAATATGTTTTCAGTAACAAATCATGTTTATTTAAACTTCAAAACCATACAAAATGTCCTCATTGTCAACATTAAGTTGTTCTTAAAACTATCAAGTACATTTCGTGTGTACACATAATTATTTATTTCGTAATTTATTAAAACGTAAGCAAAGCTGTGCAATTGTTAATTACAATTTCATTTTAACTAAATAATTTTATGATAAATATGATTTTAACGGCTTATCTTATTATTCCGTACCTGTTTAAAAAGTGAAGTAAATTTTATATGAACACTTATTATTATCATATTTCATTTTTGTAAGACTACTTATAAAATAATTAAGGAGAAAAATATTTAGCGATTTTCACTTACTTGGGGCTTGCATCGACTATCGAATAAATTGTTGTATCTAATCGATCGTGAGTGCAATAATGTTCTAAATTCAAAATTCAACAAGACTGCATTTCAACAAAAAATGTCGGACAAGCCCCGCCGGTGCTCTTAAAAGATTGCAGTATGACAACCGGTAGACAATCATTCCATACAATTTTACAGCGCAAGCTTTTATGTCGTGTTCAGCGCTGCAGCCGCTTGATTGCCACACTACAATCTTTCGCTCAAATACAAATAACTCCAAGTACAGAAATATACACCATGTTCATATAAAACTAAAGCAAGTAACAGATTACGACGAAACTTTTCATGACACATTTTTGTCGCAAGTCGATCAAAACTACCGAAGAATATAGAGTATTTTCAAAGACAAATAACTAAACTTATGACAAATATAGAAAGTATATCTCATATTCGTAAACATTTTATTTTCTAGTATCGGTACGGAATAATGAGGGTGGGGACATGTTGAAAGCGGGAGCGATTTACTTTAGTAGATGATTGGCCAGCAGAAGAAAGTGACAAGGAGTTTTTTTGACAAACAAATGAAAATAATGATCACGAAATATGAATTGAAATGGTGTAGTTATATTTACTTAAGATTATGTACCTCAACTATTACTACTGAAAAATATAGCGAATTTTGTTTTTGTTGAATTTATTTTAATTTTCTTTCTATTTCAAACTTAAATTGTATTAACAATACGCGCTGTCTGAACCACCTTATTTTTTTTCCAAAGTAACGTGTTTGTATTGTAAAAGAGAAAAAAATTACTGCACTATGAAATAACTTTAAACTTTTAAGTGAAAAATAAACACAGAATCGCGCTTGCTATCACAATGTCCCTTTCCTATAAGACACTCCTTTTTTTAGCACAATTTGATTATTTGGGATACCTTATTTCGTAAGCATTACATTTCGTAAGAAAATTATTTACGGTTAGGACTAGACGTAGGTACTATTCAGAATTTCAGATATTATTTAGATATATAACTTTATTATAAGTTATTTAAAATAATATTATAAATTGTACATTTAAATAATTTTATAAGCCCTATTCGTGACGCGAGTTTTGTGGTTATTGAAATTGAATTTGAAATATTTTAGTATGATTTATAAATGTTATAGATATTGTATAATTATGACTCTTAGTCACATAAAGGTGATTATAGCACATAATTAATAAGACAATTACAATACATTTATTAGAAATCGACTAGTATCATTTATAAGCAAACAATTTACTAAAAACTACGTTTGATGAGTATGGCAACATTCGTTTGGTTTATTTTTTATTACCTACCGTTCAGTTCATATCGAGTAAATTATATTTACATTTATATCTGTTTTATATGAATAAAATATTTATTTAAACTTTGATAAGCTTATTTTAATAAAACAATATCATAAATGCTTAAGAGTATTTTATTAAAAAAAAACATTATTAAGTTAACAATTATTTATGTTTAAATGCTTTTTAATTTTTTGTATGGGTTTAAACTTTTGAGCTTTATTTTGAAGAAAATGTTGTAATATAAATTTTTGGTTCAGTGAAAAGTTAATGGACTGAAAGAAAGGGTCCTGTTGCAAACAATAACTTTGTAGATGTATTCCAGACTCGTCGAACTGGATTGAGAGCATAAAACTGAGAAAAACCATGCTTTGTTACTCGATTACTTTGAGTACAGCGCTGCGGATCGGAATCTCACTTTCGGAGTATTTGTTTCGTTCAAAAGAAATATTTGCTTGAATAAATAATATCTTTCCACTATCGGAAATCGTCAAGAAAACCGGAGCATTGTAAAATGCAATCAAATGTAATCTTTAAGATAAAAAAAGAATTTTGACATCAATCTACAATTGCCTGACAAATCGTGTAACATATATACAAAAAAAAAAAAATAACAATACTGTCGAATTGAGAATCTCCTCCTTTTTTAAAGACGGTTAAAAAAGGCTGACCACTACAATGTTCCTAACTGTCGTCTTAGAATTTAAAATTCGAACACAAAAGATGACTGCTATCGATGTCTACAATATCCTGTGACCTCTCGACCAATCGAAGGCAAGAGATAAGCCTGAGGGAAATCACTGGGTTCATCGATTGACCATCTGTCTTTTAGTGATAACAATTGGGACACTGATCGACTGACCCGAAGATATTTAAGATTTGGATCAAATAGAAAGAAAAACGATTCAATCAATCCAACCATTCCTTTACATTATTTGTCAACCTTTCAACCTGATAAGACCAAAGCTGTGTTTAAATTTTCAAGATTCCTTATTTCTCTCCGAATCTGTATTAAAAATGTAGACGGTTAAGTTTTATGCAATAATTTATTTGCGTTAGCCGGCTTAAAAGTGTTCTGGACAGTATTGTTTGAAATTCCAAAGAATTGAAACTGGCAATTTGGAAGAAAGCTTGTTTATTTTTAAATAAAAAATATGATTTACATTTTGCAAAGAAAACATCATGATTTGGTATAAAAAGAGTATTTTCAAAATAGAAAACGATCATCGAATTGAAAACTTTTGTTGATAATGCGGTTTATCTGAAAATAGAAAAATATGTTTTTGAGTAATTCGTTGAAGAAGAAATCAACTCATAGGTATTTATTTTGATCCTCCACTTCAACTAGTGTCCCGTTAGCACTTGGGTACGGAACCATAAAAGAACAACGACATAACGATGACATAAAATTCCAAAGTCAAAGTTTTTTTTTCTTTTACATATGTTCCTTATTCTTGTATGATTTTATTCAGTTAACAACATACTTGATCTTTCTCACCTTAAAACACTTGTACTCTATGGTTTTCACGATCGCAGACAATAATATTGCCACCAGACATAACAGCGATGCCTTCAAGTCCCTTGAACTCCCCGTCACCAGATCCCCAAGAACCAAAGGCTCTGAGGAAGTTACCATCAGGGTGGAAGATCTGGATGCGGTTGTTGCCAGAATCTGCAACCACGATGTAGCCTTGGTCGTCTACTGCTACACCCCTGAAGAGAGAAAAAGAGGGAGTTAGTGAATGAGGAATGCACGCCATGCGTCAGAGCGAGAGGAAATGAGTTTTGCTACTTCCCAACAAAAAGCAACAAAAAGCAGCAAAACTCACTAAGTAATTCTGACGTGGTGAAAAGATGAGCTAGTTAACCCGGCATCATTGTGGTAGGAAATAGTTACATTAACGTTGAGGTGGGTCAATATTACCCATAAATTTTATACATGTTATTTTGATTAAATTCGTAAACTGTGTCATTATTTCAGTATAAAGGTATTCTGGTTTTGATAATAAAACAGAAAAATAATAATTCAGAGACGTTTCATTGGGTTTAATTAACTTTTAAAATAACTCAAAAATTAAAAAAAAATATATACAATATTGGCTCCAGCTACTGCACAGAATGACAACAACGCCGCGCGCTTACTTTCAAAAATATTAGAAATTTTAACCCAGCCAACCAGCCAACTTTATTAACCCGAGGTTGGGTCAAAATTACCCATTTTGACCCAACCTCGGGTAAATAAAGTTGATAGCGAATGCTCGGGGCTGATGGTGAACGAAGTTGCACCAAAAAAGATAAGTTATTTTGTATCATTGAATCTGCCGGTCAACTCACAGTAGTAAGATCTTTCTTCGCTTCCTCCTTTCAGTTTTGAAGAAACCTATCTAGCTCGTGCAGCCATCTCCTACGTAGTCTGCCGCGATCCCGCCACAGTGTCTTTTGGCACTATGCCCAGATCTTTTTACGCATTTGTATTTTAAGGATTTGTCTCCCAAATAAATACATGCCCAGCAAAGTTGAGCTTTATTCCGCTAACATCGGATCCTAGATAAAAACAAGTGAAGTTTTCGAAAAAAAAAAACCGTTCACAAGCTGTAAGTGTATATTCATGTCGCGTTGTCATAAAAGAATGGCCAGTATTTTAGATCATAGGTCCGGTAGGCACAGTACAAAATTCAACGAGAACTACGAAACTAAAAACGCCATATTTCAAAAGCTAGTAAATGTCACACACATTTTCGTAGTACGCTCACAGAATTAATAAAGTTATCACATCCAACTTTTCCTACAATAAAATGTGAACTTACAACTTACTGCGTTGTACATAAAAATAGCAATAATGTAAGTCATTTTGTTCTTGAAACGAAAAGCTGTAAAACATTGCTCGGCCACGTATTCCGGTCATATTTTATTATTGCGAACGGATTTCGGTCAAGGTATGTCTGGAGTCAGGTTGAAAATATTTTCATCACTTTAACGAAGATTGGCACTCACTTTTATCGTTGGACAGTGATTTGAAAGAGTATTCTGTTAGACATGGTTGGGGCTATTAAGTCTGTTCATGTATTTTTGATTGTGACCGATTTTCTAGACGAGGTCTTGTCTGCGACAGTGTTAAAATTTTTGCTGAGCGAATTACTTAGTGACTCAAAATGTTATTTTTGTATGCATGTTGTTTATGCTTTTGAAGTCAAAAACTAGGTCGAGAAAGGACGTACCATTTTTAAACATTGAACTTTATTATGTTTATTGCACCACAGACTACCTACAGTATTGTCTCTTTTCCCCCTTATAATCCATCCTAAGTTAAAACATAGAAAATTCTGTCTTAAAAGATCGCTTTTAGCGTTAAGACCCCCCCCCCTTATAATCCATCCTAAGTTAAAACATAGAAAATTCTGTCTTAAAAGATCGCTTTTAGTGTTATCCTATGTCAAATTATATGTATAATTTTCACTACCCTGTCATAACGTTTCGTTCCTACATTAATATATCATAATAAAGAGGAATACTCTTTTTATTCAATTTTAAATCTTCATGTTACAGACTCGATCTTGCCCAGCATAAATACGGACTTAAACCATAATCTTGAAGCTAGCTGTAACTGAATTACTGTACGATCTTAGAGGAAATTGATAGTTGCCTTCAAACTATAAGCCAGTCACATTACCGTCGATATCTTTACAAAAGCCTCTAAACTATCCGATAGCTGATAGTGTAGCTAACAACTCAGCTCTTATGGACTTGAATAGCTTTTAACGTAAATATTTGGTACAAGTTCAGGATTTAAGGGCCCGTAAAGCTAAATGGGAAGACCAACTGACCGCACTTTATAGGGCCATTGGTAGCACACGTTAAGACCGATTCGGCTTCAGTTTCAAAAGATGTAAAGGATATTAGGTTTATGAGCTAATTTCGGAAGTAATTAGCTGAGTAAATGACCTCATTTTGCTGCAGTTTGACAAAGGAAGTAGGAAATAAATAGGTGGATAATTATAATTATAATATAACTCTTCAGCTATAATCACGTTTTTTGGTGAGAATGTTTGCGCAAATAGAATGAATGACATGCACGTTTTTCCGACCCCTTGACAATTCTAAAGTGTCTGTAATTGGTATATTTGAAATAAATACTTTGCGTTTGAGTTTGATCATCTAACCTAACAAAAACATCACCATCAATAGGCATCAGCCAATACCGAACTTAGCCTACTTTTTAAAATCCTAAAATTTTTAGTACTAACATGTTTGAATCCACTATACTAAGAACAATACTAAGCAATATGGTCAATAAACCCTTAAAATATATTTTTATTATTTCAATAAAAATCTGAATAATTTTGAAAGATATTGCTAATCCATTGCTTCAAATATTTGAAAAATTTGCCAGCTCAACAACTTAAATAACGCAATGAATGTTATTGAACTGTCAAAATGAAAGTCATTCCTACTGTTAGTGTGTTACGCAATTACCCCGCTGTATTATCCCACTGCTGGGTAAAGGTCTCCCCCATAGCCTTCCACTCTTCTCGGCGTGTGGCCTGATTAAATTATTTATTAAGTTTTCTCTTACCTCGGGAACTTAAACTGTCCATCTTCAGACCCCTCCTCGCCGAATGACGAGAGGACCCTTCCATTGACATCGAAGACCTGTATCCTATGGTTGTTGGAGTCTGACACCAGGACCCTGTTGGTGCTGGAGACGGCGATGTAGTGGGGGTGTTCTAACTGGCCAAGCTTAGACCCGAAGGACCCGAACTTGCCAACGAACGTGCCATCGGATTGGAACACCTAGAGTAAGAGAGAGATAGAATGAGTTTTATTGTTCAGTGGGGCTATGAAAAAATGGACAAAACTTAAAACTTTGTCTTAATATACGGTGAAAATTAAAAATGACACATTAAAACGTGACACATATCAGACTGATGACCAATGAGTGTGATTCAGCAGAGGTTAACGTTTTCACAATATTTATAATTGCAAAGTCAGGGAAATTAATTGTTAACCAAATTAAGTTTGTCTATCAACTTAGCTATTCGTTTATTTAAATTACAACCTGTAATTCTTTGACAGTTATATGAAATGTTCGTGAACGGGCGCCGTCAGTAGGAACTGCTTATATTTTAGCTGCCACGGATTATTTTAATTTAATTTAATATTTGAATTATTGTTTTCGTTGTTATCTTTTTATTTCAGACGATTATAATGTTCTGCATCGTTTTCACCTGCATAATTTCTACATGAATGATATATCCAATTTTTTGTAACCATAATTTTGATTTAAAAGTGTGTCTGTGGCGTTTCTTGTCCGTTCTTCTCCGTGTGTAACTACTACGCTTTGGAATGGGCAACTAGCTTCAGCTTTCTGACTGACCGACCCCTTGACAATTCAAAAGTGCCTGTAATTGGTTTATCCTATCCTAATATTATATACATACATATCACACTAACATTATAAAGGCGAAAGTTTGTGAGTGTGTGTGTGTGTTTGTATGTGTGTTACTTCTTCACGCTCAAACGGCTGGACCAATTTTGATGAAATTTGTCACACAGATAGTTTATAACCAGAATTCATACATAGAATACATTTTATCCCATGGAATCGAAACTTTTACGGGTGAAATCGCGGGACGCAGCTAGTTTGAAATAATTGGTTTAAGTTGAGTTAAGAAAAAATGGCTGCAATACGAAAAAATGATGTAGGGTGCCAAATTGCTTAACAATTAATATTCCTGAATGTACACGAGAATAAAAATTGATATTTTTATGAGATCAGATGAATAGAAAGGGTAAATTAGGGGATTAAGATCATTTATTTAGATGTTCTATATAGCCTGAGTTCAATTTTTGAAATTCCAATTAACTCGTGAAAGGTACTGGTCTTATTTATAAGTTAGCTGCGACTAATTGGTGAAACTTTACCATAGACTAAGTTATTATAGCTCCGCGCAGTAGTTGAACAATTAAATAATAATAGTGACCATTCATGCAGAATTCTTTGAGTGAGCGCGTTAAATGCGCATATTTGAAGAACCATTTACAAAGCCAAAACTCAAATAAGTTTAAAACTTATTATTAGTATTTATGTGTAGGTACAGCCAGGTCGAAAAGCCGCTGATTATTTTTAGTATTCTGAATATCTATTTTTTCTAGATCTTCTATTCCAGGCTGTTCTATGACCTATTCTTTAGGAAGAAATAATAATTAACAAGATGAAGATGAATGATGAAGATGTTTGTATGTATGTATGTATGTTTATTTGTATGTATGTATGTAAGTATATTCTCATTGTATTTGTTTAGTTTTTTAAGTGAATAATTGATTACGATTTTATATATTCTTTTTGTCTCCTTTACTCTTTCACACACTGTCTACATCTCTCTATCTAATGTCCAATCGCAGGTATGCTGGAAGAGATTTCTTAAGAAATAAGCATAACCTTTGTACCTATTTTTAACCGACTTCAAAAAAAGGAGGAGGTTATCAATTCGACTGTATTTTTTTTTTTTTTTTTTTTTTTTTTTTTTTTTTTTTTTTTTATGTTTGTTACCTCATAATAACCGACTGGGTGAACCGATTTTCATGATTCTTTTTTTATTTGAAAGCTGGTGCTTCCCGTGTGGTCCCATTGTCACCATTTCAATATCTGATGATGGGATCTTGTAGAAATCGGGGGAACTCTTCAATAAATAACAGCAGATTAACCGCGATTGTTGCTATAGCATATCTAAGCATTGTTTACACCATCACACAACATAATATCACGCCTGTACTCACTACAAAGGTTATAATTTTTTTTTATTATAATAATAATTAATACCAGTAAAACAACCGCGATTGCTGCTATCGCATATGTATGCACTGTTTACGCAATCGCACAACATAACATAACGTCTGTACCCTATAAACGCAGATGCAGCTTCCTGTCACTGATATTTACATAGCAAGTAGTGTTTATATGAATTTGATTGGGGTAGATATAACTAAAAAGTGAAAAATAAAAAATTTTATATAAAAAAAAAACAACCGACTTCCAAAAAAACACTACAAAGTGAAAAATAATTTTAATTTCGGAAGTCGGTGTCAAAAAACCAAAATGCGGAACCAACGACACCGACTTCCAAAATTAAAATTATTTTTCACTTTGTAGTGTTTTTTTGGAAGTCGGTTGTTTTTTTTTTATATAAATTTTTTTTCTGTTCTGTTTTTTCTTGTCTGTTTATATATGTGTGAACATAAATGGTAAAATAAATAAATAAATAAATGAATAAAGAATTATTACTACCTTCTGTAATGTGTACGTTTGTCCCAGACTGTACCATTTCCAATTATTACTAAAACTAAAGTTTTAGAACTGAAATACGTCGTCAGCTAAATAGTCCTTTTGTAAGATCTGGGAAATTAATTGCTAAGCAAATTGGGTACCAACTTACACTGCCCGTATATTCAAATCACACTGTCGAATAACGACAGTTGTATGAAATTGCTTTAACACGGCAAATTGGCGTAGTAAGTTTTCTGAAAATGGCTAAAACTAAAATTGCAGAACTGAAATACGGCTTACAGGTAGTTAGTACATTTGTGGTAAGTACTAGAAGTCTAAATAAAAAAAAACGTATGGGGTCGGGGACACCCGCCAGGAACGAAGTTCTAAATAAAAATCCAAGATGGCGGTAGTGAAAATTAAAAAAAAATTGCAGCCACCATCTTGGATTTTCTTTTTGATCTCACTATCGGCTCACAGCTCTCTCGAAAACCACGAAAACGATACCCATGACGAAAAATTTGAACATGTTTGCAGCCGCAATATTGGATTTTCGTTTTGATCTCACTATCGGCTTCAGCACCCTCGAAAATCATGTAACCGACACCCTTGGAGAAAAATTTGAAAATGTTTGCAAAGGTCATCTTGGATTTTCATTTTGACTTCACTATCGATTACAGCACCCTCGAAAGCCACGAAAACGATACCCATGACGAAAAATTTGAACATTTTTGCAGCCGCCATCTTGGTTTTTCATTGTGACCTCAGTATCGGCTTCAGCACCCTCGAAAACCATAAAAACTATCTCTGTCTTTGTCTAACTATCTCTTTTATATGTAATTAAAAGTCGCAAGGAGGGGCATAACGTTATTTCGTTAAGTAACGATTTCTCCCAGTTTACTCCCACCGCAAGCTCCGTTAAAGAACTTCGTGTTTTTTTTTTTTTTTTTATTATTAGTATGCACTTCGTTCCAAAAAAACACATACCTGTACTCTATGGTTTTCCTTGTCACAGACGTATATAAATCCGAGCGCGTCTGTGGTGATGCCCCACGGGTAGTTGAACTTGCCGTCGCCAGTGCCCTGGCTGCCGAACGCCCTCAGGAATCGGCCTTGAGGGTCAAAAACCTAGGACAAGGAAACAGATGTTAACATATGGTGGTAATGAATTTGATGGCCTCTATTTCTCTAGGTCTTCACTAATAATAAAATAATAATAATATATAATATAATATTTCATAATTAGATAATAATTATACATGTATAATTATCGTATTCAAAACATTGTAAAATATTATAAAAGAGTAACTGCGAAGTTTCTTGCCCATTTTTTTTTCTGCAAGAAGATTTTGTATTCAAATTCATTGTAGGTACCTACTAGGTACAGACGCCAGCACATCAAGCTACTACAATCTGTCAGATTTCTTTAATAGATTTTCAACTTTATCGATAAAGTATAAGGTTCAAAGTTGATTGGGAAAATCTGACAGTTTCGGGTAGCTTGATGTGCTGGCGTCTGTACATACAAGGGAAGGGGCACCTTGAATGAATTCTATTTTCTTGTAAGTTTTGTCATTCAAAAGAGCTTTTTACTAATCACATAAAAGGCACTTTTGAATGTCAAATAAATGATTTGAATTTGATTTTGAGTAAAAAAAAAAATGCTATGATTTTATAATTATCAGTAGCAACTCACAATGTTCAGAACGTGCAGTGGTATAAAATTGAGCCCACCAAAAGGACCAAGGGCAAATCTCGTACCTTGAAGAACGTTCACAGTCTGAACTCAGTCTCAATCTGTCAAAAATGCTTCTAAAATCCCTACGGTTTTGACAAGTTTTTAACTTTGATTTTAATAATAATAATAATAATAATAATAATAATAATAATATTCCACAAGTTTCACACAACGTCATCTAGTCTCAAACTAAGCAGAGCTTGTGCTATGAGTACTAGACAACTGATAAACATACATATATATTTCTAAATACATACATATTATAGATAAATTACACCCAGACAAAGAACAAAATGATCGTGCTCATCACACCAACATTTGTCCTAGGTGGGAATCGAACCCACGACCTTGGGCATAGCAGTCAGGGCCACTGACCACTAGACCATCAGGCCTGTCACTGTCACTGTTTTGATCGTTCTTAACTACATGAATTGGCCTTCAGCTCTCGATGGTTAAATTATTGGTCCTTGATTATCGTCTTTCGTATCGATATACATTTAAATTTGCGTGGTTACGAGTTATTAATATTTTAATATTATTGTGTAGCTCGTGACATTGAAACCTTAGTCATTGAAGCCCAACCTTTCATCGTTAAACTAAATTGATTTTAGTGCCGTATTTAAAAATAAATTACTTTAGAATTAACCATTAGTGATGATGACAGTGAGGACGAATACTTCGACGCCTAAATATCCTTTTGCATTTGTATTTATTTATATAGTTAGTTATTTAGTCTTTTAATTTAGTACTTAGTGTAAATAGTTAATTCATTTTTTAAATAAAATAGTCTTACAAAAAAAAAAAGCAATACACTATTAGTGTAATCAATTTTATATTCCTAAAAGTGTTTCTAGGTAATCAATCTGCTAGCCTTTTCCTAACTAAGCTGGGGTCGGCTTCCGCTCTAACCGGATGCAGCCGAATACCAGTATTTTACATGGAGCGACTGCCTACCTGACTTTCACAACCCAGTTACTCAATACCACTTGGTAAGACTGGTTGCCAGACTTTCGGATATCTAACTACCCGTAACGACTGTCAAAGGTCCAAGAATGACAGCCGAGGCACGGAGGGTTCTTGATATGTAATAGATGGGCACCCATCCACGAACTGACCGCGGCAAGCGTAGCTTAACCTTCGATCAACCCGTGCGGCTGTTATGATTTAGTCACGACCCCTCTAAAAGTGTTTAAACTTATAATTATGAAGTAGTACATAGAAACACTGTTCACTTTAACCTAACTTGTTGTTTTGTCTACACTGAATTGCTAGACATTTCAAAAGTTAATCAAAGTTTTGAGAAACCCATCCAAGGCGGTTTGAATACCACACATTTCTGGGGGCCAAGGACTAACATACAAGTTAACGACCTGTCACCTAATGCACTTTAAAGTTCTTTAAACCTAGAACATTGTTGCACTACACACTTAAACGTGCTCCAAACACGTGTTAGAACTTGGAACTCTGCCAACCCTTGAGACAAAGATTGTCAAAATACCCACACGACTATTTCCCTGTTAATATTCTGGGTAAAGTACCTGACGAAGCCAACTTCTGGATTATATTTTAAATGTGACTGCGAGTTTGTTTTTGGCACTTCCATGGTGCGGCCGTCACCAGTACTCAATAAACAAGTATAATAAAAACATCTGAACTTATTAATAAGCGACAAAAAATATAGTTTACATTCCGCAACGTTTGTAAGAAACAAAAACATTTCCACATAAGCTACTAAATCATCTTTATCGGAGCTATCAGTTACATTAGCAAAAAACGTTGTCAAATTATCCTTACGGCCTAATAAAGTAGGATAGATGGCGTCCAAAAAAGTGCAATTTGTCTTACCATCTAATAGATATTTCCGCAAGCTCACGCCTTAGCCACTATTCTGGTCCTTCGAGACGGTCAACAGTCTGACTGACACTAATGAATTACGGCCAGGACAAATAGACCAATGGAATACAAATTCAAGTCTCTCGGGAAATATGCGGAGATGGGATCACTCCAGCTAGAGTTGTTTCACTTTCAAACGCTGCGTCAAGAGCGTGTCTTGTCTACCTTTACAGAAGGATCCCTAGTGATTGGAGGTGCGTACGGACTGTTTGAAGCTAAATATACGAGTAAAGTTGACAAAGAAAAAGATCTGAGAAGTAGCCTTTGAACACAGTCAACACGTCCATTAATAAAACTTTATTAGATGAATGAAAAAGCTTTGTTCCAAGAAAAAACCGTATCTATTAATCACGAGATTTTTTTCGAGAATTTATAACGTGTGAAATTACAAAAAAGATGTAAAAGTAACGTCTGTTTCTAAATCTGCTCTTATATTTTTTACAAGGAAAATAAAACATACATCTCCCCGTAAAATGAGAATGATGACACATAAACATAAGCCTATATTTGTTAAGGTAAACATGTCCCAAATGGCTCGTTGTTTTTTGAACCCAAGTGTGGCAAAATATGTTGACATTAATGGTTTACGGCGCGAACAAAAAGACGAATGGAATTGAAATTCTTTCTTTCAGAGAAAATAAAGGGAAGCAAGTTCACGAAATACATTTTCGGAGTCGCAAATCAGAGAGGTAATTGCGTATCACACTAGCAATGGTTCCATTTTGACAGTTCAACAACATTCATTGCGTAATTTACGTTGTTTGAACATTTTAAGCAATGGATTAGCAATAGGCTTCAAAATTATTCAAAGGAGATGTTTGATTTTGGGCTACCAATATGTACACTACATAGATAAATAGGATAAAAATAGGGGAATTTTATAAAACTAATGACAAATTAATTTGAAGAAGGGTACAGGCGTACAAAAATGATCATTTGAAAAGTTTTTTTAATAAGTTAACCCTATTTTTAGGGCAACCATGACAGTTGTGTTTGACATGGCGTTTAACGACTTTGATAGTTTTAAGAAGTGACGTCTGTGAGTCTGTGGAGTCTTTCTTTGCTGTAGGATTGAATTGGACGTGTTTTGGAGTTTTCAGTGATTGTTTTTTTTGCGACCCAGTTTACTATTATGGACATTGATCGATTGCTTCTCTGTTGACCCCGGCTTTGTTATATGGTTTTTGATTCGCCTGTGATTTGGGTTCCGTCGTGTGTTATTTACAATAACAAGTTCAGTTTCAGGTATGTCCCATAACCGTGCATTTACTTGTAGTTTTGTTCAAATGCTATTTCTATGTAATTTTTTCTTCCCTTGTTCCTTATTCTAACAGATTTTAACTCATACTTATTCCAGTTTATTGACAATGGCTTGCCTACAGTGTACCTCTGTAATAGATGAAAATGAACAGTCCTACGCTACCGATGATATGGGTCCCGAAATAATCTCGGTCATCGAGCGGTATCTCTTTTAACAATAACCTGCAGCTGCTTTAACTGCACAGCACTCTCCTATGAATTATCCAAGTTCAGAGTATATTGATAGGCACTAAAGAATGAAGCAGCAGGACCGTGTTGATAAACAAAATAACGTTCAAGCCTTTGTTTCGTTTCTTGCTTCTCTTGATACCGACATAACCAATCTCTAACTGGTAGAATAGGTGATATAGAAGATGTGCTGCCGCAGTCTAGTAGAATTCTTGTATTCATACTTTATCGAAACCGAAACCCAAGATTTTCGAAATTCGTGTTGCTTTTTATAACGTGATACACGTCAATCAAATGTCAAAATTGTCACTGTCAAAATGACATTTTTCGCATAGCTACCGGTACGATCTGATCCACCATGTTTAATTTTATGTTGTGTTGCTCTCCTTGACAAAGTTAATTTGAATGGTACATTGAAATGAAGTGAAATTAAATAAAATTAACAATAAAAAGCGGTTACAGTATTATACAGCAATATTTACATATGGTGTACATAGTGCTAGCCCAGGCTCCATACATTTCTGGAACATCTCCTTTGAATGGGTGTGTTACGCAATTAGGGTGCTGTTTTAGTTTTGAGATCATGACGGAAATATGTGAGTACGTGGGATATATTGATAATAGGGCAAATGGAATTTCTGGTGTAGTAACGTTGTGAGCAAAAGTGGTATTGTTTTTTTTTCATGTTGATGTTTTGATTTGTGCAAGCTGCGATCAATACTATCCTATTATAATATTATAAACGCGAAAGTTTTTTTTTTTTTTTTTTTAAAAAAAACGTTGCCCCACACTAGGAATTTCTCCTATATTGTGGGTGCGTTTACAAACATTTAAACTCACATACACAAACAGCCAGACCCAGAACAACTACTTGCAGGTCATACAAATATTTGTTCCGTGCGGGAATCGAACCCGCGACACGCAGCGCAGCAGTCAATCGCTTAACCACTGCGCCAACCATGCCGCCAAAGAGTTTGTGCAGACCTTGCTTTCTTTTTTATTACTAAGTGCTTTGGCTGCAAAGCAAATGACTGGCAAAATACTTTTTTGGGTTCCGTACACAAAGGGTGCCAATGGAGCCCTATTACTAAGGCTCCGCTGTCCGTCCATCTACCTGTCACGGGGCTTTTTAAACCGTATGAGGTATACATTTGAAATTTTCACAGAGTGTCTATCACTGTGGCGGCTTTAAAACAAATAATAAAAATAAAATAAAATTAATAATTAAAGAGGTTTTATACAAGTGAAAATAAAATAAATGTATGGGATTTAGAATGGTACACAGAACCCTTCGTTTGCGAGTGCGACCAGCTTTTAGCTGCTTTTTAGTTCAAGTGCAGATATAAATACTTAAAGCATCGTGTCAGTTTCATTTATAGTCTTTATATTAAATTCGAAGACTTAAAATTCAAAAGACGTAAAGTTGTTTGGTAGTTAACCCTTTACCGCATAGGAAACCGTATATGGTTTGACATGTTTACAGTTTATTTACTCTAAAAAAATAAAAAAACTAGCGTATAAATCCTAATGGGGTTTGTTTTTCATATCATTAGCAATAATAAAACACAACTATTTTGTCTATCATCACATACCACTTGGAGATAAAAAAAAAAAACTATAATTAATTCTGAAGCTTTAATAAAGACATTAACTTAAAAAAAAAAAATTGACACTTATTTAATATATAATGCAGTAAAGGGTTAAAAGAGAATTTGAGAGTCAATTCTTTTGTAAAACTTTAATTTACCAAATTATGAGAAATTATGATAACCGTGAACCTTTTGTCTGGTGTTTGACATTAGGGCTATGTCAGTTTGTTAAGCTATAAAATCCGGTCATACAGAAGCCCACGTTTGCACGGACGTAAAAATATCGCGGCGGGATTTTGTCGCGCACTGGATTTTAAAATCTCGGTGTTGACCATTAAGAATTTAATAGAGAGCATCTCAGCAGTACGTTAAAAATCCAGTGCGCTACAATAACGCGCCCGTACGAACCTAGGCTAACCCTATTTAGTATGATTGAAAGCTTTTAGATCTTAAAGAAAATACCTCTACTTATTCAAAAATGAGCTTTATTCTTCATTCAAGTCTGACTTATTAAGGCTTTGTTATTTTAAGTAGGTGTACGAAATAGTAAGAAGATTTACCATCTTTGTATTGTGAATGTATAAACAGGTTTACTTTGAATTTTAAATTTTAATACTATTCATATTTGCTTGCCGTCACTTCGCCAGTACTTGTTCATTCTCTTTGTTTTAAATAAATGGACTGCTTGCAATGAAACGCATTAGCATTATAGGAAGCTGTGCATATTTGAGAATGCAAATAATTGGCGCTTTGACAAATATGTTGAGGTTGTAGAATTTTAGAACATGTGTGAATTTTAATCATTTGTACGGTTGCTAGGATGAATAAACTTTAATTTTGGTTTACGGCATGTAAATAAACCTATGCAACTTGATTTCAAATACAATATGTAACTGAATTAATGCACATTATAAAAGTTGTTTGTTCAGAATCGTTTACTGAATCGATTTCTAACATTTTTAATATAGATATTTTTTTAACCCAAAAATAATTAAAATTAAGTACGTAAATCACAGTCACACTTCCGCTGTACGTGTACAGTCAAAATAAACCAAAATGGACGAAATACCTACGCCAGGTCCTTGTCTTTATACGTGTGCATTCGAAGATTTGTAATGGGAACACAATTTTTTGCACAATCAATGTAACTAATTTGATAAATAAACCATGATACAATAGAATATAATACTCTTTATTATGTACACCATATAAATTAGAGACATAACTAAAAATTAGAGACATAACATTTTTTACACAGTGGGCGGTAAAAATTCACTGTATGTTTTACGATCAACATAATATTCTAATTGGGGTGTTCGGTCGTGTGCGTTAATTTTGGGATATGTTGTTTACAAGATGGAAAAGACAATACCACAATAAATTTAACTGCGTATTATCTAATGTCGTTCCCAGTCTGTATACAAAAATTCAATCAACATAATTATAAAACAGTTTAGTCACTATAGCTATTCGGCTAAACCCATGGTCGGCCCATCAGTACAACTTAGTTTGTGGTTAAAAATAAAAACTTTTTAATTTCGATGTTAGGTTTTCTTGGATAGTTCCAAAATACTCTTATGCTATTATATATTACCAGTGTTTTTATTTGTTTTCTCCACATTGTATATAATAGACTATAGTTTTAATATATTTATAGTTTTAATAGGTTTTTGTGTATCCTTATTATTTAAAAATAGTTATTCTTCAATATTCACAATAGCACTTACCAGTGTTTGTCTCTGCATCATCCAAAGGTTGACTGGTCGAAAATGCCTATGGCATCAGGTCCACCTCTGTACATTTGTGTGCTTAAAGTATTAAATAAATAAATAGACTATGGGAAGTTCTCTTGTGAAAAGGTTTTTTTTGATACCTTTTATTAAGCAAAACAAAACCTAAACTGTTGAAGGCTTATATCATTTTAGACGTTGTTTATTTGATACTATTTACCTAAGAAATTCACGCAATCAGTAAAATACAAGACATCAAACCACTGAACCTTTTCGTCGTTCGAAAATCAATAGAATTTACGCTGTACGATCTGGTCCTTCCAAACCAATACTTATTTACAGATCTACGGGATGATTGCGTAACACACAAAAAATGGCAATCTATAGCAATATCTTTCATTTTGACAATTCAGTTTACGTTCTTCTTCTTCTTTTCATGTCGATGGTATTCTTCTTCGCTGTATTTTATACAACGTGTAACGTTAAATGCGCAAAACCTGAAAATAGTTTGATCAGAATAACGAGCAGAATTAATGTAACCACTTTTTAATATAGGTCACATTTTTCAAAAAATCTTCATTAGAAACGTTGCCGTGTCTATTTATTAATAGGTCAAGCAACCCAATGTCAGCGCGGCGCAGCGGCCCGGTGACGACTCCCTCGGTAAAGCGTCGTCGCAGACGCAAGAAACGATCCGAATGGCCAGTAAAACTAAAACAGCACATAAAACCCATACAATTTTTTAATGACTTATTTTCTCTCTGAAATAGGTCAATTGAATTAAAAATCAGCTGGGGTGTCTGAGGTTTTGTGCATTTAACGTTACACGTTGTATAGTTTGAGCCCAGTAGGAGGCCACGTTGATTGCAGCATCAGTGGCATTATTTAGGTCATCCGAGGTGCAGGTGAACGGACACTTAGGACACTCCAGCAATTGGGGCATGGTCTGATCAGAAGCACCGCACTCTCCCTGGGATGTACAGACGCCAGCACATCAAGCTATCCGAAACTGTCAAATTTTCCCAATCAATTTTGAACCTAAAGTTTCAGTGATAAAGTTGAAAATCTATTAAAGAAATTTGACAGATTGTAGTAGCTTGATGTGCTGGCGTCTGTACTTTCATTGCGTTAATTAAGTTGCAGAACATACTGATTTTTTAAACCTCATAGGTTTGAAAAATCAGTGTACGCGTGGATGTTAAAACGAAAAGCATTGCGATCGATTCCCATTTTATTCGTGTTATGCAATTATCCTTAGAAAATACGTATGTTTTTCTATGTAAAGGAAATCTTACATTTGGGATATACAAAACAAATATATAAAACGTTTATCTTAGAGTTCAGGATAAGAATATAAATGATTTAGAAAATATGTTTTCCGTATTTACGTTGGTATGGAATATGTTTGGTCTCGTAAATATTTTGTTTGTTTTCTTGTTCTGGTAAATCTCTTTTCATTTGGCCCAAAGACTGTATAAATAATTTGGTTTCTAACTAAACAAAGAATGTGAGGAAACATATTCAAGTTTATCTTGATCAGCTGCTTGGATTCGAAATACCAATACTTAAGTTATCTATGACCAAGATAAATAATTTATAGTCACAATAGACGGTAGCAACTAAAGTCCCATTAAAATTCACACAAAATTATTCGATAAACTTCATTTTAGTTTTACAAGTGCAAGGAAGCTCAGAGTTAATATTCTTTAAATTTTACTCACGTTACAATTTTAAATTCAAAATATTAAACGTATTGATTAATAAATTATGATCTAAAAACCGATGTTTTAGTCGACTTTCGTTACTGATTATAAATACTAATAAACATTCTTTTTCGCATTTCTTATGAAAAAAGCTATCCCAATATTTAAAATATTGAAATAGTTTTTATGACCGTAACATTACGCTTTTTTTCCTAAAATGTTAGGCAGAGGTATACCCACATTTCGCTAGTCCCATGACAGTCCATGGGGGTGAGTGCTATTACCATTAAGCGGGCACAAATCTAGCCTCCGGGCAAGTACTGAGAAATTCTAGATTGATCTTTACGACGGTGCTCGTATAGCATAGGAAGGAAACTCCTTTCATTATTCAATATTCAAATTCAAAAACTGCAGCGCAGAGTTTAAATAAATAATATTTCGGCTTATTAATCGATTCGCAAAAATTAACTCGCCCTCGAAACCGGCGAATCGCCCCTTTTCAATTAATTGAATTTTTTTATAGGCGACACGCACGAAGTACATTATTACGTATTAGGCAATTAGCACATTTTGAGTGTTATGCAATGAAAAAAAATAGGCATTTATATTATTTAACTCTTATGAATTCTTTGGGCTAGAGTCCTTTTTTCTATACCTTATTGCAATTCGCCTACAAATAAATTAACTTCATGCGAGTCGCCTGTACAAAAAATAATGTTATTTAAAAATGAAGATTCGGATTTCGGGATTTCGGACGAGAAAGTTCGTGCAAATCGACTAATAAGCCAATATTTCAAGTTAAGAAAGAAACCTCGTTCATTCCACAGTGATGTGCTGATGTGACCGATATATTTTATAAAAAAAATATTCGGTTAGGTTAGGTTAGGTTATTCGATTAGGTTTCACTGCGAGCCTTTAACAGATAACTTATATATGCTGGTATTTAGCAACCGATATGAATGGGGCTTATTGGTAATCGTGGTGAATATTAATTCTCATTGGTTTGAAGTTTATTATAGTATTTTATATTAGTCACTGTCGTTTAGGACATAGTATACCAACCCGCACTGGGCCTGTGAGGTGGATTACGGCCCACTTCCTCTCACAGAGAGGAGGTGTGTGTCCCAGTAGTGGGAACATAGTTTTAGACTGTTATTTTAATATCGACGCAATTTCGAAATTCAGATAAATTCAAAGTAATATTTAGACATTTAGATTTAGCTACCATTTTGGCGCTGTATAAACTGCCATCAGTAGGTCAGTACAGGCTTGAGATTATACACTAACGCCCACTTGTACCACACTCACTAAATGCGTTTGGCGCTTAACATATTTTAAAAAATTACCTGTCTCTGCCGTCTTCAAACAATTGACTATATCAGAACGATGTTTTAAAATCATTAAGCGTTGCACTTTGTGGTGCAAGCGGGTTTAAAAAGAATATAATAATTATAATCAGCCTGTATTGTCCCACAGCAAGGCAAAGGACTCACTTTCCTTTTTCCATAAAATTAATATGGACCAATCCCTCATATACCTAGACGTCAAGTTCATCCCGTCCCGCCATGTACGCCTAGGTCTTCCGCAAAAAAGAAGATAAACCAAAATAAATAAAAATTAAAACTCACTTGTATACGATGATTATATCTATCAGCAATTATGTACTGCCCGATCCTGTTGACAGCGACACCGGCGAGGCAGTCAAACTCTCCCTCACCGCTACCGTACTGGCCAAACTCTTTCACGAAAATACCGTTGGAATCGAACACCTGCGGGGAAAAGGACCATTAGGACCACTTTCGCTGAAAAAGATCGTTAGGATATTTCGTTACTGTTTTTAGAAACTGTGTTACACGTGTATGTCAGAATGTAGGTGTATTTTAGGCCGGACTATTACATGTCTCTTGTAAGTTATTTTGAGACAAGGTTTTTCGTCGATCACATCTTCGTTTAACAGAATGAGTTTTTTAATTATTATATTTGTTAAATTAAATTTTATTTTTTTATTAAATTAGCGTATGAAAATAAAGACATCAATCATAATACATACTTTAAAAATATGTAATTATGATTGATGGTCGCAAAAAAAAAAATCTTGTGAATAGGTGATATCCTTTCATAATACAAGTCCAATTTCTTACTACAGCAGCAATATCAAAATATGAAAAGCAAGGCTTGCAACTTTAGCAAGCAGAAATATGGATATTATTCGCTTTTGCTTTTATTGAAATGACCTTCATGCAAGTTATTTAAGACGCAGATGAGCTATTTTGAATATTTTGCTTCCAATAGAGAGTTATTTATACCGGCTGACTTTTTTTACCTTCTGGACAAAACAGGGTTTAAATAAAATAAAAGATGAACGGAGTAGAAGCTTTGTACCTATTTTTTCTGTTCTGTTTTTTTATTGTCTGTTTATATATGTGTGTACATAAATGGTAAAATAAATAAATAAATAAAAAGAAAACATCCCTCTCTTTTTTCTTTTTTTTTCACTAAAAGAAAATAAAAAATATGTTTTTTTTACATTCAATCATTCGATTAAAGCCGGCCGATGGCTTCAATCAAAGGATTAAATGTCGCTACGTATTCATTGATAAAGGTGCGTTTAAGTTAATTTTTTATATGATTTTTCGATTTATTAGTTTTTATGTGAAATAAGAAGAGTTTCTGTGCAATAGGCTTCTACTCCGTTCACCTTATATACCCTGTTTTTCCAGGCGATAAAAAAGTCAGTCAGTATAACCTAATCAATGTAAGATATTTTGTTTTATCTATAGTAACAGCAATGTCTCGAAAAACCGTTTTTATTTTTAGCCCTTGAAGTACTTGTCCAGCCCAAAATACTTTTGCAATCAACCAAGCAATTTTCGTCCCCATTAAAATTGGAATAGTTAGAAATTTTTGTTTTGACCTTGTGCCAAAATGGAAAACATGCGGCCAACATCACTTCATCATTTATATTTGGAACATCGGTCATCGAGCATCGTTTATAATGAAGAGTTATGATGCTTTCTTTACAGCAAGCGGAATGAAACTACGGATTTTCTGAATAGCTTTAGTCGAAAATATGATTGTATGGAATTGGATTCCGATATTTAGAGTTTATTTTAATAACAAATATTTTACGATTGAGTATATTTTAAGCTGATTCCGTGGGTGGCTAGGAATTGTTGAGTTTTACATAATATTCTTGTGAAGTTTAGATAGTAAATTCCGAGACTTATTGAGATTTAAGTAGTATTTATGAATTCAGACTGCTTAGAATTTCAAATTCAAAGTTGGCTTTCATAGTGGTAATATTAACTTCTTCTAAATCAATAGTAAGAAAGCTCTTTCTTGAAGCTTTCTCTCCCTCTTCACGTGACCAGAGGGCTGGCGTATTTTTAGCTTAAAGAATCAGCATTGCCATCCAACGTGGTAATGCTGCCAGCCTTTTGGGCACTTATCCCATTGACAGCGATGCGGACGAATTTTTTGATGCCCAATGAGCTCCTGCCTTTTTCTTTATATTTTTTTTTTATATACTTGTATATAATATATATATATGTTTTTTAGTGTTAGCTTGTATATTGTAATTGTTGTGTCTTTGTGAATATAGTAAGCAGTTTTATAATATATTTGTATTAAACGTCAATTTTGCGTTTCATGCGCAAAATTGACGTTTGAGAAATTCTCACCTGCACTCTGTGGTTGGATGAATCGGCCACGACCATAGTGTTGTCGGGACCAACAGCGATACCACGAGGCCAAGTAAAGCATCCGGGTTCGCTCCCCCGACTCCCCACGCTGAATTGTAAACGGCGTTTCTGCATGTACTGGCTCCTAGGGGAGGAACCGGCTGCTGCGAAACCTAGCATCAGAAAAATAGATTAGCATACATGAATAAAACCAGAAAAAAACCATCTGTCAAACCAAAACCTAAGCACTCAATCTATGTACACGCCATTTTTCTCTGTCTAACCTGCTACCGCTGCTGTAGCCGCCGTAGGGGAGATGGGGGAGCCTGCCGCGTTTTTTGAATCGTCATCAGAACTGGCAAGCTCGTTTGCCGAGCGTAATGGTAGCCCGAGAGACAGGCGACGCGAAGTGCTCGACGAGGTACTGGTAGGTTCGCGGTCCTTGCCCCGCGATCCGTATTTGCTCTTTAAATATCTCGCCCAGGAACTGAGGGCCGCTCCGTCTTTTTCACCGGGAGGAGGCCGTTCGGGCGAGCTCTCTCTAGACTTTAGTGCGTGTGAAGATCGGCTGCGAGACAACTCCGAACCACCAGTGCCGGAGCCGTATCGAGCCGCAAGGTACGCAGAGGGTGACGCTGTCGTAGGTGATACCGGATCGTCCTGATCGTCGTCGTCTCCTGCACCGAAACCGGTGTGACTGCTTTTACTTCTAGCGAGACGGTTGCGGCGCTCTTTCAGGGCGAGGTATCTCGATCTAGCCGTGGGATATTTCGTTTCATCGTCCAGAGACGATGCCGGTTCTTCCTCTCTTGGCTTGCTTCCGTATCTGTTGCTAAGCGAAGATGCAGCGCTGTACCTAGGTGCGGGCTCTTCTTCAGTCTGCGAAGTCTGTCTCGTGCGGTATCGCGACTGTGTGGGAGTCTCTTTCGTCTTATTGTCGACTGCATCATTACGGGCATTCGTGCTACGCGCGAGAAGTGGACCGATGTCACTTCGAGCCATCGTCTGGCTCTCGGGCTTTTTTTGCGTGACAGGCTCCTCGTCACTCTCCTCCGATGAGTCGGTTTCTTCCTCGGAGCTCGTGTCGGAGTCTTCGTGTGCCGGCTCGGCGGGTGCGGGTGCGGGAGTGGGTCGCTGGGAGCCGACAAAGCGGCTCTGGACCCGTTGTGCTCCACCAGCTGTACCGTTTGTTGCTGCCGGCGTCGTTCTCTCGTTGCCTGCGGAAGAGAAACGAGATCCAAGAGTTGTTGTATGCGCGTTTGGGCTGTATTTTGCTTTTAATTCTGCGATGCTTAAAATGGCACCTGTGTGTTTCACCGCCGAGCCGGAGCTTTCAGTTGACGCACTTGATTCAGTGCTGGGAGCACGAGCGGCTGCTCGGTGCGGTGCTGCTGCTTCAGTGGCTGATGGTCTTCTTGCCGTTGTTACCGGCTTTTGTGGTGCAGGTACATTTTTACGCTGATTTCGCTGCAGAGATCCAATAGATTCATCGGATTCACCATCACTGGACGCCTGAGAAATTACATGTAAATCGATATTGACACCAAAACGGTAGGTATATTTTTTTTGTAGTGTTTGTGTATGTGTATATAAATGAGTTAGATGTATTCGGAGTGTATTTTATGGAATGCCGTTAGTTGTTGCGTTTTTTCTTGTTAGTATCGATGAGTTTCTTAAAATATACGTTGTACTGCTGGCTTAGTTTTCACTCTCTATCTTCTTCCCAACTCACCTCCCGCGCCGGTGTAGGTGGTTTACGATTTATTGCGCTTCGTTCTTCTTCGGCTGGACGAGCAGGTGCGCGTTCAGGTTCTTGAGATGAAGCAGCAGCTGCACCAGCTTTATTTTGCCTTTTGAGGCGCGTAATTTCGTCGTCTTCGCTTTGTTGCCTCTGCGCAGGTGGTGGACGACGCGGCTGAGGAGTGGGCTGAACTGGTTTAGGGGGTGGTGGGGCTTCTTTTTTTTCTTTCTTCTTTCCGCTGTCAACATCTAATATCCTTTGCATAACACGCGGACAGTCGCTCAATCTGAATATGCCACTAAGAGGTCCTCGGGTAGCATCTTCAGTATCAGTGACCTTCTCTTTTTCCTTCTGCTGTTGCTCGGTCTTAGCAGCACGAGTGGTTTGTTCTGAATCAGAGTCGTTGTCTAGGTGACTTTTGACGAAACGAGAACGGAACCTCGATCTGGTTGGCCTATGTTCAGACTCATAGCCACTGTAGTCATCAGTAGCACCATAGTCTCTCGTGTGTTTTTCAGGCGGTGGAGGACGACGTTCACCAAATTTACGACCACCCAAGACTGGCTCATCATTTTCTTGCCAACCCTTTGCCTCTTCCTGTGTGCGGAACTGTGTAGCTAAGCGATGATCACTCTTAGACCTGGTCAGACCTTGGTTCTGTGGCATCCCAGCAGAATAAGCGTTGGGCTGAGTGATATTTAGCTCACCGTAGCTTGCGACGTGCATGACAAGTTGGTTGGGGTCATGTGTCATGATAAACCGTACTCTACGGTTATAATCACCAGCTTCATAATCGAAGTTTCTGAGGAACTCGACCGTTTTGAGGAAAATTTCTTTAGTGTCTACTAACTCCGTATCTTCCCATTCTACGTCGTCGTTCATATATTTATCGGCGAGATCACAATTACTTTGTATATTACTTAATTCTAACTCTAGGTTATCTTTCAAATGAGTGAGGTTTCTAAGTTCAGTAGCTAGGTAGCGATCAACTTCGTTTCTTAAGAAATCGGTTCTATCTTTCAATGCCTTCGCTAGTCTTTTATGTATTTCGTCAACTTCTCCGGCTACTGCTCCGCAGTTTGTCTGGAGGTTTGTTGTATTGCGTTCAACCACTCCAAGGATATCTTGAAGCCTGTTGAGGCCACGGCGAATTTGATTGTTAATTCTTGAAATTTCTCTACGTAAGACCTCCATATGTGCTGACTTACAGTCTTCGCAGACTTTTTTGTCGCAATGGGCACATGGTGCACAGTATGCTTTCTCTGAGCATACATTACATCTCTCCATGACCTGTCCAGCAGTGGGGTCTGGAAGCTCTCCAGCAATATTTGCGTGAAGCTCCAAAAATCGCTGGAGAGTGACATTTGTTGGGAATCCCTGGACTCCTTGGTATGGGATTCGGTGCTCGGCACGGCATTCTGGACATTTGACCTGCAAAAGAATATAATTTAAAGTTTGATGTTTGCTGGATTTAAAATATACTATTCTAAAAAAAAACGCACATGCAATAATATATGTACATATTTACAGACTAATCATGTACCACGTTTACCTTCAATATTGTTCTCCTTCTAAGTAGCATTTTATACAAAAAAGCGGAATAAGTAAACGAACAACATAAGTTAATATCACTCAATTCTAACCAAGTAGGTATCTTTAAAGAAAAAATATTCTGACATAACTAAGGACCTAAATATAGTAGAAAATAGTCCACACCTGTCGCCTGACGTAGTCGACAAGGCCGTCCATACACGGCTCCATGCAGAAGCTGTGCTGGCATGGCAACAGCTTCGGATTCCGGTACCGGTCGAGACAGACGCAGCACGTCAGTAGTGACTCAAACTGCTCCATAGTTGCTCAGTGCTGTTTACGTACCTGATGAAGAAAATAAGAAATATATTAGGAGAATTATTGATTTTGGAACAGAAACTGTAACTTTTTATTGATGAATGTCACAATGGCATGCAATCTTCTTGCATACTTTTGTGTATGTTGCAAGCATTTGTGTATTAGATGTTGAATGGGTTTCTCATGGGTTTATTTGGTTGTAAAAATTAATAATATTAAGTTGTTCATATTACAAAAGTAGCATCCAACAAGTCAGTCATAACACAGACCTTTCATATCAACATAATAAAAACTTTCTTGTTACGAAGCAATACACAAGTAAACAGATTGATTAAATTGTTATTATTTCCCTGCAATACTGACCCTATATTAGTAAAACCTAACAATATTCTCAGTAAAAAGGCACCAAGAATATTTCATAAAACATATTGCGATACTAACAGGACAGAAACTCGATATCGAGATATTGAAAACCTAAACGACAGCTAATGTGTTTCTGAAATATCTATACCTATATCATTTATCAATGGCTTCTAAGAATGAGGGAAAACATCGTGAGAAAACCTACACGTTCATAATGGAGTCTAATGTATTTGGAAGGTGTGTGATTCTTTGAAAATAGCGGTAGAAAGTGAACTATTGGCGTTTTATCTATTGATATCACTCAGTGACTAAGCCGCTTTAAAAGATGTAAGATGGATGTGCTTTTAGACACTTAAGCTGAGATTAACCCTTTACTGCATGATATATTAAATAAGTGACAAAACATTTTTTTTTTATGTTAATGTCTTTATTAAAGCTTCAGAATTAATTTGAGTGTATTTTTTTTTTTTTCCAAGTGGTATGTGATGATAGACAAAATAGTTGTGTTTTATTATTGCTAATGATATGAAAAACAAACCACATTAGGATTTATACGCTAGTTTTTTTTATTTTTTTAGAGTAAAATAAACTGTAAACATGTCAAACCATATATGGTTTCCTATGCGGTAAAGGGTTAATAAACGTTCCTTAGCACAAACGGTGGCATAGCATTATTGCTATCACAGATGCACATCTCTACTAGTGCAAGGTTTCGGTTTAAAGACATTTATTTCTCAAAGAACAAATTACAGTTCACTTAAAGAGAAACTTAACTAAAATAACAATAAGTTGTAGTTTACATTACGACGTTCAAACCATCCAAGAAACTGAACACCATAGTTTCATTCATAAAATATAGCAAGTATGTCTAAAATACAAAACAGATCAAGCTAAACTTATGTGTCTAATATAAAAAAAACTAAACTTGTGTATCTAATATATAATTCTTTAGGCCTTTTTTAAATGTTGGTATGCTTGTACACTCTCTGACTTTTTTAGGTAATTTATTGTAGAGCCGAACCCCTTCATACTGTATTGTTTTCCTGCCGTGCAGGGTTCTCACTCTTGGTACTTGTATGTCGTCTTGATTACGGGTATTATATCTATGAGTCTTTTGTGTGAATGAAATATTTGTGTGTATGTTGGTCTTATGTTTATCAATATATGTTGTAATATGTTGGTGTTAGGGTTATTAATTTGATAGACATTTCTAGCATCCTGGATTAACACTGCGAGCTTTTCGCTATTGCACAATTTTGGTAAATGTTATTTTTTGTCATGTTTGTGTTTTCAAGACGGTTTTAAAACCTACACATGAGGATGCCGTGAGTTCTCCTTGTAGTTGCCTCTTACACCCACACATCTGATGCGTATTCTATTTTTACATAAATTCACAGGAAATCGATTCATTCTCTTAAAAAACAACTCATTTTCCGTCGATGCTCGCACTTCGTAGAATGCACTCTTAATTCTAAAACTGAAGTCTCGAACAGGAAAGATTTCGATGAGATTTGCATTAATATACGATTTGGTGACAAAGACAGAGATCCAATATTGATCAAAGTCGTATTTCTTCAGAAGGTGAATTTTGCTTTAAAATTCAGATGGCGAGTCGAGTGACATTGAACGCTTGGCATATTCAAAGGGCTATAAGGAAGACAAATCTATTTAGGAGGAAGCGATAGAAATAAAGATGTTGACTGTACTGTTATAAAACCTACGACCTTCACTTAATATAGAATTTTATGGCATCAAATACGTAGCTATCGTTATGGACGAAGCTGGGAAGTTAAATTTGGTGTTCGCACAAGGCACATCCTCTGAGATCCGGCTGCCGTTATAAATAGAAACGTTTGGTATTTCACGCGCCTGTTTGACTGGACGTTCACTCTTAGCTGCGTCTAATGACTTTCAATCTTATGGAGAAGGAAATAGAACAAATATCGCAAGGAAGATATAGCTTGACATTTCAGCATTTGATATAGCTTGATATTAGTGAGAATAGTGGTTTTGAATCTTATGGCATGAAACATAAAGTGGAAATTAGGTGTGATGTAATAAAGTTCAGTGAAATAATTTTGGTAGTTTCGAACAAATGTTATCAAATGCATCTAGCTAGTTATTTAAAGCCTTGTGAAACAAATCATAAAATGTAAGTCACATGGGGATTTGCGAAGTCAAAACTTGGTTTAGAGCTTTGTCGTTTATTACAATTTACACCCAGTTTGAATCTTTTAATGAAGTACATAGAGTGAAAGTTACAGTAAATTAAATTTATTTCTGTAACTTTGGAATTTATAGAATTTTAAATCGTCCTTCATCATCTGCCTAGCCTTTTCCCAACTATGTTGGGGTCGGCTTCCAGTCTAACCGGATGCAGCTGAATACCAGTATTTTACATGGAGCGACTGCCTACCTGACCTCCACAACCCAGTTACTGGGTAATACGATACCCCTAGGTAAGGTTGTCAGACTTTCGGGCTTCTGACTACCCGTAACGACTGTCAAAGATCTACGTATGACAGCCGGGACCAACGGCTTAACGTGCTTTCCGAGGCACGGAGGGGTCTCGGTATGTAAAGATGGTCAGCCATCCACAGACCAACCGCGGCAAGCGTAGCTTAACCTGATCGATCGACCTGTGCGGCTGTTATTATTTAGCCACGGGCCCCCCTAATTTTAAATCGTCCTTGTGGATATATAATTGTAGCGGTCCCTACACTTAGTGATGTGATAACGTGCTGATTCTATAGGGATGATGAAATAAAACCGACCGCCATGAACGTTCGTGAAACCCTGATTTATTGAAATATATTTTGGCCTATTATTTGCAGTAATAGGCACAAATGCTGTGTGTGCAAAATGCACGGCGTGTAATTCTGTGAAGTAATGTATGATTCCGTACGGATTGTACTGTGTTGTCAAATAATTGGGGAAAAATCTACTATTTTTAACGTATAATTTTCGAAATGATATTACTAGACAAAACATTATTGTTTTGTTTAATAGAATTTTGCCTAGAAGTCCGCCTTTGTACATGTTTGTGTGCTAAAAGTGTGTTTTTGTGTGTCATTTTTGTTTGTTAGATATACTCGTATAAATAAGGTTTCCCCATTTGGAAATGGCTACATGGGGACTGGTTATTCGGGTATTTCCAAGTTTATTTTTGTCAAATTTAAATCTGTTTTCACTTTCGTTACTACCAGACAACCAACGCAAAAAAGTAGAAGTGTATCATCATAGGTAAAAATAGTCAACATTTTTTTTCTAGAAATGTTTGTTTCTAAGACTGAATAAGATATTGTGATGTTAGATAATTAGTTGGAATGTGTCGATAGGTAACTTGGCTCTGCCTGGCTTGTTTCTGAGTCATTACGTGTCATAACTCAATAGGGAACTGGGTTATTTGTGAAAATGACACTATCGTCGTGTTCGGAGCGAACTTTTTTGAGTGTATGTGTCACTTTTGTGGATACATTCTTTGTCTTTACAGAATAAGGCTTGGTCCGAAACTTTATGGTATATCGTTTTTACTATATTTATATTCAAAACGTAGTTATTTTCTATTGTTATAGCACCAAAAAATAACATATCAATTTGAAAGTCGTCACTGTTCAATTATTATAAATAAGTCTATGAATGTTATAACTACTACTACGAGTGCTAACACTATAAAGAAATGAAATAAAGAAAACATATTTATTTAGCACAGACTATAAAACACAGTACACTTGAGACATACATCAGATAAAAAACAAATAAAAATCTAATAAAAATTGTAAAGTCAGATGTAAGAAATTAACAGGAAAGTAGGAAGAGAGGAAGACAGGAAATGAAATTGTTTATTCTGTAAATAGGACAAAGGAATGACTTTTACACGTCATATTAAAAAAAATAAGCTATATTTAGTCGACATTACCAATTTGACTACCCCTAAGAAAAAATGACGAAACAAACTCACAGGTCAGTTTTTTGAAGCCAAGACACAATCTTGGTTAGGTCATGTGAGAACCATAGAGATTAGTATCTGAAATGGTCTTTTGAGAAAAGAACCAGATTTGAGTGAACCAGTCTAGTCAGTGCTATAAAGCTGTGAACACAACTTTGACGTCACATTTCCTAACGCTCTATCTACCATTATTATCACCATCATCGCTATCTTTAATAAGTCCTGTTGTGACGAAGAAACGCTTTTAGAATATGTATATCGCATCACGTTCAACGTCACAAGGCAAATAGAACTAAGTTCTGACGTACAAGACTACTTCATGGACCAAAACAGACTGTCTGAGATCTTATCTTACTTTGTGTTCTATCTTGATTTCTGAAGACATATTTGTTACATCTTCATTTTCGCCAAATGTTGAATTTTCTAAGAGCGATAGATTCAGAGACAAAAAAATATTTTGTTCTAGCTATTGTCTGCAGTTTCGTTTGCGTGTATTTTGTATTACATCATTTTTTAATACAAATATCTACGTTGAAATCCGTGTCCACGTTCCAGGCTGCTTATCTGTCTAATTGCATAACCATCACTCGGTTCAGTGGTTTGGCCGTGAAAATCTAACTCACAGACAGATACACAGATTTAGTTTTTTATTTTTAATATAGTCATTATATGGTTTATAGCATATATAGTATGGATGTTCTTGAATGTGATTTGTCAGCTGGATTTTTGATTGACTGGCTGGATAATTTATTTTATTGCTGAGGTTTCAAAGTGGTTTGAAGATGGAAATATGACAGTTACAAGGATTCAAAGCTGCGCTTATACTATGTACTAGACACACGAGTGTCGTGAACACAATTTTATTGCTAAAGAAATTGGATGTGGTTTAGAAGAGTAGATAACAAATCGTTACTTGGAATGAAAATCTTCGTTTGTAGATATACTAATCAAAATCTTCTGGGACTATTTGAAAGAAGCTAGAGCTTTCTTAACCCGTGAGAAGGCGCGCCTAATTTTCTTACACGAGTAGGCGCGTGCGAGCAAATTGCTCTCACTATCATAAATGTTTATATTTTTAGTGTTTCTATATTTATTGGCTTATAATGTATTTAAATAAATAACACAAGGTTTAGTAAGTAAGAAAACAAGTATTTTAATCAAAACTATTAAAGATAATAGCAACTTCTAACGCAAATAACAAAACAACCTACTATTAATTAATTTTTTTGGCACGTTTCATAAAAATCACAATAAAAACTGTTCCATAACAAAAACTAAAAAGTGTTATTCATCCATTAAATCTACACTAATGTGCCTCTCGAAACACACTGAACACATGTATTTTACATGTTCGGTGCAAAGTAATTGCTGGGCGCGTGATGAGCAAATTGCCGCACGTTGGTACACGGCCTCCACAAACGCCTTGCTGCGCGGTCGCAACGCCACTGAGCGGATCGAGAATTGCGTCAGGGGAGAGGGGGTGAATATTTAGGAAGGTACTTAAGTGCTTGAATTGGTGTGGCATGGGAAAGACAAAAAATTTTTGAATTAGATTTTTGTGTGAGCAAATTGCTCATAGCGCGCCTTCTCACGGGTTAATATATTTAATACTAAACCGATATAAATAGATGCTATTCTGAATTCCGCATATTTCAAACGTGTCGCTTAACTCACTAGATAAACAAAACATTTATTTAAACTCCGATGTTTTGCTTCCAGTGTTAATATATTAATTTCCTTTGCGTGGGATGTTATGAATACGTTTCTTCACTTCCCTTGTAGGCGGGTAATGAAAACGTCATTATTATTTTTAGTCCTTTTGGCAGACGGTTTATTTTTTTCACTTTTCATTGAACACTTTGAATCACTTTTCTACGTATTTGGCTTGTACACAAAGAAGCTTTTGTGCGTTTGACATGTTTTTCTTTGATACAGCGTAAAGCATTGTTTGCTTGGTTCCGGGTTAGTTAATTCACAATCGTATTGATGTTTTGTTCGTTTCTGGTTAACAACATTACAATGGGTGACATTCGAAGTGTTTTTTAATAGCTGCAAAAGGAAATGGCAAAGAATATTTATGAGAAACATGGCGGTCGTAACATTTGCAACACACTTTCTGGGAAATACAGTTTTCTGTACAGTTCGTACCTATATTATGACAATATCACCGGTTTATCTACCTCTTATTTTTAAAATACAAATACACTTAGACTTTCCGTACAAGATTTGATGAAATAGTTCAGTTTTTTTCTCTTGTATGTCGGTTTCCATACCCATTTTACTGAATGTGATAGTAAACGACAATGTCTGGAGAAATATTGCCATAATCCCTTTCTTGGCACGCGAAGTTTGTGATCACAGACTTATGACTTATGAGTATGTATAAGTGAAGATGGGGATTCTATTGCCATTGTACTAGCTGAGATGATATGGCAAACAAATAGCCGTCTCTAGATAAACTTCAAAATTTTAATATTAAAAAAAAAAATGTTTTTTTACTAAAAAAAATGTTTTTGTACTAAGAAAAGTGCCCGGAGTTTGGAAGGCTAAGCCGTTGGTCCTGCACCTGATCGATCTCGGGTCGTGTCAGATTGCGTGCCGTCCCATCTCGGACTATGAGAATGAGGCAAGAGAGAGTGCGCTTGTGCACTATAATACATATCTCCCGCGCCGAAGACTAGTCTCCGTTGAGACTGACCGCCGTGGCCGGAATACGATCTGGACGACTACTCGTATTATTCGAATACTGTGACACAGGGCTCAAATGTAGCGTAATAGATCACCAATGACCTCAAAATCCTATGTTATCTTATGTGTTGCCTCTAAAACATCCAAGTGGGATTATTTATCTATTCTACTTAATGTTATCCAGTATGAATCTGAATATTTCACGTGTTTTTGTTTACATAAAAGCTTGTGTAAAAACCAAGTACAAAAAACGGTAAAGTAAGTTTTCTGTACTGAATAATAAATATAATATTATTTCTTGAAATCTAAATTAATAAATCGTGTTGACAGTACATCGGAATAATTTTAGCTGGAGAACTGTAAAAGGTAAATGATGAAGTCTTTTTATGTTAGTGTGACGGTTTGAAATATGGCGTGTAAGGCTTTTACGGAAGACATGCTTCGAAGAAGGTTAAGAGTTGAGTTTAAGGGTTAGATTGATATAGCTCTTTGTGAGGGAGTAAAACATCGGATATGAACTGGGAAACTTTCCTTTTATGTTATCTAAGTACTTGAGTATTATTTCAACAGCTAATGACTTTTTTTTTCATTTCCTTATGTTTCCAAGAAGTATTCAGTGTGTTTTGTGTCTGTGCCTTATTGCCATTGGTTGAAGGTACTAAATAATGAATACGTAGCGGTTGTAGATATAAAAATATTCTAGTGAGCTTTAACTAAATTTATCTAACGTTTATATACCCAATTATAAACACGTAAACAGTTATCAACACAAATCTTCACTTACTTGTTGTAAATACTTGCTGTATGCAGACATTCAAAGTTTAATTTGGGCCCCAAGTAACAAGAGACCTAGTTTCATATTCAAAAATTCTAGGAAATCTAAGTTAGTAAAATGTATCAAAACTTAGGAATCGCGGCCATAAATTTAACTAAAATAATAATTATCTTGGTAATCCAGTTTTCAAGTTCAAACTGTTCTTTAATGACTTTGCGAAATTCAGAATAAAATTTTACTTTTGTAAAGTTTATTATTCTGTTGTGTATTTAATATTTTTAAGAGGAAACTGCAATTTTCAATTTACAGTTTCATAAAAATATAGACAAATGACTCAAAATAACAAGTATGTTTTTGTTAGGATTACATTTTATTACTAGTGCATAGTCATTGAAAACACATTGGTTTTTTTCAATGACTGTGAATGTTGCATTGCTGAATCACAAAGCTGGAATGTTCATGTTTCTTTTTTAGTGTTTTGGTGAAAATAAAATATTTTTATGACGCGAGAAAGGTGAAAGGCGTGAGTTTATATGTGTGTGTATTTGACATTATGCAATACCCGAGGCATCACAGATGCGGCCTACCCGTCATAGGTAGGTACTCTGTTCAAAATTAAACTATAACTTTTATATGTTTGTTTACATCGTAAGAAACACCACTGTATTATAAAACCCTAAGTCATATCATATAATTTCGACTGCTGCGCATGAGGTCTTGGGTTCGATTCCCAGGTCTGGCAGTGTTATTGGATTTGTCCATCAGAAATTTTCTATTAGCAGTCTTGAGTCAGGATTTGTGCCCGGTTGGTGGCAATAAACTCACATCCTATTACATAGGAATGAAACATAATATTGTGGAAATGTGGGTGTACTTACAGGTACACCACTGTGTAACCCTTCCGGTGATTACAGGCGTCGATTGTGTTTTATATTCGTTTTTACAGCCTAATAAACGCCACAAAAGCCTCAATTACTGTTGCTTCAGCTTATTTGATTGGTTATTTCAGTCAACCAATCACTAGCAACTAACATGAGACATGCCATTCAATACCGATCAGAAACAGCCGGTCGATTCTGTTAGAATCTCACCGTGAGAATTTAGGTGAAGTGAGCTCTCATTCCATGTGATGTTAGAGATTGAGACTAATGACTGCTCACTTTAAGCTCACTTCATCCGAGTTATCACGGTGAAGTGAACTTAGAGTGAGGTGTGAGTTATGCTGATGCTAGGGATTGATACTATTGGCAACTCACTCCACGCTCACTTTACCCAATTTTTCACCGTGAGATGGTTACAGAACCGCACGACTGGACGTTATTTTTTAAGCGTTCTAATCGGTGACAGCCAAAAGTGCTCGTCGATTCTGGAAAAATCTCACCGTGATAACAAAGGTGAAGTGAGCTTAGAGTGAGCTGTGAGTCATGCTGATGCTAGGGATCGACACTATTGACGACTCACTCCACGCTCACTTCACCCAAGTTTTCACGGTGAGATGGTTACAGAATCGCACGGCTGTATCGGTTCCAGCTTAGCTAAATAAAAATAATGTGTCTGATTTCAGATCGCATTATCTCTTTCTATCTCGCTATATAGTCTAAGTCGGTTATACTGTTTTATAGTTCCCCGTCATTGTCAGACAAATATTTAGATTGGGAGACCTTTGTTATTGTTTATGAAAATCATGATGGAAGTTTTAATTTTGAAGGTTATACGGTTTAAATTAACAAATACAGATTAACACTTTTATCTTGATAACAATTAATGTTAATAATATTAGCCTATTAGTGTCCCACGGCTGGGCAAAGGCCTCGTCTCATACAGAGAAGGCATGAGCATCGTTCACCACGTCTGCTCAAGACGGGTTGCTTTAGGTTACTCCTTCACCGGAAAACGTCCTCTTCCAGCCCCCCTAAATGGGTCCAGGGGCGACGGACTTGGGGACGTCCGTCGCCCCCCACACATCAGGACCCGAGGCGGCGGCGCGTAGTGTTCCACGTGCGCCCTTCTTAGACGTCGCGGGGGGAGTTTAACATCTCACTCCCCCCCTGACACGAGAAGGCCCGCAGGAGCGGGCCAGCACCAGCCGGGGGTTGCGGAAGTATCGTTCGCTCCCGCGACCCCCGGCGTAGGTGAGAGAGAGAACACCGGGGTGGTTTTTAGTCAGTAAGAGTCTGACAGACCCCGCCGCCCGCCCCAGGGCGGCGGACATCCATGAGGATTTTCCACCCCGAAACAAAAAAAAAAAGGTCATTCCTTCACCGATGCCAGTAATGTTTAAGATAAACTCAGGAAGTAGGTACACATCATTTTTCTAGATAAAATCTCTATAGCTTTTAGTAAACAAAGCATCAATAAACAGTAGTTCAATTGATTACGCCACAAATTGAACCATCCTATTAATAGAGGACGAAGATCGACTTAAATAGTCTTTGGATAATCTTAGTTTGTTAAACAATGTTCGAAATGACGCAGTTTCACACGTGCTGACTTTACGTCCCGTTTTGTGACGTCATGCAGAAAACTCGCTTATTTTTGTCAATGGCAGGTGAGAAAGGGTAACGCAGTAGATTGGGTAAATGCAACCTTTTTATGTGGAGTAGAGTGCAAGAATCAAAATTATTACATTAAAGAATATAAAGGGATTATAGTGCTGGTTAATAAAACTGTGTGTGATTCAGCAGCCTGAAAGTTATGTGTATTATTTTAAAACAAACGACTTCGCATGGTACTAAAATAATTCACCTGTTTAATTGGCAAATTATTTGTTACTTTACTTTTTGTCACATAAAAAGTCAAATTCAAATTTATTTATTTGTGCGCATAGGTGTAATGTAGTGGTACATAATGGTATAAAATAAATAAATAAATTGTGTTACTATGTGCTGCCTTGCAAGGCGTACAAATATTGCTTACACATTAGGTAATGGGTGGGAAGGCCAGTGGAAAGTGTCAGTGTGAGGCGTAAATTAAACTTTAATTAAAAACAAAGCGGATACTTACAGCAAAATTATAGCCACATAAAAAAACACTGGGGTAATCCAATCACACAAGAAAGGTTATTGGGGTAATGCAATAAGGTTTATAGCACTTTACTTGTCATATTGTAGCAGCTTGAAGCACTATGGAGGATTTTGTACGACTAGAGATTTATCACAGGCTTGAGGTGTGCCTTCTAGCACACGCTAGTTGAAACTGAGGGGAACTCGATACCTCGTGCGCCTGACTTTATTTTGGGATGTTCTCTGCGCTTGCGCCGTGGAGATTTATTTTACTCCCGTCACAGTTTACTTTTGGTCGTCGAAAGGTCATTGGACAGGTTGCGCCTGATTGTGTTCACTTACTAAGCATATGTTTTAATTTGTTGTGTTTAGATCGGTCATTAAGTGGGACGATTAGGGTTATTTATTATTGAATTATTGATTAAAAGTTGTTGTTTAAATGTTTTGGTCAGTTTAAACAACTGTTTCCTGATTGCTAAATAATAATGAGTGTGTTGACATTTTGTCTGACTGAAAATAACAAATGATAAATGCCAGAGTGAGAATTCCTCACGTGTTTAGTTTCTATACAGTTTTAATTAGCTAAACTGGGCAGAAATATTGGCAATCCAAAACTGTGGGAGTTTAAACAACAATTCAGATTTTTTTTACAGAATCTGTGCAAAATTTACACTTGCAGGCAACATTTAGATCCAGCCGGTCTGTTCTGTAAGAATCTCACCGTGAAAACTTAGGTAAAGTTGGGAATTGTGACACATTAGAAATTGTGGTGCAGCATGGGAGAGGCCTATGTCCAGCGGACACAGTGGACTGTGATGGTCTGAGTTGATTGATTAATGCTAGGAATTGATACTACTGACAGCTCACTTCACCTGAGCAGTAAGTATAGCGCGGCAGGCATGCCTTTGCCAATACCGGTTAGTTTAGACACGCTCGGTAAAGCTACCACCGCCTTTGTACCTTTTTGTGTGCGTAAAGTTTAAATAAAAAAATAAAGCTAACCAAAGGTACTGAATGATAAATGATAAAACTTGTGCTGAATTGTGTAGGAATTTTGAATGACACTATTTCCGTATCAACCTACATACTTCAACGGAGAAGTGTTTTGTTCGATTGCCTAATCCCTATAAAAAGCTCCCACAGAGCTTGTGTTCACAATGAATGAGACTTTTTTTTTTACCACTTAAATAGCTACTTGTTTATTATTCAAACATAAATATTATAATTAATTGTATTCTCCTTTTTAAATATGGCTGACAGAAGTAAAACTTACATACCCAAAATATTAAATTATTAAAGTAACTACCGTCAGAAGTAACATTTACACTACGAATACGAGTATCACCCTTACAGCCACGACATAAAGGCACGGTCAATGTGAAATTTATACCAGTGATGTTTGGTTGACTGTAACTCAATTCATTTATGTATCGTAACACAGAAAAAAGCGAAACAAGCGTTTAATATAATATCCATGATCTTGAATAAATAAAGAACTAGGAAATGCGGACAATACACATACATAATGATGACCTGCACTTGACCGATTTTTGTTTACGTGGCGCGTGGGTAGATTTAATACTCGTATACATTTTCTGAACATTTAGGCTACGAGTAAAATGTATGAAATGCAACGTCATCACGTCACCGCTCTGCCTGTAGATACCTAATTAGCTTTGGCTCAGCATCCATCTTGGTTTATGTTTAGAAGAAACCCTAATAGCGGCTTACGTTTTTGAACTAATTCTAAAAAGATTGTGTTGCACTGAAAGCTCAAAAGTTAACTTATCTGTATGTTTTTGGTGCGTAAATTACAGCTGTATAATTATTTTATGGAATAATGGTCTAATTTAGAAAAAAAATTAAAACCTATCATCTAGTTAGTGGGTACACATTTATACGGATTTCCTATGGGACGCAAACTTTGACAGTTGACTCGAATGTACAAGGAAACCAGCTTAGCCCGACAAACGTCATAAGAACGATTGTTCATAAGAAAAATACACTCGAAAAGATAGTATACATTTTCCTGAAAACCATTGAACTTATATGCAAACGGCCAGTAGGCGATCGTTTGATGGGTTAATTACATCCATCCACAGAAACCACCAAAGCATGGCGCCTTGTGAGAGTTGAATTAGAATCAAGTTACGAAACGAACCGAGACTGTTTTGCAATTTGCTACGAGTACTTCAGCTATCTATGCACATGCGCATACAAAATGCTGCACACGACGCACATAAACCACATTTCCTTCATAACGTGATGAAACACATACGTCATGCGCACACAAAGCGTTCTCGTGCTTGATTCAATTCGTCCTTTCTCCGCTGTGTTTACACACAGCGTTTTATTTTAAGACGTGCGCGTTTTATTTCTGTAAACAAAGCGTATCATGGCCTTTCTTGTTTATTGTTTGACCGCTACCGTGATTAGCTTGTTTGTGGAATTGTGACCTTTGTGAGAATTTTGGAGAACGTAAGATTGTTTTCTGTTTACCTAAATTCGGTCTGAGCTTTCTTGTATGCCTGAATATGAGTGTTATTAGATACAGTTAAGACATGGAGTGTGTATATTGCAGAAACCAGATGACTGTCGTAGTAAAAATACAGTCGAACACTCATTTCGGAAAGGCGAAGAAATGGGATTGATTAAACGCCAAGTCTCTTTACTCGATATTTTCAAAACGTAATCACGGTTCCAATTAAAAGGGCAATTTATGACATAAATTATCATCATAATCCACAACCAGACATCACCCGCTGCTGAGCATAGGAAACAAGGGCGGGTAGGGCAGATTCGTGTGCTAATCTCCTCGTCCCTTTGTTAGCATCATCCAGGTTCTACCTTCCATGGTATTTATGGCATTAAAAATGTTTTTTTTTAATTAATTAAAAAGCAGTAGTAAATCTGATCAGTAAACACTCCCAAGCAAGTTGATTTTCAGACTGAAAAGCCTTTCTCCTTATTGTTACCGTATCGAGCGACTGACGAGACTATTTTAATATGACAAAGTTTTCATCATTGAAAGCTGCAAATCGTTCTGAAGTCTAGGTGGATTTTGCTTGGCTTTTTTTACCTTTCCGTGTGTTATTCTTCGAAACTGGCCCGACCTGAATAAAAGACAAATACGTGGCCTCTTGCATTATTGCACCAATAACTTGCTTCTGATATGGCTTTGGTCCAGTTTTAAAACATAAACATAATAGGAAGGAAATAATATTGAAGAGGACTTGCTCAGTTCCTATGTCCGGCAACGTTTACTTTATTGTTGTTTGTTTTAGCTTTATTTTGGCAATGGTACAGTTGCCAAATGCAAAATTGTAAAATCTTTCTTTAGAAATATACCCACTTCATTCGTATAGTCTGTTCCGAAAGTATCTATCTGATGAAAATGTAAACAAAATAGTCATTTAATTTAGTACACACAGCCCCATTAAGTGGTTACCCCCTCAAAAGACATGTGCGTTCAAATCCGTGACAGGCCCAAGTTGGTTTTGTATTTTGCAAAAACATTGTATTATAATTAATGTTTTGTTTTAGTGAATATTAATAAGTTTAAGTTAGTATTTATTTTTTAAAAGTCTATTTTTTTTTAACAATATAACGTGCTTTTACTATTGCGTATAACGACAAGCAATAATAGGGTTAACATTTACGACGAATAATTATTCAACGTCTAAAAATATTAGAGGTTTCAAGACCATTTGTCGTGCATAAAATTGGAGGTTCAAATCATAGGCACAAAATGTGCTTTTTGTCATGCATTATATATTTTTTTAAAGTAAAATAAAGTATTTTTCTTTTTTGTTTTGGTAATTATTATTAAAGAATTTAAAATCTAGAATAATAAAATAATTTAATAATATTTATTATTGCTATTATGATATTTAACAAAACTTTGATTTTGTTTTACTACAAAGATTAATATTTTTCAATTTGGTTTGATAATTTACAATTAGCATTATCTTATTAACGCAAACGATAAAATAGGAAGGCTACAAATATTTTAGATTGACATAAGCTAACAAAGTGAACATACACATCAAACGTTGTAGTTATAACTTGAGGGTATGGATTAATTTTGTAAAGGAAACGTAAGTAAGTAAAGATAATGGATACCCTCAAATTATATTATCTATCGAGTAGAGACCTAAAGATAAAGTGACTCGGACGATACTAGATAACAATTGCATCGCAATTCAGATGGGCTCGCTGGCTAGTTCGTCAAACTGAGTATGAGTATGACGACGTTCGGTGATGCGATGCTGGTTCGAATCCAAGTCGAAACAATGAACTCTTTTTGAAGTATTATTTAGATTATTAGTAACGAATTCAATGTTGTGTAGCAGTGTAAAATTTTAAAACTTGAGGGGAAAAAAAAGGGGTTAGCACATACCGACGCTGTGTGTACCAAGAGTAAATAACTATTTACACTATATACACATAGCGTCAGTATATACTAACTAGTTAACTAATTAGTAACTAACTAGTTATCTCTACAAATAGATCATAAAATGTACCAATACTGATGCCACTTTAAATTGTAGTGCTTTGATTTTATTTAATTATTTAAATAAACTTAAACCATTTTGATCACCTTGTGATAAAAAATAAGATTTTTTTCATTTCACAATTGCGGTTAATTTTATAGCGTTATTGTTATCATCGGAGATTATTAAATTACAATTTAAAAATGTTATACACGCAACAATATTTGGGAAAAAATATTTAAGTTGAGACCTTCTAAATATGTGCTACTGGTTTCCTTTAGTGAGTAATTACGTAAGAACGTAACCTGGACAGGATTTGTTTACACACACATCATATGCTTTTCCAATGCACTAATCAATAAAATGTCAAATGCTGCCAAATACTGCTACTACAATCTGTCAAATTTCTTGAATAGATTTTTAATTTTATCGCTAAAGCATAAGGTTCACAGTTTATTGGGAAAATTTGGCAGTTTCGGGTAGCTTGATGTGCTGGCGTCAGTACTTTAGTCGATTGATAGATTGACTAAGTTCTCATTAATCGTCTTCAACCAAATTTGAATATATCAAACTACTAGCTCTAGCCTGCGACTTGGAAAAGGAAAACAAATTTTATGTCATTGATTCTTTTTTTTGCGCGAAACCCTATTTTTTTTTAAATAAAAGCAATTTAACTTACTCCTTATAATATCAGCTATATATGTCAACGAAAGTCCCGTCAAAATCAGTCCAGCCGTTTCGGAGATTAGCCGGAACAAACAGACGGACACAAGGACAAAAAAACAAAACTGTTTTATCTTGTAAGTACCGTTAAGTTCAGTTTTCCTTTCACATGCATTAAGTAAAAAGCTGTTATTTTTACATTACAAACAGACAAATTTTATTTATTTGTATACATATATATACCTAGATTAATTATAGTAATATCTCCCTAAATCTTAGAGCATTCAACTTCTGCTCTAAGCCCTAAATGCTTTGATTAATATACTAGATTCTATTCAGCTTAAATAACACAAAAATTTTGAGTAAGTGGGAACACAATGGTAATAACAACTTTCACGATAACCTCATAATGATGAGAGTAGTCTATAGGCCCTAGACTAGAATCTAGAATCCATGTGGAGTTAGCCTAAAATGATCCTCGAGAATATACACCAATATTGCATCAATACATATTTAGCCACAAAACATACACAGTTCATTCAAAAAGTTCCAGGACTGATTTTTTTTTACGAAAACAAAAAGAGTTCCGAAAAAAGTTTTTATTTCATTTTCAATCATAATTCCCTTCTCTTTCTATACAAATTTTACAACGCTCGTATAGCCACTGAAACGACCTGGAGAACTCTTCCTCTGGAATAGTTTTTAAAACCTTGGTCACATTATTTTTAATCGCCTCAATATCTTCAAAACGTTCTCCCTTCATCGCGATTTTCAGCTTGGGAAACAGAAAAAAGTCTGCTGGAGCGAGATCTGGTGCGTGGCGGATTACAGTGACTGACTTTTGTGCTAAAAATTGTGAAATGAGGATCGAGGAATGGGCCGGTGCATTGTCATGCAGAAGAAACCAATCACGAGTGCGATAAAATTTCGGTCTCACGCGTCGAATCCGCTTCAAAAGTCGATCCAGGACATCTTTATAGGATGCTGCGTTGGCTGACTGGCATGGTGGCACAAATTCGTTATGGATTATCCCACGACAATCAAAAAAAGTAATGAGCATTGTTTTGATTTTTGACTTCGTTGCACGAACTTTGACAGGTCGTCCTTCATCCTTGCCTCGCCACTCCGCGGTTTGGCGTTTGTTCGATGGATCGTACTGAAAACACCATCATTCGTACGTTTCGGAACCACTTTTTCCTAATTTAAAACAAAATTTGATAGCCGCACGTTGCTCCATCGTAAAGAAACGTTTACTTCGAACGACGACGGGTTGGCATTAAATGAGGTTAGAGCGCTGAAATCTCGCATGCGAGTAGTTAAAGAATGATACTACACAATTCCATCGTTCAATAATAGATAACGCTGATTATAGTTTTTATAAAAAATTGGTCCCGGAACTTTTTGAATGAACTGTGTACATGTTTGGTACTTAGTTGTATACCTACAAATCGAATTAGTATTATGGCATGCAAATTGTAGACGATCAAATGAATTCTAGTTGATGTAACATATGTGACAGCGCAGCAAGTGGCAAAGCAAAGCTACTACAATCACCAAAAAGGTCGGATAAGAGTGACACTGGCTGGTGACTGTCATCCACGACGAACTGCTACGAGTATATTCGGGCAAAATTCTGATGATATTTTAGCAGCTGAACCACTAATATGAAAACCACTTCTGGTAAAAGCTATCTGCGCCGTTATTTTAATCTCTTTGAGGCTGGCTGTGCCTAAATCTTATGGAGTGAATCGACGCATTTTACCGCAAAATATAATAGATTACACATCTATTATATTTTGCGGTAAAACGCGTCGATTCATTTAATTGAATTGGAGTATGTTTCGTGTTATTTTGAGAATAGAAGCTTGGGCGAAACCTTTGTTATGTTGGTTTTAATGAGAGATTTTGTTATGAATTTATTATGGAATTTTGCAAATATTTTAATATGTCTGCTCGTTGGTCTAGTGGTCGAAAGCACTACTGCTGATCGTGAGGTCCTAGGTTCGATTCCCAGGTCGGGGAAAGTATCATCTGGAATTTTACAGTAGCCGCCCGTAGCCTGGATTTATGCCCGGTTGATGACAATAGACTCGCTCCCTATTATATGGGACATAATTGGTGAAATGTGGGTGCACTCTACTACAGATACAGTTCTGCCTAACCGTTCAGGGATTAGAGGCGTGAAGTTACCTAACTATGCTTAATTTGTTAACAGATTTTGGTTGCAGTAAATCATATTATTACGGGAGATACGACGATTATTGATATATCCTAAGAAAAAAAGTAATTCTTTTCACTGATGTTTTTGGTTAATATAGTGTCAGTAATCATTCATGGTTATGTAAATCTGGGGCTTATAATACTACTGTTAATATTGAAATGACTTCAATCAAAGATGTAAAACATTTAATTTCTTTACAGCTGCTGTGACTGGAAGAACTTTATGTTAACATAAAAAATAAACCAGCCCATAAAACTAATTAAGTTGCTATAAAAATAATAATAACCAAGTTCTTTTTCATAAAAACTTTTTGGCACTTAAGAGTATCACATATACATTTATTAGTAGAGTTAATTTTATCATAGGAAAACTTTTCACCGAATGTAATCTTGCCAAGTCAAAAAATCTTCGAATTTCGATCGAGGTGCACATCTCACCCGAATGATTATACACTCTAAAAATAAACTGATTGGCTGTCTATCTGTCCTTTTCGCTACAAATGCCAATGACTCCATTACAATATAAATAGACGCTGGCGATGCCAAAATTACATGCAACGGAATTCCACACTTTGATGTTGGTACGGAATTAGTGAGAGGTTATTCTGGGGTTGTTTTAACCCCGTGGAAAAAGGTATGGCTTCCTCGTAGTCTACGTAATAAAGGTACACCACGAAGGACACATAGTCAAACCAACTTTGGTGAAAGGAAAATAATTATGTAGATAAAACAAAAATGACAAACCGCTTTTCGACAGTCGTTTGTTTTGACTTCACTCCTGATGAGAGCCAATTCAGTGATGACTTTTTAGTAAATCATTAATTCAACCAAATTATAATTCGTCCATTGCAATATGAAATGTAAAACGCGCATTTGCCTGGAGGCATTCGCTTGTAATGTAACAATTTAAGATTCCACTCGCAACGCAAAATGAAATTAATGTATCCTGTTGCATTTCACATCACTACATAGTATAAAACAAAGTCGCTTCCCTGTCTGTCTGTCCCTATATATGCTTAGATCTTTAAAACTACGCAACGGATTTTGATACGGTTTTTTTTAATAGATAGAGTGATTCAAGAGGAAAGTTTATATGTATAATACATGCATAATATAGTAGACAAACACTGATAATTTTAGAGGTTTCTAATGTGATGTCGTAAATAAACACATTTTTTTGAGCTTACATTGTAAACGCTGGCTGAACCCGTCGAGATAGATCAAAATAATGTACTACAGTATTGTACACCTTAAAAAGGTCTACAAAAAAGTCCGCAATGGTATATGTCTATCTCTTAGGGATAACCCACAATAACCATTTTTATCCTATACTTTTTACGAAAAAAATTATCAGTTTTTCTCCATTGCACCCGTGCGAAGCCGGGGCGGGTCGCTAGTAATATATATAAAAGACATAAAAGTTCTATTAAAGACTTTTCCGACTTTTTACCATAATCCGTTTATCACATTACTGTGCTACAGTCATGTCTAATATTGTGCCTGAGTCTGAATTTCCTTTACCTATTCAGCCCAAAATTCACCGAGTAATGACATTCGTTTCTCTAAAGTAATGCAAACTAATCGAGACGAGTCTAACCATTCCTTCAATTCTAATGATAGAAAGGTTATTGTAATTATAATAAAGCTGAAAGAAAGGAGGAAAGGAGAAGGGCTTGTGGCTAAGTAATAACAGTCACACGGGTCGATTTATCAGGTTAAGCTACGCTTGCCGCGGTTGGTGTGTGGATGGGTGACCATCTTCACATACCGAGACCTTTCCGTGCCTCGGAAAGCACGTTAAGCCGTTGGTCCCGGCTGTCATTCGTGGATTTTTGAAAGTCGTTACGGGTCGTAGGAAGCCCGAAAATCTGACAACCAGTCTTACCAAGGGTATCGTATTACTCAGTAACTGGGTTGTGGAGGTCAGGTAGACAGTCGCTTCAAGTAAAATACTCTCATCTGGTTAGACTGAAAGCCGACCCCAACATAGTTGGGAAAAGGATAGGCAGATGACTGATAATACAACTGAAGAGTTTGTTTGTTTCTTTGTTTGACCGTGCTAATCTCTGTAACTACCAGTCAGATTTGAACAAATATATTTCCATTTGATAGCCCAGTCGTTGAGGAAGCTCATTGGCTATTTAACAATCCGCTAGGACTCTTAGAAGCTGAGCAAAAATAAAAAAGTAAGCAGCCGGTCGATTCTGTAAAATTCTCACTGGGAAATCATAAGTGAAGTGAGCACTTAATAGTGTTAATCCCTAGCGAATGACAGCTCACTCCACGCTCACTTCACCCAAGCTTTCACGGTGAGATGGTTACAGAATCGCACGGCAGGAACGCTAATCAAAAACGAACTAATAGTGCGGGCAGGCGATGCGATGCGACGAGGTTCGGGGAGCAAGAAACCGTCGTCGATGAAATCGCGGGCTAGTGTATAAATATAAAATGAGTGTGTAATATATATATATTTATAAAATGGTAAACTGACTGACTGACTGGGTGATATATCAACACACAGCCCAAACCGGTGGTCCTAGAGACATGAAACTTGGAGGGTGTATTCTTTATGAAGATTAAGTATCCACTAAGAAATAATTTTTGGGAATTCCACCCCTAAAGGGTTAAAATAGGGAATGGAAGTTTATATGAAAGTCCGTCAGTTTTGAAGTTAGGATTTTCAAATTTTGTGTTTAGGCTGACGATTAAAATTTAATTTATACGTGTCTCAGCGTTTTTGATAATTCTACCTCCGAAGGGTTTAAAAGGGGATGAAATTGTTTATGGAAAGTCCTTAATTTTCTAAGTAAAAATCACTAAATTTACCATCTAGGCTTACGGTTGGAAGCTAAAGCGTCGTTAGAATTTCAACATTTAAGGGAAAAGGGGGATAAAATTATTATGTTAAAAATATTAAAAAAAAAAACCGATGGAGCGGTTATGCGAGAGAGACAAAAACGGCTGAACGGATTTGGATGATATTTAGCACACAGATAGCTTAATCTCTTAATCTGGATTAACCTATTGGTTCCTTTTTAATCTCGGTAGTACGTTCCCGTCGGATATTTTTCGACATCCACGCGGGCCAAGGCGCGGGCAAAAGTGAGTTTGTAATAAAAGTAAATTCTGTATTGAAATAAAAATCCTACATTTCAAGCACAGACTATCTCTCAAAATGAGAACTCTTAAATCGTTGAAAAATTTTCGATGCTATATTCAGACGCACCTGAAATTTACGAATGGCTCGAGACAAATGTTGCACATTTTGCAAAGTCACTGAAACAGGGAAAACGTTGAACTGTAAATATTCAGAATTCACGTTTTAGTGACAATGACGAAGATAGTGCGTACCCATTTCAAAGTTATGCTGATTGTGCTAAGAGAAAGTATTTTAACACTAAAACTAATTCATTTCTGTTTTGCTAAATTCTTTAATTCTTTTTATTTTTTTACATTAAAGACTAGCTGCGCCCCAAGGTTTCATCCGCTTATGTACCGCATAAGTTAGAGTGAGAATATCGGTATAAAAAGTATCCTATGTCCTAATCCAAGTAATGTCTCCCCATGTGTTTCTCAGCCGTTTTTATTAATTTATTTTTTATTTTATTTTACAGTTTTTGGAAAACTTACAGCTTAACACTTTTGCACGATTGAGACTAACATAAAGCCAATTACAAGTTTTCACAGATAAAAGAGAGCACATAAACAAAAAAAAAATATTTGAGCAGGTGGACAGTGTTTTGAGTGAAAACATTATCATACTGGTAAGTAAAAATTGTGTTTCAAACACGTAATAAACAAACATACAAAAAACAAAATCTTTCTTCTTTATAATATTAGGTTAGACTAGCCGTTATCCGCGACTTTGCCTGCGCTTCGTATTTCATAATTTTTTTCTAAAAATATCCAAGATGGAAAGTAGCCCGTGACCTTGACCAGGTCCTAGGTTAACCATCTGTTAAATTTGGCAAATTTATATCGATCTCGATTCAGTGGCGTAGGGGTGAAAAGGGGTGAAAATTGACAGGCAGAGTTATTTTTGCATTTATAATAATTATTACGGATACAGATTTAAGAATAAGTTCAACATCAAAATTGTGTGAAACATTTTATTTATCCCTACAGTGTATATTGTAGAGCACCATTCTTTTAGAGCTGTGTCCATTCAAGCTGTATACTGCGGTAAGCTAAATAAATATGCGAGTCCAGTTTATTAATTACTGCAGCTTTTGTTATACATATTTAATCCGAATAAAACCAGAATTTTATAAAATTAGCAAGTGTTTCTAATAATAATACTATCAGCTTTTGATTACAGAGTTCTCTTCTCAGAAACTAAAGGTACGAGCTTTGATCACCTACAATCTCACTGTGTGCAAGGAGCATCATTTTTTCCAGAGGGCCTAAACGAAGTGACATTCTATGAGAGATAAACATGATGGAAGAGTAATCAATGTATGGAACTAACATAAGCTACCAAAAAAGCGATCAACGGACACACAATAAATACAGAGCGTTTTTGACACCTTTATGTAAAATACTGGTGAACATGAGAGAGTTTCATGATGGCCGGTATATTAATATGACCGATCTTCTAGGAAACCGTAACTTTATGTCAATTCTGTTGAAACTCGTAGAAATACGAAGCACTTTGTAAGCGATTTTCACGTGTCTCTAGGCCTTATCAGGTATGTTAAGAAATCTTAGACATGCAAAATTACATCACTTAAGTTATAAGACCGACGAAGTGCGTGTCGCACCACGCAGAATGAAGGGCAGTTGGGACGAATTTATCCCAAAACATACATCGATAGATACAAACTTACATCTCCAACTGCAAATATCAGTTTTTATTCGCAAAAAAAAAAATTTTATCTGATAAAACTACAAATGAACAATTTTTCGGACTTTTTTCTATACTTGTGCTGAGACCTTGCTTCTTGCCAAGTTTCATGATTCTAGGTCAATGGAAAGTACCCTCCTAGTAGGTTGTGATTTATTTGCGGTGTCAAAATACGTAGGCATCTTATTTTTTATTGCGCTGACTTACTTAGAAGAAGCTTCATTTATTTAGAGCTCCAAAGGACCGTAAACCTACGTATTTGAATTTTAATTTCAACTTGTTACCTCCACACGTTGTTGAGAGGAGTCTTGACAGACTGACTGATAGGCGGACAAAGAAGTGATCCCTATAAGGGTTCCGGTTTTTTTTTTCCTTTTGGGGTACAGCCGTGCGATTCTGTAACCATCTCACCGTGAAAGCTTGGGTGAAGTGAGCGTGGAGTGAGCTGTCATTCGCTAGGGATTAACACTATTAAGTGCTCACTTCACTTATGATTTCACGGTGAGATTTTTACAGAATCCACCGGCTGAACCCTAAAAATAGAATGTCCCAGGAATAATTACTATTGATGCAGAACAGAGGTGCCAAGTAGTGTTGCACTATTTCTAACACTTTTCTTTTTCAATCCACCGATGACGCTATACAGTTGACATTTTCTAATCTTAGACCTTTTCTAAATGAAGATTTATTACCAAATCCATCACTTAATTCCACAATAAATCACAATGTATTGTCATAAATGCTAAGATTCTTGGCAGACATTTTGTTACGTGTAGAATTTTAATTGATATTGGTTTAGTATGTTTAAACTGTTGATTGGAGCCAGTTCTATGTAGTCATCTGTTTCGTATCTCCCCTGATTAGTGAAGGCGTAAACTTTTGTCGTGTTAGCTGGAATCTAGGAGTGGATCTTATGTTCTTTAAATTCTTCGCGTGTCGATAGCAATCTAAATGGACTTGGCCCAGAATTTGACTACTTGTTTGGCGCCAGTCCATCAGTCCGTGTAACGTGCTACTGACAGGACATGCAGGACACGATATTAAGCGTCCCATCGTTTGTGGAACAGCACTACGTTTGCACTCCAAGGCGGAGTCGTCTATTTTATTTTATTTTTATTTCTTCAGGATAACAATAAATAATTGCACAATGCTTAATATTTAGGTACAGATATTTTATAAAACACTTAAGTAATCCCGAAACCAGCATCGTTATCCATAAATTAATCCAATTGTAAAAATAGTTTAAGCAAGATCCAAGCAAACTTAGCAAACAATTATTGTCTATCATAGATTAACTAGGGTTGGTGAAATAACACGTGAAAAACTAAATGTGTGAATATCACAACTAAAACTATGTGGTACCTATTTGAAAGGATTTTTTTTATAAATTAATACTATTTTTAAACTGTGCAAGTGACAATACAAATACATGTCAATACAAGCAAAATGATCGTTGTAACATCATTAGTCGACGTAAAGGAGTTCGTTCTCCTGCGTTGGTTCTGCCTATGAATCTCCTGACCTGAGCAGGTTTTCCTTGCTTCAGCCAACCCGGTTCTGAAGTCTGTTTAAAGCCTTCCAGGTTACCCAAAATAACTCATGTCCAGGCGGTAGATCTTTTAGCGGGTAGAACGAATGGTAAGTAAGTCGAAGTCTGTTTAAAGACTTCCAGGTTACCCACCTCCAGGTGGGAGATCTTTTAGCGAGTGGAACGAATGGTAAGGAAGCGCTGTCTCACCACAGCTTCAGCCTTTCTTGTGATCGTTCGTCCGTGAGTGGGACGACACATTCTAAAAAAACTGCTACGTCTTTTCAGCCTTTGTGGCACAAGGATGTTGTCGTGCAAAGGCTTTCGTGTGTCGAAGATCATTTTGGCTCTTTCGCTGGAGCTTGCCAACGATCTACGAACTACTGGTGGCGCTATTCCTGCTAGTGGATACAGAATTTGTATCGGGGTCTATTTTAGGCAACCAGTGATGATCCGGCACAATTAATTCAAAGCTATAATAATAATAATATAATAATAATAATAATTTATTTTCTCTCAAAAAGGTACAATTTTGATTCTAACATCAAGATACATTTTTAGTTGATCCTTTGTGAGAGCTGGAGTCTATACTGGGTTCGGGACCTGTATTACAGATCTCCAGGCTCACACCCTTAAAATTACTTTATTTAATAGCTGTATGCACTAGTTTTGCATGGGCAGAACGACTCCACACGGGGCACGCGAATTCTCCCGCAGAAAAAGATAGCGCCAGTCCAGTAGTAGATGCGGATATTGATACTAACTGAGGTTGGTATTCGACTTTGTTGCATTTCTATTTCAATACTCAATACTTTATTACATTCCATAATGTGTACATAATGGTTGAAATGTTAAACATCGAATCAATTATGACCCTGTCGGTCACAGCAAAGTTAATATTTTTTGTTAATTTTTTTTAATATTTATTTTTTGTTAATATTTTTTGTGCAAAGTTTTTTGTTTTTGTTTTATTTTTTTGTTCTTTTTTTGTTTTTTTTTTTTTTTAGAGAGGATGAAGGCGCTTATTGTTAAGAAAAAAAAAATAGTAACATTTAATTTTATGTATATTATAATGAACTAAATATTTACAATAAAATTGTATTCTAGAGTCTTATAGATTATTATTTTTATTATTATTTTGGTCAACACAGACTATTGCAGTCCACTGCTGGACATAGGCCTCTCTCAGGCTGTGGCACAACACCCTGTCCTCCGCCTTCCGCATTCAGTCCATCCCAGGCACCTTCGTTAGGTCGTCCGTTCATCTATTTTGGTATTTGGTTGCAATTTTGATGTTCTGGTTCTGGGCCACGGGGTCCGAGTGCCCACCTAGTATTTCGAGACATCGCCAAGCGGTTGGTTGATTCTTCACGTGACCAGAGAGCTGGCCTATTTCTTGGTCAAATAATCAACATTGTCATGCAACGTGGCAATGCTGCCAGCCTATTGGGCACGTTTCCTATTGACAGCGATGCGGACGAATTTATTGCCGCCATTAACCAGCGTCAGGCACCAGTTGTCTGGCATTTTTGCTGAACTGGGCCTTTTTGGCGCAGCCGTGAGGCACACCTTCCTGTTTAATTTCTTACATCGGACTTTACACTTTGTTATTTGATTTTTATTTGTTTTTATCTGATGTATGTCTCAGGTGTACTGTGTGTCTTACAGTTTGTGCTAAATAAATGTATTTTCTTTCTTTCTTTTCTTTCTATTGATGCCCTTTGATTATTTGCCCTCCTTTTTATATACTTGTACATATTATTATTTTTATTTTAAGACTTAGCTTTTTAAACTATGTAAACACCATTCTAGTTCTTGAATGTAACCCAGTTCTTCCCAGCGGAGAACACACGTCCTTCTTGCAAGGGTCGAATAATTCATTCTGATAGAAATAGTGGTAGAATAATGAAAGTAATAACTGTCTCTTTAGTCTAGTGGTCGGAAGCGCTACTGCTAAGCATGAGGTTATCGGTTCGATCCCCAGGTCGAGCAGAGTTATTGAGTTCTTCCATCTGGAATTTTTCTGTAGCAGCCCGGGTCTGTATTTGAGTCTGTATTGATAGCAATAGGCCCTATTACATGGGACTTAAACATAGCTTTCAAGATGTGGGTGTACCTAAATACGATAGGTAGGGGAGGCCGGGGCTGAAAGTTCCGATTTTCAAATAACATGAAAATTTATGATGAAAATGATGAGATTTCAATATTGATATTAAATTTTATTAAAAAGTCTTAATCGGTCTCTGTAATAGTAAAGTCATTTCTGCTAGTTTCTCTATATTTTTTTTTGTACAGGCATATTTTTGCAAAATTTCGGAAGGGAACATTCAACCCCACTTTGGGGCAAGTTGTTCCATGTGTGGGGCAAATTGTGCCACTTAGATAATATTAATAAAGTATAGTTAAGATAATGTATGGTTTCTCTGGTTAAATAAAACAATAAATAATTTCTATAGTTAGGTTCATTTATTTCGTTGTTATGCAATGCTATAAACTTTAAAAAACAACGAAAAAACATTACTAGCTACAACTAGATTCACATTTTGTATTGGTTTACAAAAATTGATATCTATTAGCTTATAAATCTTACTACCTACATACTTAAGGATACAAAAAATCGTACCTACTGGAAAGGATACTCGAGATAAACACTTGTTTATAACTAAAAAATATTGGCAATTCCATAACAGAACTTAAAAAAAGACAACAAAATATAACTGGAAATCTTCAGATGAAATGTTTCTTTTATTAATTCAACTATAATAGAGATTTATCAAGTTAAAAACTTTACCACAAACATAACTGCACTTATTTTAACTACATAACACAACAGCGGTTTTTACTTTTCTTCCATCTTGTATTGCACCATTTTCTGCTTGGCTTAATAACGTTTTGGATGTTTTCCCTCTCTCAGTTTTCCGTTTGTAGGTACGTACCATCCTAAAAAAAATACCGTAAAAATGTATAAAAAATTTAAGGATCGATTGGGGTAAGTTGTTCCGGGGAACAACCAGCCCCTTTAGGAGGGAACTTGTAGCCCCAAATTATATGTTTGTATAAAAACTATCATGCTAGCAAATTAACAAATTTAATTGAAAAAACATTCAAGCTATAAGATACCTAACTAATGCCACTCTAAAATTGGAAAAATGTACATAAATCGGCTAATAATAAAGAAAAATAGACCAAAAAGTTTAAATACGAAAAAATTTACTAACGTGGTGTTCTACTAGCACGGTGACACAGCCACTCGTCCGACGCCGTCGGAGCAACTAAGATGGCCGCCAGCGCGGCGCGTCACCTGATGCTTAAACGACGCATTTCTCGTGTATTGCTACCTCTTTTCTTTACAAAGTTATTACTGTCGGAACAACGTGCCCCGGGAACTTCCAGCCCCGGCCTCCCCTACAGACGCCAGCACATCAAGCTACTACAATCTGTCTTTCTTTAATACATTTTCAACATCATCGCTATAGCATTAGGTTCAAAGTCGATTGGGAAAATTTGACAGTTTTGGGTAGCTTGATGTGCTGGCGTCTGTACATCTTTACCTTACCGTTCCAGGTCACAAGGAGTGATGTTAGTAATGCAAATAAACCTAACTCTCTGTAAGATACACTTTGACGGCTAAATTCCTAAACTAATAATAAGGCGAAAGTTTGTGAGTGTGTGTTTGTGTGTTTGTTACTTCTTCACGCTCAAACGGTCGAACCGATTTAGATGAAATTTGGTACACTTTTATCCCGATATTTCCACGGGATCGACACTTGTAATCATGTAATCAGTCTATAATTTTCCCACTGTTGGGACACAGGCCTCTTCTCCTCTTCCACGCGGGCCCAGTGCGGGTTGGTAGATGTCACATGTCTGCGAATTTTTAGTTCTAGGACATGCCGGTTTCCTCACGACGTTTTCCTTCACCGTTTTGAGAGCAGTGGTGATGAAATTATTTACACAAAGTAAAGCGCCTGCCTGGGTTCGAACCTACGACCTACAACTCGTTAGTCGCGGCCGTTACCACTGAGCCACCACTGCTCTCACACACTCATGCGGATCGACATTTATGCGGATGAAAGGGCGTGGCGCAGTTAGTATTTAATATTTCTCAAAGCCATAGATTTTAAAGAAGAATAACAAAATAACTGTTGTGAAGCCAGTGATGAATATTATAAATCTACATAATGATTTACAAAGAAATGAAAGTCTACGTGGAGCATTTAATTTTATTCGTGGCTTAACATACTTAGGCAAAGATCAAAAAAAAATATTCTTAAAGCCCCCAAAAGGACCATTCTTTGACAGAAATAGGTGCCCTCAAATCCAAAATAAAGAAATACTTAAATTACTTTCTTCTAACTACCACAAATTAAGTCAATCGGGGACCGAAAAAACATTATAAAGGCTATTATGAGACTTTTGAAGCTGAAACATACACAAACATATTGAGTTAAAGGAACTGTCGCAGCAATTTTCATAAACAATGGCTGGTTGGGGACCATTTGAAGAAATTATTTTTTTTGCCACCCCTCACTTTTTTTGCCACCCCTAACATTAAGGTGAGCGGTTTGTTCCTAACAGGGGCTTTTTTATTTGAGTAAGTTGCGTAATTATTTAATTCATAGGTAAATTAGGTTCATCAACCAAATTTAATACCAAAAACGAAACCATAGCAAATTGAAATTATTTTGATTAATGGAGAATATGAATACTTAATGTAAAATATTTTTAAGCCCTACTTTTATAAAACTTTTAACTCGTAACATGGTAAAATGGGTAATATGTAATAAAAGTAATAATTTCTTTATTTAACTGTCGCCATAGCTGTTTTAATACATTTTTCAAAGGCAAAACTACCATAAAATTCTCAAACAGAATAAATTACGATTTTACAGGAAAAACCTCTTGAAAATACGTATAAAACTTTTTCATAAACTAAATTTGTTACTTTAAGTATCGCAACGTTTTACTCAAGATCTCCATTTTATTACAACTCAAACGTTTAACCGTCGGAGACAAAACAGAAAATAAAAACACAAGAAAACCTTTCATTCTTATGCATTGACATCTTTCAATTTAAACAGAAGCGTTCCTGATTTTTCTTTATTAGAAAAAAACTCGGTAAATGGTAAATTGCGAATTGGAAAGAGACCCGAGTGAGGTCTTTGTTCAATTCTTGTGAGAAAATGGAATTGCCGCTAAGGTTTGTAAATGAGGCAACGACGTCTTTGTCTGCATTTGGTAGATGAGAGAGTAGAAGCTTTTTTTAGACTTCAAAGTACTCTACGTACTTCGTTTAGTGAATCTGCGGTGGTAATGAAAATATTTTTGGTTGCTGATTTTAAAACACCAGCACGGAATATGGGTTCTTTGCGTTCGCGTTGCTGTCTGATCCAAAACAAGGCAAGTAAGAACTTACTCAAACGATAAATTACTAACCTTCTTGTGCTTTTTGACCAACAAGATTGGTGATTTATCTTTCTTTCACCCGTATTCAGACTAACGAGCAACTTAGCATAATCACCGTTTAACGTTCCCACTGCTGGGACACAGACCTTCACTCTGTGAGAGGGAGTGGGCCGTTAATCCACCTCGCGGGCCCAATAAGGGTTGATAGTTGTCACGTCTTCAAATGTTTGGTTCTAGGACATGCCGGTTTCCTCATGATGTTTTCCTTCGCCGCTTTGAGAGCAGTGGTGATAAAATAATTTACAGAAATTAAAGCGCCTGTGTGGGTTCGAACCCACGACTTGCAACTCGTACGTCGCGAACGGTGTTTAGACGCCTTGAGATCATAGGCCTGGCTTTTAATGTCAGCTCCAACTACCCTCTTATTTATAAGCATAAATCTATTACATAAATGGACGTAGTTACACAAAAAGGATCCAGTCCACACAAAGTCACTTTAGAGATATTAACGTTTGAAGTTTGGAAGATATTTCTTTATTTGTATTCATTTTAAAATTAATTGAAAGTAATGAAATAATTGTTATTACGCAAAAAGAATCCAGACTCCTTGATTCGTTTTACTTAATTGGTTGGTAATATTAGCTATGAATCAGGAAGGTTGGATTGTCCAAGGTGATTTTATTTTAACGTGCCATTCATGGGGGTTGCTTCTGAGGTTGATAAAAACTGATAGAAAGTTGTTTTTACTTGGGTCTTTTTTACTGGCCGATAGTACTGATATTTAGCATCAGTTTGGTGCACTTAACTCATTTTTGACCATGTTGTGGATTGGATCCTTTTCGTTTAACTACGTCCAAATGATCTCTTCGTCATGAGTATAAAATTCAATACACATTTCCCTACAATGCCAAGGGCAAAGGTCAAGGCCACAACATAAAAGCACAATACATCAGCTACTGACAGGATCACTCTGCCACACTACATCAACTGATTATACAAAAAAACACTGTTATTCCCATCTGGAAAACATTTTCAGACCGCAATAATAAAATATTCCGAAATATTCACCGTTTCAGGCATGAAAAACACAGCGATGAATCCAACGCGGTACGGAATAAAATCTGGGACGTGCGTGAAACGCTTTTGGAGTGAAAGTCTACAGTTATCTATCACTCTGCGTGGTACCTACAGTAAAAAACGGGGTAAAACGGGGTGAAACGGGAATACGAAATGCTAAAGTTCATTGCGATATTGTCACTGTAAGTAATTCTGGATTCTTTATGAGTGTAAGTTCTGCGCTGTCAGGTATTTTTTGGGATAATACGTTATTTCTATGTGGATGGTTGGGATGTATTGCTACTTGTTATTCTGTAAGTTGTGATTTATATGAAAGAAAGGATTTTTTGGGATTTAGGTGAGAGGATTTATCAATATTGTTCTTCTACTTTTTTTTAACTGTTGTAGAATATACGGTATGGAAATATGAACGAATCGGTTACGAAATAAAATCAGTATTTTCGCATAACTCGTCAAAATGTAAGGAACAGCAGATTTTTTTTCGTGACCGATTTCGTTCATTATTTTTGTATATCGTCAGAAAAGGCGATTACAAATATGTGGTATAATTTATTGCATATATGTGGTTTCCATGCTGTATAACTCTTTGCTATGGGTCACACTAGAAAAAAAGATTGGTGTTTGATTTTCTCTGTAACCGGCGAAATTAAAATATTCTTACATTTTTCGAATTCGACAGTATCTATGTGCTTCTCATGCTAAGAATCCGCGTTCTTCTAACAAGCTTCTCCTACTCTGTCCTTCTCATACTTTGGAATGCGCTTGCTCTTGATATCAGGACGGCCATTAGTCGGTATGCATTTAAGCGGAAATTGCAAAGTTATTTTCAAAATAAATAGCGAAGAGTCATCTCAACACCTCTCTTCCTTGAATTTGTATATATTTATATCATCATCTGCCTAGCCTTTTCCCAACTATGTTGGGGTCGGCTTCCAGTCTAACCAGATGCAGCTGAATACCAGTATTTTACATGGAGCGACTGCCTATCTGACCTCCACAAACCAGTTACTGGGTAATACGATACCCCTAGGTAAGACTGGTTGTCAGATTTTCGGGCTTCTGACACCCGTAACGACTGTCAAAGATCTACGATTGACAGCCGGGACCAACGGCTTAGCGTGCTTTACGAGGCACGGAGGGGTCTCGGTATGTAAAGATGGTCACCCATCCACAGACTAACCGCGGCAAGCGTAGCTTAACCTGATCGATCGACCTGTGCGACTGTTATTATTTAGCCACGGGCCCCTCGGAATTTGTATATATTTATATATGATAAATATATATTATAGTTAATCATATGTCTGTATTTATAACCTACTAGCTGCGCCCCGCGCTATCAGCCGCATAAGTGTCGATTCCGTGGGAATGCGGGATGAAAAGTATCCTATACTCGTATGTTAAATTTTATCCAAACCCGTTCAGCCGTTTGAGCATGAAAAAGTAACAAACATACAAACACGTAGTTTCTTTTTTATAATTGTGCCTCTCAACCAAAGCACCTGCCATCTAATCTCTTCACCACCCTTGGTTGACTGGTAGAGAATGCCTAAGGCCGCCTTTGTACCTTTTGTGCGAAAAGTTTCAATAAATAAATAAATAATCATTTAAATCATCTATAAAACTCTCTAAGTTCAAATTACCCTAGTGAATGACTGTTTCATGAAGTCGTGACAATTGATGTCAATTCTAATTGAGGTATATTGATGATTCTTATGGTTAAAGACAATCTACACAGATGGGGGTTCACGGAAGGCTCTGATCTCAAGTGTGATACGGCACCTCCCCACAGACAATGGCCCACCTTCCATCCTGCGTCGCATGCCCTGTCACCTGTGCACTTAATGATCTTATGACTGCGTCAGTGAGCGGTGTTCGCACAGCTGAATTTTGGGCCAAAAATACTCAAAGTTTTTGCCGTCGATACGCTAAGAAGAAGAATGTTTATAATTTTGTAGATACATATAAAAAAAAAAACATAAGAAGGATTTTAAATTTGTGGGCTACCTTGGTGCATACCTCTTAAACAGCATCGGTGCATCTTCATCATAATACAAACTTTCGTAGTCCCTCCGTTTTACTCAGTCAACATTCAAGACCAGTGTAAACCAAATTTTGTATAATATGAGGAAGGAGGCCCTCATAAATAACTTGGTTCAATATTTTGTTTTCCTCCAATTTATACATTGTGTACTTCATATTACGAGTTTCGCAAGCAATGTTACCATAAATAAAACAATATACAAGATCCGTTAGCAATAAAATAGGGCACCTTAATCAAAAATTACAGACGGCGCCGAGTGAATCAGTAGCCTAATAAAATACAAACAAGGCCCAAATAAAAAATAAACAGCCGTTCCCGAGAAAAGTGGGAACCCGACCACGACACGGTTCAGGTCAGAATATCCACACCATTCCATATACGAAAACCAGCACAAAATATCGAAATTGACCTATAAGCAAAGACGCTTGAATGTAAGTCTTAAGGATAATCTGTATCAAAGTCAAAATAAAAGCATTTATTTGAAATATGCACATACAAGTCACTTTTGAACGTGCACTTTTGAACGTCAAGTATAGATATCTATGAATCTAAATCACACTGCGACGATTAGATGGCACCAATACTGAAGCTTCGTGCAGAACACTTGATTTACACAATTACGCGGATTCATAACAATTATTTCGGTACCGACTGGACTTAAAAAGTTCATAGCTAATACAGGTCAAGCGAGTATTCCTGAGTTAAGTTTACGTAGTGCGTGGTAAACCTTCTGCTCTTCACCATTCTTGGGTACTACTTACTCCTCAAATATTTATCGAATGACCTTGACACTTGGCACACGTCTCACAGGACGTGGAGTGAAAGCATACTGTTCTCTAAGGAAATGGCCACAATTGACGAGGTAGGAATTTTAAATGGATTGTGTGTTGTAGAAGTCAGATAGGCAGTCGCTCCATGTAAACTTCTGGTACTCAGCTGCATCCGGTTAGATTGGAAGTTGACCCCAACTTATTTGCGAAAAAATTAGGCAGATATATTGAAGTCAACGCCAAAAGGTTGCTGACTCCAACATAGTTGGTAAAAGGTTTGGCAGATGATGATGATGATGGATCATAAGGGTCTTTGTTACTTACGATCCAATGCTAAGGAAGGTGGTCATTGGCAAGTGAATTCGTAAATTAGTAAGTGGTTAGTGTTAAGACTTGTTTAGACGCTTCCAGCATACACCTATACCCTGTACATTTTTGAATACAATAAACCAATTTGACTTGGCTCGTGGCAAAATACTAACAGCCGCATGGGTTGAATGAAAGTTAAGCTACGCTCGCCGCGGTTGGTAAGTGGATGGGTGACCAACCATTACATAACCCTGTCCGTAAAGCACGTTAAGCCGTTGGTCCCGGCTGACATACGTAGATCTTCGACTTTCGAATGTCGATATGTAGAGGTCGTCACCTGTCTTACCGAGGGGCATCGACCCAGAAGCCGACTCCAACATAGTTGAGAAAAGGCTAGGCCGATGAATTGAAACCTACTTGAAAAAAACAACAGCAAAGTTGGGCTACTACGTACTTACTAAGAGTACCTCTGCAGGTACTCTGATTTTAAAGGAACACGGTCAAAGCCGAATTATTTATTTGTAAGGCTTATATTGTTGCGGTACACAAAAAAGGTTTTCTGGGCGGCTTTGATAAGCAGTTGTTTGGTCAACCGCAGAACACCTTGAAAATAATGGTGGAGGATTTTGGAAAAAAGTTTGATTAAGTATTTTCAAGTAGCTTAATATTTTGTTTATTTAGAAAGTATTATATCTATCTTTTAAATGATAAAATGGTTTTATTCTGTAAGTGGGTACAAACACTCTAATAATTTCTTTTCCGCGTCAATAATAACTAAAAACTAGATGAAAAAAAAATAACAATTAATATTGCTTAATTCGACCTGGTTAAGTAATTTTCAATTTTTTTTATTTTTTTAGTTGTATTTTACTACAAATAAAGAGTTTGCTGAATTAAAAAACTGTCCAATTATATACGTTCACGTAAAACTCACTGTTGCAATCAGAAGCAAATTAAATGGACTCGTAACAAGTAGCTGTATTGTCCCGGCTACAGTAATACGCCAAGAATTATTATAGTCACCCACAGTAATCACGAAATAAACACAGAAGCTGCTCTTGGCATTAAAGGCGTTAAATGACGGAATTAATTGTATTTAATACAGTAAATAAAGAAAGATACATTGTTCCGCAGCATAAAATAGTGCAGGAAATAAAATACCTTGGTATGCATGGGAATTGTCCTTGAAGGCCAATTAACAAATTAACATTAAAATAAAAACGTTCAAAATCTAGTAGCAATCTCATCTCAGCGACAAACAATGTCAAACGTAGGGAAATTAGAGGTATTTTTACCCGACTACGGCGAAGCAAAAAGGAGGGTTATGATTTTGACCATTATGTAAGTATGTATCTATGTTCATCAGTTCCCTCATAACTTCTAAACTACTTGTCGTATTTGATAAATGAGGTATCATTGGAAGCGTCTTGATCGTCCGCTGGTTATATGCTATGTGACATCACATTGAATTGAATATGGCGCCCTCTAGCGGACATAAATACATGAGCAATAAAAAAATAAATTTTTAATCATGCCCTGTTGGGTATCAAAATTGAAAGGGCTTAATTAGCACATTTCAAAAAAATATATATTTTCAGACTTGCTCACGGCTTGGCTTGCATGCACTGGATAATTAGGAATTATTTCTATAAAATCACGCCTCAGATTTGAGCCAAACATATTCCCTCCCCATACCTACCCAAAATACATACGTATTTCAACGTGGACTATTAATAAAATATAAAAAAAAAAAAAAACAAAACGTGTGTAATAATAATGACATAAGCTGGGAGTACCTCCACGCGGTGAAGGCGATAACAGTAATTACTGGCTATTACTCCCATTTAATTAATGAAAATGTCTTCAGGCTTTTGTTGTTTATTGTTGCGATAGTAAATAGTGGTTGTGTCGTTGTATCTTTGTGTACCCGGTAACGCAGGGGAGCAAACGCAGCTATCAGAGTGTCCTAACAATTATATTTGAGGAGCGTCGGAACGAAAACCGATATATCGAATTTACCATATTTTTCACAAATTAAAAAAAAAGTTTGTAAGTTTTTTAATGTTACAAAAGTGGAAAATTATAGCATGTCAATTTGCAGTTAAAGTGACATCGATTGATGTGTGAAACTTGACGGATGGTAGATACTTAATTTAGGGAGATACTTGGCGGACAAGTATGGATATATCGGTTTTTGACGCGATCATTTGGATATATCGGTTTTTCACGAAACCAAAATGGATATGTTGGTATTGAACTGAATTGAATTTGAACCGACCATTGTTGAATTGTGTAAAACTTAATAAGAATTATCGGTTTTTAATCCAACAACAAGAACATGTTGAATTTAAAAATGTATTTGTCTGGTTTTGATTTGACCACAGTATTTTGATATTTTTTTTAAGATGGATGTAACTGTTTTTTAATTGATTTTTTCCTGAAGGGTGTATAATTAAACATTTTGTAACAGAAAAAAAAAAAAATGTCTTAATTAAAACATATCGGTTTTGTTCCGACGCTCCTCATTTACGATCTCCATTTCAGTATTTTTAGTTGATACTTTAGGTTTAATTTTTGTGTATTAGGATTATAGAAATAATATAATTGTATTTGTTTACATTTTTCATTCTACTTCAACAATAGGTATTTAAAATTATAAACCCAAAATAATTTAATAAAAAAATAAGTTCAAAAACTAAAACCCGACTACTGAATAATCACGCTCTAAAAAGTATGACACAAGAAAATATTCTCTTCTGAAATTTTTATGTACAGACGCCAGCACATCAAGCTACCCGAAACTGTCAGATTTTCCCAATCAACTGTTAACCTTATGCTTCAGCAATAAAGTTGAAAATCTATTAAAGAAATCTGACAGATTGTAGTAGCTTGATGTGCTGGCGTCTGTACAAACTATTAAATATTTATCGTCTATTAAAGAAACAAGTGTTAGTAGGGCCCGTGGCTAAATAATAACAGCCGCACAGGTCGATCGATTAGGTTAAGCTACGCTTGCCGCGGTTGGTCTGTGGATGGGTGACCATCTTTACATACCGAGACCCCTCCGTGCCTCGGAAAGCACGTTAAGCCGTTGGTCCCGGCTGTCATTCGTAGATCTTTGACAGTCGTTACGGGCAGTCAGAAGCCCGAAAGTCTGACAACCAGTCTTACCTATAGGGGTATCGTATTACCCAGTAACTGGGTTGTGGAGGTCAGATAGGCAGTCGCTCCATGTAAAATACTGGTATTCAGCTGCATCCGGTTAGACTGGAAGCTGACACCAACATAGTTGGGAAAAGGCTAGGCAGATGATGATGTCTATTAAAGAAACAACTTACACGTAATATATTTGAAAGTATTTAATACATATTGATAGTGATGTTCAGAGGACAACCGTGGTCTTACGCCACTTTGCTTCAAAGCTTATGATCGCTGACTACTATTAGATTGTATTGTTTTGTTAGGTTAGGTGACATACGACCACGGCTATTCTCTGAACATCACTATAAATATGTATTCATCATCATCATCTGCCTAGCCTTTTCCCAACTATGTTGGGGTCGGCTTCCAGTCTAACCGGATGCAGCTGAATACCAGTATTTTACATGGAGCGACTGCCTATCTGACCTCCACAAACCAGGTGCTGTAATACGATACCTCTAGGTAAGACTGGTTTTTAGATTTTCGGGCTTCTGACTACCCGTAACAACTGTCAAAGATCTACGAATGACAGCCGGGACCAACGGCTTAATATGTATTAAATACATTAAAATATATTACGGGTAAGTTGTTTATTTAATAGACGATAAATATTGAATTGTTTGTACATAACAAACATTCATCTACGAATGACAGCCGGGACCAATGGCTTAAAATGTATTAAATACATTAAAATATATTTTTTTATTTTATTTATTAAGGGATAATAAACAACTACAACATGTATAGTACATAAGATTAACAAATTAAAGGTAGTAATGTTGCAGTCCACTGCATTATCCACAGATAAAACATATTTAGAGATCAGTGGTTGCCACTAGAAGGGCATATATTACGGGTAAGTTGTTTATTTAATAGACGATTAATATTGAATAGTTTGTACATAACAATTTCAGATCAGCCGTACGATTCTGTAACCATCTCACCGTGAAAACTTGGGTGAAGTGAGCTTGGAGTGAGCTGTCATTAGGGATTAACACTATTGACACTGCTCACTTCAAGCTCACTTCACTTATCATTTCACGGTGAGATTTTTACAGAATCGACCGACAGAATATTTTCTTGTATTATACTTTTTAGAGGTGATTTTTCAGTAGTCAGGTTTTAGTTTTTGAACTTATTTTTGTCAGATTGAGGCTGAGATCAGACTGCAAACGTTCTTAAAGTTACGAGAGTTGTCCCTCAGATCTTATCTCAATTCGCTGTTGTGAATGACTATCATAGGTTAATAATAACAATTAAAGATTACCCCATGTAAAAAGCTCCCGCAAACAGGCGCAACGCGTTTCTGGTAGAAAAAATTCCATGAAGTTTTCATATAAATTGATCTACTAGAGTCGCATCACGCCTGTCTGCGGGAGCCTTAAAATCTATAAGCAAATCGTGTTACGTTTTCACATTTTCAGAAATTTTTATTAAAAACTCGTCCAAAACATGTCTTGTAATACATTTATTGACGCAGTTCCGGAACATTTTGTTTACCTTTTTGACATGTTTCCTACAAGTTTTGTGTACAACTAGACTTTGAAAGTTGTTTTATCTGTACAATATACGGAAGACACAACATGTAGCGGCAGAGAGGGATAGAAAGCATACCTCTCCTTCCATCCCGCATCAGAAGAGCAGCCGGGCGTCGAAGGGTGCTTAACGATCTCCAACCACCATAAGAAACCAGCGGGCGGCGAAATTGGAGCCATGTCGTCGCTCGAGCAGTCAGGCTCAAAGAGTGCGTGCCTTAATTGAAGGACGTGCGGTCATGGGATCGGCCGCATTCGGGGATGGGGTCCGCTAGGCACGGCGGGCTGATACCAGTTGGGGGTGCGGCGAATTTACAATTATCTCCCGGGCCCCCCACTCATGGTACTAGCAAGAACAGTGAGGTGTTAGTCGGTAGGAGTCCGATATAACCCTCCGTTATTCCCAGACGGAGGGAATCCACAAGGATTCACTCACAAAAAAAAAAGACACAACAGGTATAGAATTGGTACAGACGCTAGCACATCAAGCTATTATACTACAACCTATCAAATTTCTTTAATAGATATTGAACTTTATCGCTAAACCGATACGGCTCAAATTTGATTAGGAAAATTTGACAGATTCAGGTAGCTTGATGTGCTGATGTCTGTACATACATGTTTTATACCTTGGAGCAAATCGTGATTTCAGACAACTTTGTAGAAACTATCCTGGTCCGAAATTAGTTTCTTTTTCTATTCTGACAGAGGATATATAACGGAAGTCAATCAAAGGAGGTCTATTTTTCTACAGTTCTTTTGTTTGACTCAATTTCTTGATTCGGCTCGCGTTACGTGAACGGCGTACCAATATACGATATCCCAAAGAAACCGTCATGTTGGTAAGATTTAGTGCGTGTTAGTAGTTCTGTAGTATCCTGAATTCCATTTCTTACGACACCACTGGGAAGGGAATTAAGACCGTTTTTCCTGTACAGAAACATTCCACATTCATCACACACGTTTCTACAAATTGCATTATGCGTTATGGGACCAAACACACAATTTGCAAATTACATTAGTAGTCGCAATGATACTTCTTATAACCCAATGTTCTTTTCACACCCATGGGAAATAATTTACGGAGCACACAACGCAAACACACACACAGAACCACGATACTGGAATTAATAATTCCCATTATGTTTCTTCAGAGTTGTTACCGAACCAGGAACTTGGTACAAATTCCTGTTCGAAGCACAAAGGCCTCGCGATGTATGGTAATTACCAAACGCGTGCCAGCTGACAATTTCATTTACCACCCCGTGAGAATGTTAAAGCAATGTTGCCTTTGTTTATATTGGCATGAAGTCCATATTGGTAGATCAAAGATTGGTGGTTATGTAAAAAGAGTGCTGGCAACGTAATTACATTTATAGGTATCGAATCTCTTGTATGAATGTTAATTTGTTGATGAAGTATAACATGAAAGAAGTAGCATTGGTAGCTTACGACGATAAGAAACATCACCCTAATTGCGTAACACGTATCTGTCTCAATATGAATCATTTTGAAGGATATTGCTAATCCATTGCTCCATAAGTTCGAAAAATGTATCTGCTCAACAACGTCAATAACGCAATGAATGTTGTTGAACTGTCAAAATGAAACCCATTGCTACTGATAGTGTGTTGTGTGTGTGTGTGTTAGTGTGTGTGGGTTAGACAGAAGTGCACTCACATTACGGCATTTATGTTACAACCGTTGGCATATTCGTTTTTTTTAGTTTTGAGTGTGCATAAGTAGCTCATGCTCAGCTGGGACGGTAGCAAGGTTAGCTTTACAATGTGTATTTGACGTACTTAAAGACTCATGGAGTATGGTTTAATGTACAGACGCCAGCACATCAAGCTACCCGAAACTGTCAAATTTTCCCAATCAACTTTGAATCTTATGCATTAGCGATAAAGTTGAAAATCTATTAAAGAAATTTGACAGATTGTAGTAGCATGATGTGTTGGCGTCTGTACCAACGCTGCAGTTGCTGCCTAGTTATCAATATTATCAAAATCAATTGGCCTAGTCTTTTCTCAACTATATTGGGGTCTTTCAGTATAACTGGATGTCCCTGAATACCAGTATTTTACATGGAGTGACTGCCTATCAACTGCACAACCTAGTAACTGGGTAAGACAATACCCCTTGGTAAGACTAACTGTCAGACTTTTGGACATCTAACTACCCATACTGGCAAAGAACTACGAATGACAGTTGGGACCAATGGCATTAAGTGCTTTCACCCATCTACGAACCGACCGCAGCAAGCGTAGCTTTACCTTCGATCAACCCGCTGCAGCCATTATTCTTTAGTATCGAGCCACGAGTTATTAATATTATATTCCGCTTAAAAAATAAGGTATTAATTTACCTACCGAGCTTTCAGATTCAAAAGTAAGTAATATTCACAACTTAGCGCTTCTCGGCTATCATCCTATTAGCACTTCTCTGTAATTGCATTCTACCCGACTGGGACAGTTTTGCATAAAGGCTGCGGCTCCTTTATCAGTACTTAACACGTTCATCGCCGACTATTATTTTATAAAATCATAAAAAAATGTCATTGGTTTTTATGATTATTTATAGGTTTATTTGTTCATATATAAAAGTTTTACAGTGATATTTGTTTATTTTGGCTTTATTTTAGGGTTTTTTTAAGTGCCGGTCATTACGACCCGGCGCGGCCTAAACGGAATAATTATTACATTCAGGCCTTGCCGGTCACAATGCCGGTCAGCGTACTTACAAACGTTATAGACACGTCTACTACGCACGGGTACCGCGCGCCTAATGGATGCTAGCGCGGGAGTACACCGTGCGTGCGGTTGTTGTTCCCGCCTCCCTTCACCCCTTTCACCTCTCCCTATGACTCAAGCCAATCACGGATTGTTTTCGTTAGTTCGCATTTGTTTTGGTCATCAAATGCACGCTAAGATTTTGTTTAGCAGAAAAAATAGTTTTATTGTTAAAATGGACACTTTTTTTGACTTTGAGTTTACACAAGAACAATTACATGTAATTGACAGTTTAGAGAGGTCACATTGCAGTACTGACCATGTCATAAGTGAGGGTGATGAAGTGATAAATATTCCACGTACCAGAAAACGTCGAGTTATTTTGTCGGACAGTGAAGAAGATGACCGTGACTTATCTCCAGCTTTATCCGGCCATACACCTGAATGTGAGTGGTACCAGCCACGTGGTAAGCAGCCTCGTTTAATTCCTTTTACCGAAATACCGGGACTGAAACCTTACTCACTTCGAAATCAACTAGCCAATGCTACACCTGTTGATTTCTATTCCCTCTTAGTAACTGACCAGTTATTTGAAGATATAGCACATCAGACGAATATATTTGCCCAACAAAGTATCGATAAAGGTGGCATTAAAGATAAGTCGAGACTACGGCTCTGGACGCCAACCGACAAAGAAGAAATAAAACGATTTTTAGGCGTGATTATTTGGATGGGTATAGTGAAGTTACCAAAAATCGTAGACTATTGGTCTAATGATGAAATGTTGGGTCAATCTTTTGCAAAAAAGACTATGAGTCGCAACCGCTTCGAAGTTTTGCTTAGAATGCTCCACTTTTCCAACAACGAAGAAGTTCCAAAAAATGACCGGCTGGGTAAAATACGAAGATTGGTTGAAATATTGAACCAAACATTTTCAATTCATTATACTCCCGATGAATGTTTATGCGTCGATGAAAGTATGATACCATTTCGTGGGCGTATCATTTTCCGTCAATATAATAAGTCGAAAAGACATAAATATGGCATCAAGCTATTTAAATTGTGTACTACTCCTGGCTATACGACAAAGGTGGAGGTATATGGAGGAAAGACATTAGATTCACAGGATAATACTCCAACCAACGTTGTCTTGAATTTAGCACGTAACTACTTTGGAAAAGGTCATACCATGTTCGTAGATAATTGGTATACAAGCTTAGATCTAGCTGAGAAGTTAGTTCAACACGATACTCATTTAGTAGGGACCCTACGAAAAAACAGGAAGAACTTACCAAAGGACGTCATGACTGGAAATCTGAAACCGGGTGAGTTTATGGCAAAAGAAAACAAAAACGGAGTCACGGTTATGAAGTGGAAGGATAAGAGGGACGTGTGTTTGTTGTCAACCAAACATTCAATTGGTTTTACAAAAAAAAAGAACAAAAGAGGGGTTGAAACAATTAAACCGAAAATTGTGATTGATTATAATAAAGCCAAAGCAGCCGTTGACTTGTCTGACCAAATGAGTGCTTATTCGAGTCCATTGCGAAAGACGTTAAAGTGGTATAAGAAGCTCGGTATCGAATTATTACTCAATACTGCTGTAGTAAATGCAAGAGTACTATATGAAAGTACAACGAAGAAGAAGATATCTGTCGTCGATTTTAGGCGACTGTTGGCAAAGCAGTTGATTGAGGGTAGTCAAGAAAATACGGGATTGACCACACCACGACCCAGAAGACAAAAACACGAGCTTAAGAAAAAAGAAGGTGCAGCAGTATCAACAAGAAAATTTTGTCGTGATTGTTACAAATCAAATGTTGAGTTGCATGGAAGAAATGTGGCCAAGAACAAAACAAAGAAGGTTTCTTGGTTTTGCACTATTTGTCCCGGCAATCCCCATTTATGTCGTCAATGTTTTGACAAATGCCACTAAAATGTTTGAATATCCATTTAGAGTTGAATTAATCTTTAGTTTGATTGTTGTTCGTATGACGATTTGTAATTGTGGTTTGATAAAAAACGTTCCTAATATTTTTTGTTCTATTGTCTTTCTTTTTTTCTTAAATTTTGATAAAAACATGCCTAAAATTAATAATATTCTGTTGTCTTTTCATTTTTATGCATAAATGCAACTTATAACAGAAATAAAAATATATGATTCGAAATCCTATGTTTTTTCATTAACTTTTTTCTCTAAGTCCTAAAAACAGGTATGCCATCAAAAAATCAAAAAACCAAGTAGTTACAGGTGTTCATTGGGGCCGCGCCGGTCACATTGTATGGTTGAATACACAGCTTTTGCATTCTGCGGCGCGAACGGGCTTCGCAAAGGTAGGTCTGGCGTGCCGGTCATTTTGACCCCCCATGGCCCAAATGGCTAGATCAAGTGCCGGTCATTTTGACCCACCATGGCGATGAACGTGTTAATGCAGCCAAGTCAAAGTTCCAAGTGGAGTTAGGTATTTTGTCCTAACTTAAGAACCTTTATTTAATTTTTTGTGACTAATTTCGAGTTAGTCGAAATTAAACAATTAATAACATAACCTTTAATAAAAAATATTACAATATTCAAATAGTACTAGCCTCCACACTAGGATTCCCTGTGTCGTGGATACTAGTCTCCTTCGCCTTACTTATTAGGTACACAGCAGGTAGGCTCATATAGAGCATCGGTTGGTACGATTTCTGAGGCAACATAATGAGAGCTCTTCCAAATAAATAAATTCATCTAAACATAACTATGTTATTACTTAGGTGTGTTATTAATTCCATTTAATTAAAGTTTTTCGGGCAAAAAAGAACATGATGAAGAACTCATCTAAGGATAACATTTTCAAATAATTTAGGTAGTGTTCAACTTGGTATATTTTGGTATATTTAATCATGATCTGGCAGTTTGAGTAATTTATGCGGCCTACCCAAATGTCCTTTAATTGGTATTGTTCATCGAATCGTAAGGCTCCTCAAGTTCTGAGTTGAGCTGCACGATTTTTGACAAATGCGTGCACTGACTGGACAGGTCCGCTCAATCTGTGTGATTCTTTACTCAAAAGACCATTTCAGACACCAATCTACATGGTCTTCACATGATCTGACCAAGATTATGTCTGGACTTTAAAAGAGACTGTGACCTTTGAGCTTGTTTCGGCCTTTCTTCTCAAAGTAGTCAGATAGGAAACGCCGACCTCATCTAGTTTTAAAAAAATATGATTGACATGTAAAAGTGTTTGTACAAACCTACTTACAGAAAATAAATCGTTTATCATTTATCATTATTTGTTTTTAATACAGGTATTATGTAGGACAGAACAGCAAACTTTTATTACAAATATACTACAACGGTATAAAATCTAATTACATCAGAACTAGATCACGAACTTGAGAGGAATAATGAAATCACCCAAGTAGACAAATAACAATAGGTTTATATTTCTAACTTGCCCCAACTAGGCTCATTACCATTCAGAGTCAGAAACAAATAAACTAGAGGACAACGTTGAATAAGTATCGTACGATACATTGACTTCCTTGTCGAACTTTTATGAACCAGGCCTTATTACTATATGGTAGAAGTTCATCATCTACTACTACTACTACTATCTGTCCTCCATAACCCAGTTACTGGGTAATACGACACCCCTTGGTAAGACTGATTGTCAGACTTTCGGGCTTCCGACTAGCCGTAACGACTGTCAAAGATCCACGAATGGCAGCTGGGACCAGTTGTACTTAAGTATAGATTAACTGTTTACATTATTACTGCACACTGTTTTCATAAATATTATAATATAATGGGTGTCTGCATCTATCTTACTATTACAGTAAACACCATGTTAATCCTGAACACATTAAGCTCTTGTAAAAAACTAGGGCAGTGTACAGTACAGCCATTGCTTTAATCTCACTAGCTTATTTATAGTGAAATTATTATTATTTAAAGCACTGGGTGTTATGATAAAAATAAGCAAACATAAATTAAATTGTGCCAAAAGTGCAAAATGAATCCCCTGACCATAATGTTTCCTTCATCATGTTGTTATCTGCCAGTGTCGCGGGCGCATCACGGATTAATTTGTAGTCATTTATTGTCAATGTCAATTAAAGAGTGTTTTCTTTGGTCTCTGGCCCTGACATCAAGCAATGGACAAAATTGTCAACACTTTATATGCTTGAGTACGAAGCTTTTTTGACTGCGTTGTATGTGTATATTTTTACATATATTTTTTTTCCGTACGCAAATTACGCGCATTGACGTGGAGTTGCGGACACCAGCCCGTATTACCTACCATGTGTATATTTTACGTCTTTTTGTTTATTTATGTAACGTGCGTTTTGTTCGTGCAGAATAAACAAGTTTTCTTTCTTTCTTTCTATAAAAGTAAAGGTGCGATAGAATCCAAAATGAACGGTGAATAATACGTTTCTTTTACTTATTTCTCAAAGAAATACTAGAGTTTCTCTACTAAAATGTAAATCTTAAGAAATCCGTAAACATTTATGTGGGTACCTTGCAATTCTTTCGTCGCACCGTTTATTCAGTTCCTACATATTCATTCGCTTTGCTGCAAGTGTAGCTTTGATTAAACTCAACTAGATCCGTCGGCCCGCCTCGTTGGTCTAGAACTTGCAAGCGCTACTGATGCTGATAGATTCGATTCCAAGGTCGGGCAAGGTATTATTGGGCTTTCCCACACGGAGAGAAAAATCTTAGAAAAAATACTGTGCTGTCTCATAATCTGAGTGCATTTGAGTGGTAATGAAAAAATGACCATGCTAGCACAGTAAAAATTCTTATGCTTTACAGTAAAATTTATGGGACAAGTAGTGATTTTTTCCCAATCTCACTAAGAAAATTTTCTGTAGATGTTACTTGCACTCGCTTTACAGTGACGAGCACAGTAATTTTTCTAAGAATTTTCTCGCCGTGCATGTGTAATTTCTCAGTAGCGGTCCGGAGTCTGAAATTTGTGCCTGATGGTGGCAATATGCTTACCCTCTATAACATGGGATTCAAACTGAACTGGCAAAATGTGGGTAGTACTATGGGTACTATTCTGTCTAACCCTTCGGGTAAACATGGCGTGATTTTATGATAGATCCGTCCAATCGGTTAAAAGTCAAGCCACACATCATCTGCCTCCATCATCTGCCTAGCTTTTTCCCAACCATGTTGAGAAAATTCTTATATTATTATTCTTATATTATATTATTCGGCTTCCAGTCTAAGCGGATGCAGCTAAATACCAGTATTTTACATGAAGCGACTGCCTATCTGACCTCGATATCCCTTGGTAAGATTGGTTGTCAGAATTTGGGGCTTCTGACTACCTGTAACGACTGTCAAAGATTCACGAATGACAGCCGGGACAAACGTACTTTCCGAGGCACAGAGAGGTCTCGGTATGTGAAGATGGTCACCCATCCACAGACTCACCACGGCAACCGTAGCTAAACCTGATCGATTGACCTGTGTGGCTGTTACATGGCCTAGATTTCCTATTGTGGCTGTACGCTCGTAAAACTAAATGTTTTGTTCATGCTTTAGGAGTCAACGCTCAACTATTGTACCTGTAATAAATCTATTCGATCGAAAAATTCATAGGAAATATACAATGTAAATAAACTGAAGGAAGTAGGTAAATAACTGAAGTAAGTAGAAGCAAAATCAACTTATTCCACAAAAGAAGACAAAATTACATAAAACATTGCAACTGACATTTCCAGTATAACATTAAACCACAGACGATGCCAAGCGGCTCGCATTAAGAAATATCAGAGGTGAAGAAAATGAAAGAGGAAATTTGAATACCAGCATTTCTACGGATGCACCTGTTTATTTATAATGCTACGAGATGGAACAGATCGGGTAATTCATCAACGATTTAAAAGGAGTCGATGTAAAATGAACTGGTTGGATTTAGAAGACGAATGATATCCGTTCAATAGAATTAACTGTTAAACGGTTGATTGATTAAATGAAAGGATTTTCTTGGGATCCTCACTAATTCGTCAATAAAAAGCTACCGGAATAATTTCAAATAGATACTAAGACAAAGAATATAACCGTTTTGAACAGAACTTGGTACACGTACATAGAAGCATTGAATAACATTTAGAAACATAAGTAAAACATGCAACGAACATAAACTTAAATTAAATCCAACAAGACAAGACAAAATTGTGTCAGACAGGTTTACAAATGACCTAAATCACACTTTATCTGTCTGGACGCTAAACAGTTGGCCACAACTGGAAAGAAACTAAATACAAGGCTGGGAATTTGCCGGAAATTTGCACTTACGAAATCATAGTCTGGATTTTCCGGCTTTGTCTAAATTTAAGCAGCTCCATATTAATTGCATTGCCATTTTCATTTAGACGTGTAAGAAAAACTCGTTTTGTGAATTACAGAAAGAACATTTATTTAAAGAAACTTTTTTGTTTTGTGTTTTTGTCATTGCGTTTCTTGAAGATTTGGAAAGAACTTGCAACTTTTATACATTTAATGGAATTACATTATAATGCAACTACAACTGAACTGTCTTTCAAAATAAGAAATAATGGTATAAAATATAATGACGATCATGTTTTCTATATTACTATATTAAAAAAACGTGTTAACTGTAGTTTCTAGAAGCCTCTTGAGGTCTTAGATATTAAAATGATTTACTATTAAAATTATTTCTTTTATAGTACTTTCATCAACCAATAAAAACTTAAGAATTAAAATAACATGTAAGTAAATTAACAATTTATACCTAATTCATTGTGAGGGGTGAGTGGCTTGTGGCTAAGTTAAAACACCCACACGGGTCGATTGATCAGGTTAAGCTAAGCTTGCGGTGGTTGGTCCGTGAATGGGTGACCATCTTCACATACCTACCAAGACCCCTCCGTGCCTCGGGAAAGCACGTTAAGCCGTTGGTCCCAGCTGTCATTCGTGGATCTTTGACAGTCGTTTCGGGTCATCAGAAGCCCGAAAATCTGACAACCAGTGTTACCAATTGTATTACCCAGTTACTGGGTTGTGGAGGTCAGATACGCAGTCACTCCATGTAAAATACTGGTATTCAGCTGCATCCGGTTAGGCTGGAAGCCGACCCTAACATAGTTGGGAAAAGGCACGAACCGATCAACAACGAGCTTGTTTCGCAGGAAACCATGAACGACGATGTTTAATCTTCTGATTCCTCGAGCTACATACACAAAGCATTTACCAACAAACAAACAAGGAAAATACAAAATGGGACATAACAGTTCCCCAAGGACAGTCCTAAAAGGATTAAAGAAGCGTGTCTCTGTGTTTTTGTTAACAAAAGTAATTCTTCTGAACATATTGATTCGAAACTTGGCAAGTAATTTGTCTTTTCCTAACAAACATTAATTTGTCTCATGTCTTGGTTATCTTGGCTTAATAGCATTATGTATGTGAAGTTATCGTTTAATACCGTACCTATAAGAATTTGGCAGAACCCAAATCTGAATTACGTAATTCATGTCTTTAAATGATCTTAAAGTATTCCCTTATCGACTTTCTAAAAATCTTAAGTTCATTTATTCACTAACAGGCAACGCAAAGCCTAAACCTATGGGTTTAGAAGCATGAAATTTTGCAAGAAAGTTACTTTTATAACGAAAGTGAGCACTAAGGAAATATTTTTGATTGGGGTTAAAAATTTGTATGGAACTTCAACATGTTTGCCGATGACAAATAAATCGTTACTGTACATCGATCAACCATCAACTCAGCCCATCGCAGTCCACTCCTGGATATAGTCCTCTCTCAGGCTGCGCCACAACACCCTGGTCTCCGCCTTCCATATTCAGTCTCTCCATCTAGCTGGGGGGTGTCCTACGCTACAATAAAAGCAGGCGAGTCCTAACTCGTCTGCTACACCGGCCATCGGTCCCTCGACAAACATGGCCAGCCACTTCAGCTTGCTTACTCTGCTGTCTATGTTGGTAAGTCCGTTTCTTTTTCGGATAATTTCAAAAAAATGTTTACTATTACGTACATCTGTTTGTTCAAAGTTGTTTAGATAAAATGTACAGACGCCAGCACATCAAGCTACTACAATCGGTCAAAGTTCTTTAATAGATTTTGAACTTTATCGCTTAAGCATAAGGTTCAAAGTTGATTGGGAAAATTTGACAGTTTCGGGTAGCTTGATATGCTGGCGTCTGTATATGAACGGTACCCCAATTCTTGAAACATAGCACGCGTAAACTTTTCTTTACAAACACCAATTAATTCACGCCCTGATTCCTACTTCCACAATTACGTTTGCTTAGCTGATTTGCATTTCTCTGGCAACTGACTGAGGCGAGGTTTAATTGTCATTAATTTGAGAGGCGTATCATTAGCAACTGAGACACTTCCTGCGATAAAATGACGAGTGGGATATTAAGAAGTCTGCCCGATACATTGTATCATACCGTGACTGTGCTAGGAACGTTTTTGCCAAATAAATATTCTTTGTATTGAAAAGTAAGAGACTAGGATCACTAGCCCGTTCACATTATGACTTAAAATTCTTGTGAACTAAATGTTTAAACTGCTATAACGTTTTTATTGACTAATTCAAATACCTTATACTCATCATAAAACATATCCCTTAAGAGTAACTGATTATTTAAAAAAAAACTAAATCATAATCTGGCATGACAACTGAACTGGTAAAATGTCAACGAACTTTTGGAAGCCACTGTATATTTTATTTGTGGTTATATTTATAGTTTTGTAATAGGTATATGTGTGTCTTTATATTTAAAAAAAATATTTAGGTATTCCTCGATTTTTCGTAATTGCACCTACCACTGCATCACCCAATGATCGACCGCTTCCGTACACGTTTGTGCTTGCAGTATTAAATAAATATTGTAAATATGTGTTGTCCCAGACATAAATAAATAATAAGTAGTAGGACAAATCCCTAGGAAATAATTTCATTGGGAAGACAAAATAAATTTAATTTTACAGCATTTAGCAGCATTTTTAGTTTGTTGTTCCGAATTGAAGGCTTTAATTTGTTTTTTCTGTGACGAGTAGAATACAAGGTGTAAAATGGAATAATAAAAAAACCTAAACATAATTCAACTACAATGTTCCCACTGCTGGGACACAGGCTTTCTCTAAGTGAGAGGGAGTGGGTTGGTAGATGTCACGTGTCTTCGAATTTTTGGTTCTATGACATGCCTGTTTCCTCACGGTGTTTTCCTTTACCGTTTTGAGAGCTGTGGTGATAAAAAAAGAAACATAATGAAATATAATAAGTGAAAACGTGCCTCGGAAAGCACGTTAAGCCGTTGGTCCCGGCTGTCATACGTAGATCTTTGACAGTCGTTACGGCTAGTCAGAAGCCCGAAAGTCTGACAACCAGTCTTACCTAGGGGTATCGTATTACCCAGTAACTGGGTTGTGGAGGTCAGATAGGCAGTCGCTCCATATAAAATACTGGTATTCAGCTGCATCCGGTTAGACTGGAAGCCGACCCCAACGTAGTTGGGAAAAGGCTAGGCAGATGATGATGAATGAAATATAATAAGAGAAATAATTTACACAAAGCAATTCGCCTGTCTAGGTTCGAACCTTCGACCTACAATTAAAGTCATGTCGTACGTTGCGGCCGCACTGGGCCACCATTGCTCCAGATAGTTGGTTCCAGACTAAAAGTTTTTTATGATATTGAATACAATGACCCCTTAATTCAAAGACTATAGGGCATATCCGAAATGGCCGAGGTTTTTGAGATATTAGTTAGCTTTCAATAAAGATTACTGCTAAATTTCATGTAATGCTGCCTTGTTGGTTTAGTGGTCGCAAGCGCTAGTGCTAAACATGATGGTTGGGTTTGATTCCCAGGCCAGCAAGTGTTATGGGGTTTTTCTATCAGAAATTTCTCTGGGTCTCAATGTGTGCCCGGTTGATGAAATTAGACTCATATTACATGGGACTTAAACATAACTAGCGAAAGGTGGGTACTTCATAGAGGTACAGACGCCAGCACATCAAGCCACCCGAAACTGTCAAATTTTCCCAATCAACTTTGAACCTTATGCTTTAGCGATACAGTTGAAAATCTATTAAAGAAATTTGACAGATTGTAGTAGCTTGATGTGCTGCCGTCTGTATCTCTGCCTAACCCGTTGGGAATGACAAGCGTGGTATTATTTTATGTTATGTTCATGTAATTCTTCAGCCAGTTCCTTAACTATTGCAAATTAATTACACTTTAAAGCGAAATTAATTCCTCGGGCAAAAATAATACACAGATTTGCCTTTGTCAATTCAACCAATTTGTTCATTCAAATTCCAGAGGCGGATACACCAACAACCCCAATATGTTTTTGCTTGACAACGTGACCCGACTATTATAACGATTAACGCAGACCCTTTATGAGATAAGCGATGGAAAGCCTCAGGAATTAATAATAGTGTCCTTTGGGTGAATTTGTCGCAGTAGATGTATCGGTATAAATTATTTTGGCAACGCGGCTTTACTAAATGTAACCCTTAACCGATTGAATGTCGTAATTACAGAATCAATTAAAAAGCCATTCTGTCTCGCGTGAATCCACGTTCCGAAGAATACGAAGGGTTAAACAAGTCAAACTTTTGTGTTGATGTAGTATGTGCGATAGTCAGTATCGATAAAGTCTCCACCTAAAATAAAGAAACCTACCATGCATGAAATTGCATTTCCCACTAAAAAAAATGTATAATCTTCATTAACTCAGTACACCACTTATATAGTTTTTCCTAGAAACATAAATAGGTAGTTCCTAACTAATACTCGTATAATTGAGGAGACGTCGAGACTAACTTAACTGGACGTTTCCTAGGAAACTGGGCATTGTTATATTAGCAAAATAAGATTGTCGACAAAACTAAACGTACAGAGGAAAAGATTTATAGTGAGTAAATTGACTTTCTTCGTGCCAGCCTTAACCCACCACCCACTGAGATCGTAGACTTTACTGAACGTATTTATCTTCTGGTGAACAAATCTTAAAGTATTGAGAATCGGAAAGATGTATTTTTATCAAGACTTTAATTTATATTATTGTTATATAAGTAATTATTTCATTCATTAAGAATATTTAAGTTTATATTAGGAAAACCGTGATATGATATAGATTGGTAGATACTTACAGAACCGGATTTTGCCGACGAAAAAATAGACAAACTAACAGATTATGTGCAGATTTCTAAAAATCTGTCATTTTACATGAGAAGAGAAGTTAAGAGACACGATATCGACAAGAGCAGATATGTAAAATAATTTAATTAATTGCGCACGAAAACAACAATTTTAGTGTATATTTCTTACTTACTTAGTTCATTGTCATCTGACTAGCATATTCCCGAGTAAGTTGTGGTCGGCTTCCAGTCTAACCGAATGCAGCTGAATACCAGTATTTTACATGGAGTGACTACGTATCTGATCTCCACAACTCAGGTACTGGGTAATACGAAATCCCTTAGTAAAACTAGCTGTCATTATTTCTTAATAGTAAACAATCTAAATGGGTGGTAGACTACAACGTAAATTACTTAAATGAAGCCACAGACTAACCGTATAGTGACAAAATGGCCGACCTTGAGGCACTCCTTAATCTTGGTTTAAAACTATATAGCTGGGCTTGACGTTAAGTGTTCTGCTCAAGTACTTGGATCAACATTGTGGGAATGTGGGTTCAAGTCTGACTGTGTAAGAAATTGTAATTGTTATTTGTCTAGAGACAACTTTGCGTAATATGTTTTTGAAGTTTAAAATGTCGATCTAAACGACTGAACTTTGAAAATGCTAGGCGATGCGTAAATACATTGTTGTTGTGAAACCACAACCACATTTTTTTTTTTTCATAACAAACTTTACTATTTCTTTAGCTAAGTATTCGTGCCCAGTTTCAAGTGAATCTGATCACGCACGCTGATCGCCCAGTGATTATTAGATCACAACTTAGGTAGGATTATTCCTAAAAGTTATATGTTAGTTAATTTTAGCCATTGAATACCTCTGTGAAATGAAGATCATTACAGTTATACCGGTGTAGGACGTGCGCGCAATAACCTTAACCACGCCGCGCGCATATTGGACTAAGGGGCGCTCACGTGCCGTATGGATCTCAACCACCTACAGTGGTACAGGTAACTTACATCAGTGTTGACAGATGATTTGCAAAAAATAATGTTACTTACATGTCAGTTCACATGTTTGTATCTTCGAAACTAATTCATATTTTAAAATAAATTTTACGCTATACAAAATATGGCTAAATAATAACAGCCGCACAGGTCGATCGATTAGGTTAAGCTAAGCTTGCCGAGGTTGGTCTGGATAGGTGACCATCTTTACATACCGAGACCTCTCCGTGCCTCGGAAAGCACGTTAAGCCGCTGGTCCCGGCTGTCATTCGTAGATCTTTGACAGTCGTTACGGGTAGTCAGAAGCCCGAAAATCCGACAACCAGTCTTACCTAGAGGTATCGTATTACCCAGTAACTGGGTTGTGGAGGGCAGATAGGCAAATACTGGTATTCAGCTGCAGCCGACCCCAACATAGTTGGGAAAAGGCTAGGCAGATGATGATGACAAAATATAGCTTATTTTAAGGCTTTTGATGCAAAAAAAAAAACAGTTTTCGTCATTTTGCGGGTTGCACCGGTCTACGTAGGTCCCGTTGATATACAAATCTTCAATCCCTTTCAAATAGGCTTGTTACAGACATATAGAACACCTTTTTGTAACTCTCAAAGAGCACCCATACTCCCAAGGCACGAAAACGCCACTTACTCCTAATGACGGTGTAAGGGAAGTTTTACACGCTACGTTTAGGGGTTTATGACACGTGAACGTTAGGGGTTATTTCGAAACGAAACGGGTGGTTAAACCCCCTCTCATGTGATGATAAATTGGTTTTTGTTGATAGAAGTGTTAAGGGTAAAAATGCGGAAAAAATGTATGTTTATATCATGTGTAATTCTTTTTTAACTCTTTAAATTATAGGGATGGCTGGAATTTATATTGGAAGGTGCAATTCCAAACTAAAAAGTTATTTAGTCATTTAAAGCCGTAATGTTTACAGTCTGTAAGTATTTGTAAACTGTACTTTCTTTGTATACATTGTAGGGAAACTTCTTGTACAGCTTTTTATTTTTTAAATTGAAAATTCAATTTTTTAACCAGTTATGTTCCTACCACAAAGTTTTGTTAACTTCACGCCTCATTCGCACACATAATATCTCTAAGGGCGCAGCCTAGAGCGACAAATACGATATCGCGAACTGTCATGTCGGGCATGAATTATTGCTAACACAGGCATAAATCTAGCCAATTCAGGTCTTGATTAACAGCCGATGAAGCGTAACCATGATGTGAGATAATTAAAATCTTATATTCGTCTATTATTTAGGTCAGTAACTGCCGGTCATGATCTAAATGCAATGGATACTTAATTCATTCTCTTCACGTGACCAGAGGGCTGGCCTATTTTTAGGCCAAAGAATCAGCATTGCCTTACAAAGTGGCAATGTTGCAAGTCTTTTGGGTACGTTTCGTATTGACAGCTATGTGGATGAATTTTTTGACGCCCTTTGATTATTTCCCCTCCTTTTTATATACTTGTTCATGTTATTATTATTAATATTTTAAGACTGTTAGCTTTTTAAATTATGTGAATACTTAATAAAGTTTATAGTGTGTATTCAAAGTGAAAAACATTCATTGATGTTTATGTAACAAAACAGACATGATTTTAAACACGGAAGAAGCAATTACACAGAGACAAAGAGAGAGAGTACTCGTATTTTAAAGAGGTACAATACGGATTATGAGAGGTATGCTACTTCTATCACTGACTACTACCTGTTACATCGTAATAAGCGTAAATAATCTTGAACCAAAAATTCGAAGACATGTGACATCCACCCCCCCCCCCCCCCCCCGCAATGGGCCTGCGTCACCGGCCACCTCCCTCTCACAGAAAGAGCCTGGTGTCCATAGGCTGATTCCATGATATAGGCGATCACATTATTCAAAGGCCATACTGAACTCTATTTACACATCATCTAAAACAGAATGGTATATTCGCACACCCAAAATAAACACACCCGACATACCTACATAATACTAGCTGTCAATTCACTTTCAATGTGTAAACGGAACCTAAATGTTCGCCGAGTGTTGATTTGACACCGTTTAGAACGAGCTAGGACACGAGTTCTCAAGTTGAACTACTGTTACTTAAGTAAAGCTCAAGTTTGTAATATGTGGTGTAAGTTATAAGAAATCTTGGCTTAAAAAGTCTATTAAAATGTAATGTAATGTATGTTTGTACTTATTTTACATTGTAAATGCTATATACAAGGTGTAATTTAAATAACGCAAAACATCGTAAGGGTCATTATACTCATCTTTATGAACAACTTTTACTATGGGACTAAACCTGAAATCGCGACACAAAAATCAGCTGTTCCCTACATTTATGTTCGCATAACTCGTCAAAATGTAGGGAACAGCTGATTTTTTTTATCTTAAAGCCAGTTCAAAGCAGGAAGTGGGTTAATAATCTCACGATTTTTTGGTCAAGGGCTCTAACGTTGAAAAGTATGTTGACCCAGAAAAAAAACAAAATTGCTCATTTTTATATCGCTTGTCGCTTATGGCGTACAGTTTAGTACAAAGTTTGAAACTCAAGCGCCACTGAGCTACCTCGGCCCCTGGGTTTGTCTACACTTTAATGAAGATTTAACGAGGACCAACCGCACGGGAATGAATTTCGTTTTCTTAGAATAATGTTGTTTAGGGGCTTCACGTGTTTAAGGTACGAAGCATATTAGAATATCATTTTACCGATATAAGGGTAAGAAAGGGCCAAACTTACGACCCGTGGGGTCCCGATTAATGGCAAACGACATCGTGGTAGGCTCAGGCGGAGATGGTGGGATGAGCTAGACGCCTTTTATAAAGATGGGTTCTTGGCAGCTCTGGATAGAGAGGTGGAAGGAAAGTAATTTTATGTTACTGATGATAAATGATGATAACTAAATGATTAATATTTCTGTAACTAGGTTTAAAGAAACACTTTTATTCGTCAATAATATTTTAAAAACTAGATGAGTTGGGATGTTGAGTGGTCACATGAGCCAAAGAACATCGGCTGTACATCGCAGATGCGTTGCCATATGCATGTGTGTGCGTATGTGTGTTGCGTTGTACAGGAAGCTAGAATTTCTATGTGCATAATTATAACCCTATAACCCACGGGTTTTAATTTTTTTTTCTTTAGTTTACATTAAGCCCTTGATAAATACACATGGCACAATAGTTTAATGAACACCAAACGAAAACATAAATGTATAAAAATACAAATATTTATAATACACCCATGTAAGGATACGTTGTTCAACCGACTTTTCCCAATTACTGGAAGAACAGGAATCAGAGTAAGCTCCATAAAATAAAATTAGCCTTTATTCCAACATAAGGCCCCGTAAGGTTCCCGTTGCAAAAGTTACATACTTCCCATAACGAAGCTTGATGGGGAAAGTTGCAAATTAATGCAAATAATTAACTCAGTATAACAGTTTGTTAAAGTATATTTTGCCTGATGTACAAAATTGAAACATATTTTTGAGTTTGCAAGTTGTTATGGGGTACTCGGTAAACGACGCAAAATACTTTTATTTTGTTGCTCAAGTAGATGTTCCTGATGATTATGGTTCTTTGGAAAAACTGTCTATTACACGCTAATTTAGTGTTTAAATTGTGACCTAATACTGTTAGATAGTATTTAGCTCGCAAACATCGCTTTCATAGGCTATACCAGGTCTTTGAATACTATGCATAAGATTTATACATATATCATTCCGGACAGTCATTACGGGTCGTCAGAAGCCCGAAAGTCTGATAACCATCTCGTATGTACATCTAATAAGGATCAGAAGTACAAGTGTCGCACTCATTGTGCGACTTCACGAAACAGAGCGGCGCGGACAGCGGTGTAGGAGTGACGTACTCAGCGGCGCGCGGCGTAGTTATAAACAAAAAAATTTAGACGATTTTGTGGCGGATACCGAGGCATTTATCACTGAAATTTTAAATCGACCGCCTATATATTTAAATATTTATATATTTAATCTATATATTTTTTTTCTGTAATCTTCGTATAGGTCACGAAATTCGCCATTTAAATACCGATTTTTATTCAGTTCGTGCACTCCTTCTCTCATATTAAGAATATCTTGTTTTAAAAATCTACTGCTTTCTAAACAGAAAAGGGATAATTTTGATAACGCCATGATTTTGAGCACGTTTTGACTACCTAAGGCCGCTTTCACATTAGGACGTTAGCAGCGCGATAGTAGCGCGGCAGAAGCAGATGCCTTCGCATTATAAGAACAGCCGCACGATAGCAGCGCGGCTACCACGCCGCAGTTTAGATCTAATCGTTCGGTGTCAAACTCGCTCATTGTGCAGTCTGTAATCACGTGCGCTTCCAACACTGACTCATAATCGAATGAGCGCACGCGGAGGCTGCGCGGGCCGCGCGCGACTCCCGCGCTTCTGTTTATACTATGAAATTCTGACTGGGCAACTGTCGCGCGTCTATCGCACGAAGTTCGCGCTGCTAAAGTCGCCTAAGTGTGAAAGCGGTCTAAATACGTCCACCGCAGCCGCTGCAACTAACCGCTACTGAGGGTACGTGGCGTGCAAAACGCACCGCTTACCGACGCCGCCCCGCTCGCCGCGCCACGCGCCGCTAAGACCGAAGTCGTGGCCAGGGTGTTATGGTGTCGTTATTGAGGTTGAGATCTTGGGTTCGATTCCCAGGTCGGGAAAGCTGTTATTGGGTTTTTCCATTAGAAGTTTCTCAGTAGCTTTTTTTTTTGTCTTTAAATACCTTTGTAGTTGTGTAGAAAAACACGTGACTTACTTCCTGAAAATAAGAGAGAAAAATATATTATTATTTGGTTATTTGGCTCTCCAACAGAGGCTACAAAATTTCATGCAAGTTTACAAGAACAGGGACAAATACGAGTGTGCGCTTCTAATTACAGGAGACCACATCATTCTCTTATTGTCTCATATCTTATCTTACATTAATTTTATTGTTGAAGAAATGACATTTACATAAAATTAAAATTGGAGAAACAATTGGACGCACAACGTGGATACAACGTGAGGTGTTCGTCCTTAGTAGGCTGATATAAGGTCGACTGGGAGAGTCGACCTTATATCTTATATATCGTTAACATTCACGACGAAAAAAGGAAAATTATAAAGGTGTGAAAATCAAAAGCCTCTTTCAGGATATACGGTAACGCAAACTTTGGCTCACATCCCAATTCTAATTCACACATCATTTTTTCTTATTTCTTTTATGTTTTTTCCCACATCCGATCTTTTCAACGTCGGAGCCATTTCCTTTTCTCTTTATATGGGGAGTAAAATACTTCTATATTTATTTCCATCGTTAGCTCTATCGGCGACGAGCGATAACTTAGAATAGGGATGGCGAATCTTCATACATCCAACGTGGCAATTTTTAAGATTTTTTAACTCCAATGTGGCCATGATTGGCTGTCAAGCCCTAATTGCCTTGTGAAAATAAGTATTTATATAATTATTTTTCTTATGGAAATTACATCATCATCATCATCGATATCCTGTTCTTATCCCAATTTATCTGAAGTCGGCGAAACATTCACCCCTTCTTAGTGTTCTATACCCAAAGGGTAAAAAGGAACCCTATTACTCCCGCTCTGCTGCCCGTTCGTCCGTCCGTCCGTCGGTCACCAGGCTGTATCTCATGAACAGTGATAGTTAGACAGTTCACAGATGATGTGTTTCTGTTGCCGCTATAACAACAAGTACTAAAAAACAGAATAAAATAAATATTTAAGGCAGCTCCCATACAACAGACATGATTTTTTTGCCGTTTTATAGATAATGGTACGGAACCCTTCGTGCGCGAATCCGACTCGCGCTTGGCCGGTTTTTAGCCATATAATCTTTCTAGATGGACGGACGACCTAAAGAAGGTGGCTGGGGTGGACTGGATGCGGAAGGCGGAGGACAGGGTGTTGTGGCGCAGTCTGGGAGAGGCCTATGTCCAGCAGTGGATTGCGATGGGCTGAGTTGATTGAATCTTTCTCACAGTCTATCCATCGTTTAGATGAAACGTACAACGATTTGAAAAATACAGTGAATTAACAAAATTTGAAGCATTTCTGAAATTTTTCGTTCATGTATTTAAATTATTACGTGTTTTCTTTGTTTTTAAATAAATCACGTTCGAGCCCCGCTTCTTCAATCCCATTAATTTACAAAAAGGACTTCGTTTATCTCAATTGCTACGCTCACAATTTCTTCCCCCCCACCATAGGCTAGACACCCCTGACTGAGGACCTCTCTATAACTGGACGCTGATAAGCAATAATGTTTCAACCCACACAGACTACATTTTGAGAAAATGGAGTCTAAAGATGTATTAACAGTTTTTAATTATTTTGTTAAAAAAAATGTATATTTACCGGACTTTTTCTGTATCAAATAAAATAAATAATTAATTGAATAATAGATTACTCACTTAAAAGGAGAAAAGCTGGATAATATTCTCTAAAAACGAGATAACTGCTTGTTGAAAAATGTTAAACATGCTGATAAAAGGACGTTAAGGAACTTAACACTATTTTGCTTAATGCTGATTCAGAGCCCTTATGATGAAAAGAATATGTTAAGACATATAAATGATTATTGATAAAAGGATGTTCTCGCTTAGACGGTAAAGAAAAAAAAGGTTTTAAGTAAAAGTCTTAGCATTTTTTTGTCTTTATTAAAAAACAACAAAACTAACCTTAGTAATTTCCATAAATTCTTCAAAATTCATATATTACTTAGATTAAGTTAACATTAAAAATATTAAAACTTATAGTAATCAGTCTTCAAATCAAGTCTTTAAAAATCAGTTTTATTTTTGTGTATATTTCTTAAAATTAACACTTTTAATTAAATGGCTAATATTGCAATAAAAGTCTTCGTTACCTTAGCCTTTTGAAATCTTCAGGAACATTTTAAGTATTCATATAAAATAAAAATGTAACTTAGAAAAATAATTCAAACAAAACAATAAAAGCCTTTCTTTAGCAAAAAATAGGATATCTCAACAGTGTTTTAGTTTTTTTTTTTTCATTTTTAAACATATATAATTTAAGTATATATCATGTTATTCAGCCTTGTAGAATCACATATCCTTAATAACTATCTTAAACTTACTTAAGTATCGTTTAATTCAATGCAAAAAAACATATTGTTCAATCTGCTATTAAATTATCTTCAATATCAAAATCAATGGTATTACCCAAGCCATCAGCATCATCTACAAAATCATGCGATGCAACATTCTTCAAGAAACTATAGAAAGTTTTAGCATCTGTTGGAATGTGCTTTAAAGCAATTCTTTTAGAGCTTGAACTTTTGCAGTTGATCGTTAACGACCATTCGGATATAATACAGGAAGATCAATTGCTAAATCCGTTTTTTTTTGCCGACCCTTACCACCTTTTGATATGTCGATCACCTGAGCTTCCTCCCCGAGTTTTGATTTCATGAAAATTTTGGATGGTTCATCACGACTTGTTCAAAAGTTGCCAAAAGAAAGCCAAGAAATTTTTTGTTTATCCATATCAGTTTTCCGGTTTCTAATAGAATTTTGTAAGGGTGTTACCGATTTAAAATCTTCTTACTGCTGCCTAGTGACCACAAATTTGTTCTTGCGACGACAGTTTTCCATCACAGAAATATAATCTTCCGGTGTATATAAACGAATTTGAGCTCATCAGAATCATCGTCGTACGTTTCGGGTATGAAATCTCAGGGTCTTCAATGTTGATCCTATTCTGATCAACGGAGTTCAAAATATCAGCCCTGGCTTCAATTTGTTCTTCATCAATTTGACGTATGCGGTTGGTTCTTATCAATACAAGTAGAAATATAATCCTTCGACGCCTTTTCTTTATTCATAGTATTACAAATATTATCTCCGTTGAAATCAATCTCCATTTGTTTGTCCTCATTATTATGATGTCCTACGTTCACATATTTCAGTTTCTTTTCATCAATTGAAGAAAATAAAATGTCAATTGAATCTAAACAGCTGCTGGGAATTATATCAACATCGCCGGACTCTGGTGCAATATTCACATTTGAATGATTGATTACTTCAATTATTGGTTAAATACTATTAAATAGATCACTGCATGTGGATTTTGGTACTTCGATATAGGGATCTACATCTACATTAGTATGATCATTAAGTTCAGCAGGTATATCTTGAGCTCTATCTGGGTTATCAGGTTGAGTGCTATTATCCTTTAAATTAGAATTTGCCAAAGAGACCAGCAACTGACCCCTCGATTTTGGTGCTAGCATCTTTCTACAACAAAATGAGAAAAAACTAAGTACAAGATAATGGTAGTCTCCGAAAATAATACCTAAACAATTCAAGAAACGGCAATTTTAGAAAATTCGCGGCAATTGATATTTTCTATACGTATATTATCAAAACCTTGAATACCTTCTCGGGATTTTTTCAATAATAGAATAAGATACTTAAAATGCAATTTGTTTCTTGTAAAAACAAACCTACATTCTGCAATAACATTTTAAGTACCGTAAAATGCGGTTTCATTTCATTTAAACGTCCAATTCTGTTTAGCAAGTGTGTTATGCTCCATAGTACAATGAATATTACTTTTTTGTATTTAACCCGTGAGAAGGCGCGCCTAATTTTCTTACACGAGTAGGCGCGTGCGAGCAAATTGCTCACACTATCATAAATGTTTATATTTTTTAGTGTTTCTATATTTATTGGCTTATAATGTATTTAAATAAATAACACAAGGTTTAGTAAGTAAGAAAACAAGTATTTTAATCAAAACTATTAAACATAATAGCAACTTCTAAGGCAAATAACAAAACAACCTAGTATTAATTAATTTTTTTGGCACGTTTCATAAAAATCACAATAAAAACTGTTCCATAACAAAAACTAAAAAGTGTTATTCATCCATTAAATCTACACTAATGTGCCTCTCGAAACACACTGAATACATGTATTTTACATGTTCGGTGCAAAGTAATTGCTGGGCGCGTGATGAGCAAATTGCCGCACGTTGGTACACGGCCTCCACAAACGCCTTGCAGCGCGGTCGCAACGCCACTGAGCGGATCGAGAATTGCGTCAGGGGAGAGGGGGTGAATATTTAGGAAGGTACTTAAGTGCTTGAATTGGTGTGGCATGGGAAAGACAAAAAAATTTTGAATTAGATTTTTGTGTGAGCAAATTGCTCATAGCGCGCCTTCTCACGGGTTAACAATAATGAGTCAACTGTCTTATAATATATATTCGTTAAAAAAAAGTACCAATTAATGAACTTAATAGTGTTGAACTACATTATTTTAACATAGAAAACCTTAACCTTTGAAATATCAGTCGCTTTCCAATTATAATTAACAACATAACGTAAAAAAATCGGCGAAGAAAAATCTCAGTATAACAAAATAATTACTGACTTACCTTGATGCCTCCATCGTGGATTACGTAAAATTCACTGAAATAATCTTTTTTTTCATGTAACAGAGCAACAAAAATGAGTGTATTAATTATTATTTTAAGTTTTACGAGCATTCTCTTGTTAGCGGTGCGCCGCGAAGCACTGAATGACATTTAGCAATACTGCGTTAAGTCTCTTAACTTGTTTAACGTGACAACAGATAGCGCTACTATGAACGCAGAATCACGAAAAGTCCATCAACAACATCTGAAAACAGGTTAGCTATACACAATCTGCGACAGTAGACTGATATTAAGCTACTCAACTTGACATACTGAACCACAATACAATTCTTTTTAAGAAAAATATCAGCCTAAAACGGTTACTAATATTTATAGAATGTAAACAGACAAGGTATATGACTCATTCAAATTACTCGACCAATCACGAACTTTGACTTTGACATAAGAAGAGAAGTTTCGTTCAGAAACTTGACGTGACTGGGTTTGAATACAAGCGATTTGAGACTACGTTCCTTTTCACGCAGTTTTATAAATACTGACGGAATAATTAGTTAATTATTTATATAAATACTCGCAATGGGAGAATGTAATAATATAACATATCGCAAATTACGCAGAACCAGTTCACTAAATGACGTCAGCAGAGACAGTTCGACACTATTTGATGCCACTATGATGAGCTTGCCAAATACGTCACTTAATACTAGTCAAACTGTACTTGACTTAAATGAAAAAGTTAAACAGTTATCAGACGACTTAGTAGTAGCCCATCATGAAATTGAAAATCTTAATTCAGAAAATTTTACATTGAAAGCTGATATACAAAAATATTTAAAAGTAATAGAAGCATATAAAACGATTCAGATAACAGAAAACAATGTTACACCAAGATCAAAACGAAAACCAAAACAAAAAACCACCAAAACACCTGAGCAAAAAAAAAAAAAAACAATTGAAATACCCACAGACACCAGTAACAGATGAAGCAAATGTTAATGAAACAACTGACATATCAGAACTGATAACTACACAACAAACAACATCCAAACATGAGATGACAGACATTCAACAGGGAAAAGCTTATAAATGTACATGCAGGTCACTCAAAAAAGATAGCTTAAAAAATAACCGACTAACAGAACAAACTATATCACAAAAAAGAAAAACAAGAAATAAAATATGTATTTTAAGTAGTAACAACAAAAACAAAATTCTTCCTATAGCAGAGTCGACCTTTTCTAATGAGTACGATTTATGCCACTATGTTAAATCCGGTGGAGGTACAAAACAGCTTTTAGAAGAATTACAACCAAAACTAATCGGATTCACTATGCATGATTTTTGCATCATTCTGATTGGAGAGGAAGACTTCAAAACCACTAACAATTATGTGAGCATTATCGTTCACTTAAGAGAGGCACTGCAATCTATTAAGCACACCAATATTATTATATGCTCACCGACGTTCATCTGCAAGAATTATTCAGATCTGAGTAATTGGAGAATCGAGACATTCAATCATTTATTACATCTTGACTTATTAACGCATGAATACGCATTTGTCATTGACAGTAACTTAAATTTAAAATATGACTACAGTATGTTTGATAAACATTCAGGCAGAATCAATAACTTCGGGGTAAATACTATTTTTAAGGACATTTTGCATTTAATTACTGACATAAGAAGCCTTGACATACAAAATTATGAAGAAGAAGACAAAAATGATGATGCTGACACTGACGATACTCTGAATGTAAATGATAAATTTAAGGATAACTCTGAGTTTTTTCTTTTATAATCATATGCATATCATGCATCAAAACATCGCTGGCCTCCTTAATAAAACAGACCTGTTAACATTACACATCCAAGAACTGCTACAAAAACAGATTAGTATTGAAATAATATGCCTAACGGAACACTTTGTTTTTTCGGGTCAAGAAAAATTAATAAATATGCCAAACTTTAAGCTAGCAGCATGTTACTCAAGAAAAGGGCAGAGACGAGGAGGCTCGTGTATTTTAATTAAGACCTATCTCGAATACAAGGAATTTACTGATATAAAGAGTGCATCTATCACAGGCGTTTTTGAATGCTGTGCTATAGAGATAGTCAAACATAAATTAATTATAATATGTGTCTATAGACCACCTAGTATGTGTAATACTAGTCTTTTTTTTGACACTTTAGACAGTGTATTAAAAAAATTGTGCAGTAAATCAAATGTAAAGGTAGTATTATGTGGAGACTTCAACGTAGATATCTTAAAGCGAACTAGATGCACCTTGGACTTTGAATCTTTGCTCCTAAATTACAACCTTATCTTAAAAATAAAACAGCCAACAAGGCCAAGGAGCCAAACCTGCTTGGATAATTTTGCTACTAACTCAAACCTAAAATGTACTGCTGAGGTAATGGATTTTGCTATTTCTGATCACTCAGCTCAAATAATCAAAATTCAAGTCAGTAGAACCTGTAAGTTAAGACATTGGCGCACTCAGAAACGAGACTTCTCAAAAGAAAATTTGTTTAAATTTAAAAATCATTTAAAGAGTTTATCATTTTCAGACGTTTACAGCGAGAGTAACCCTAATGATTCTTATGATAAGTTTATTGAAGCTTTTCAACTTTTTTACAATCAGTGCTTTCCAATTAAATGGATAAGAATTCAATCAGAATCAAAAATTAAATGGATTTCGAAAGGTATTAAACTCTGTAGTAAGAAACAAAGAAATTTACTTTGGAAATATAGATTGAAACCGTCAAGCGAAAATAAACAAACATTTAAGACATACTCTCAAAGATTAAAAAAGATCATTAAACTTACTCAAAAGGCACAGAATAATAATATTATTAATAACGCTCACAATAAATCCAAAGCAGCGTGGCAAATCATCAACAATAATAAGCTGATTAAAGAACCTATCCTAAAAATTATGAATCACAATGTGACAGTAACGGATCCCAAAAATATTGCAACATCGTTTAATGACTTCTTTATTGACCAGGTACAAAATGTAACGAGTGACACAACTGATGGAATTTCTGACTTAGTATACAACTCAAATTCAATGTTTATGTCACCGTTAGTACCAAATGATATATCAATAGCAATCAAATCACTGAAAAATACAAAAAGTCATGGTTACGATGAGATTACTACCAGTGTTGTTAAATTTGTTAGTGAAGTTATTGCAGGCCCTCTAAGTCATATTGTAAACGTTAGTATTGAATCTGGTATATTTCCTAATAGGCTAAAAACAGTAGTAATAAAACCTCTTCATAAAAAGAATAATAGGGAAGACATGTCCAACTATAGACCAGTAGCATTGGTTCCCATATTTTCTAAGGTATTTGAAAAGATTATATATCATGCGATGGATAGATTTTTAAGTAAATATAATATATTAAGCGACGAACAAATGGGTTTTAGAAAAAATAAAAATATTAATATGGCAATATATAATCTCCTAACAAACATAATGACAAACGTTGACAATAAAATTCCTGTATGTGCAATTTTGACTGATATGACTAAGGCATTCGACTATGTTAACCATGACGTCCTTCTAAAGAAGCTTTACGCCTATGGTATAAGGGGAAATATTCTAAATCTAATAAAATCATACCTACAAGGCCGGATGCAGTACACAGAAATAACGAGAGTATGCCCTAAAACTAAACGCGAGCTTAAATATATTTCGGATTGTAGAGAGGTAAAACATGGCGTACCACAAGGTAGTGTTCTGGGACCCCCGTTATTTCTCCTATACATTAATGATTTGCCTCGTCAAACACATCATCCCATGGTTTTGTTTGCGGATGATAGTACGGCAATTGTAAAATGTTCGGATTTACAAAAATATGAAAGTGATATAAATAACACATTAAAGTGCATCATTACCTGGCTCAATGTAAATCACTTAATCATAAATCTAAATAAAACGAAGGTAATGCATTTTTACCAACGGATCAGTCCCCCAAACATAAATGTCAGTCATAATGAGGTAAAAGTTGAATCAACGTGCATAGCAAAATTCCTAGGAATCTTGATTGACAGTAATCTGACTTGGAAACCTCATTCCGAGGACGTATGTAAGAAATTGAGCAAATCAGCATATGTACTGTATAATTTATCACATAAAGTTAGCAAAACTACGCTTCTTACAGCTTACCATGGCTTGGTGGCATCGATATTAAGGTTCGGAGTGATATTCTGGGGTAACTGTAGCGAAAGGGAGGTGATATTCAAAGCCCAAAAACGTTGCATAAGATCAATGTCAAGTTTAAAATCTACAGATAGCTGTGAGCCTGTGTTTAGGACTCTAAAAATACTAACCTTCCCGTCGCTGTACATATTGGAAGTGTCCATTTTTGTTAGGTCAAATTTAAATCTGTTTCCGTCACTTGTCGACATTAGATCAAGGTCAGGTCCTTTAAGACTACAATACAAGTTTTTATTACATACAGTAAACTATAACACAGCACTATTAAGAAAAAACATAATGTCAATGGGGCCAATAATATATAATAAAATTCCACATAATCTCAAAGAACACCCCACACGCATATTTAAAACTAAAATGACTGAATTACTATTACAAAAATGTTACTACTCTGTAAATGACTTCTTGAATGACAAAGATTTATAACTGTACCTTGACATCTTGTAATTGACATTTTAAGTAAGTTTTTGCAATAATTTATAATTTGATAATATGATTATTAATGTAGTGACTTTTTATTTGACAATTTATTTATGTGTATTAATTTTTTGATGTCTTGTTATTTTAATCTCAATGTATTTTTTTTTTCCAATGTTTTTGCATGCCGTAAGGTAGAATGTAGCGGAAACATCCTACTCTGTACCATCTCAAACCTGTACCTACATTGTTGGCAAATAAATATTTCTGATTCTGATTCTGATTCTGAACGTTGATTGTGTTAAGGAGCTTGATGGTGTATTGACGTATATTGTATATGTGATTTATGATTTGTTTTATGATAAAAATATGTTTTTCCAAACTTATTTTGCTCATGCGACTTAAAGCTCTTTTGATAGATATTAAGTATGCAAGGTACTATCAGAATACATCAAAATCTCCGAAAGCAACTTTTTGTGGGTTAACGCATTATTGCTTATCAGCGTCCAACTAAGCACATTCAACATTTACACTCTGTCGCACTAACAGATGTCGTAAAGTAAGGAAGTAACGACGGCTGTCACTAGGAACTCTTTCATTGTTACTGACTTTGACTTCTGAGAGTATTGGTTCATTGTTGTTTTTATGTGCAGGAGTTAATCTAGGGGTGTTATGAAAGTAAATGTTAGTGATACATGTTTTTTTTGGTATTTTTGGATATAGATTTACTGTATCGTCAGTTCGGTTCGTAAATGTTTAGTGGCTGTATGTTTTTATTTACATGGATTGCTACACAGAACTTTCGTGATAGAATTTCTCCGTTATGCCCAGTTCTGACAAATGGATTGTTATTGATGTACAATAAAATTCGAAGCGTCAGCTTTCCGTTGCATAACAATGCCTTGTTAACCTTTAAGGCTAACGTGGAATCAATTTTACTGAATGTTGACTGGCTGAATATTGAGTTGTAATTACTTCTTTTCAAAATTACCCTTCTTTTGGGAAGAGGGTAAAAGATAGGAAGCCTCTTCTCTAGAAATTTTTCGTAAGTGTTATATTTCATCAGTTTCATTAGCTGTTTATAAATAGTCTTGAACTTATTTCTAGCTGTTTTGCACATGCAATGAACAGAAGATGAAAAGAATACCGAATAACTGCCAAGAAATCGAGCATCTTAACCTTTTGACCGCCACGGACGACATTTTTTAAGTACAAAATAAATATACTAAATTAGAAAAGATTTATTTTGTACTTAAAAAATTTCGTTTTCTTGACGGCTGTAGACGTCGGTGGCGTGTTTGGCACGTTTTTGTTTGTCGGCTATAGCCGTCCGTGGCGGTCAAAAGGTTAAACAGCCCGTAGCCAACGAAAATCTTAAAAGCAGATATCCAACCAGGGCTCACCAACTTGGGACCTGTCTTGACCGTAGCAGATTTAATAGATAGTTCAAAGTCTTTGTGCCAGTCTTCATTACATGGCCTAGGTTGAAACGCAGTCGTTTTAATATAAGTTAGTTGAATGTCTCAGTAATAGCGCCGTCCTGCATTAGAACCTCACTTTACCACTACTTTATTAAGAATTAAAGTTCGTCGGTTTGAGTTAAGTCGTTTAATGGTTACGGTAGATGGGAACGATTGCGATGCGATGAAATATTGACCATCATTGTAGCTGTACTACTTGTATATTTATTTAAGTAAAATGTTAACAGTAGGTATAGAGGATAATCAAGACCGATAGTATTACTATTCTTGTGTGAATATTCACACTAATATTATATTATAAAGGCGAAAGTTAGTGAGTGTGTGTGTATGTTTGTTACTTCTTCACGCTCAAACGGCTGGACTAATTTTGATGAAATTTGGCACACAGATAGTTTATAACTAGGATTAATACATAGAATACTTTTTATCCCGATATTCCCACGGGATCGAAACTTATGCGGGTGAAACCGCGGTGCGCAGCTAGTGTTGTTATAAGTTTTGGAGGCAATAGTCGTCTAGGCATTATTGTTTGCCGAGGCCTACATGGTAAACTTCTTCTAGCGCCGTAAACTTCTTGTAACTTCTTGTGGCAATAACTATTGGTACTTCACTAAGAATCGCCAATATGTCGGTAGGTACATACAAATAAATATTAATCCAAAAAAAAATTCAATTTTCCCTTTTAAATGTTAGGCTGACATATTAAAGGTTTTCGGCGTATCATGTCAGAATATTTGAGATCCATCCCTTTTCCAATTTAGGATGCCGTGTCACAGCATATGACGGTTATGTTCATCTGAATGTTGTAGAAAAAGTGTGACTTTAATCGTTTTGATATTGACTGGCAATATATTTATTTATTTATTTACTACTAGCTGACCCTTGTGGAGTGGAGGTCAGATGGGCAGTCGCTCCATGTAAAGTACTAGTATTCAGCTGTATCCGGTTAGACTGGAAGCCGACCAACATAGTTGGGAAAACGTTAAGGAGATGATGATTTTATAATCTTACCTCTTTTACTTTTGCTTACGTTAAACAAAAATAAAGGTAGATAAATTATTAATTAAATACTAAATTATAGGCTGATTATAATAATAATGATCAATAAGCACCCTTACGCTTTCACCAGATATATACTAAGTTTCCAAAAACCTGTTACTAAACAGCCGGTCGATTCTACTAGAATCTCACCGTGAGAAGTTAAGTGAAGTGAGCTGTCATTCCATCTTATGCTAGAGATGAACACTAATGAGTGCTCACTTTAAGCTCACTTCATCTAAGTTATCACGGTGAGACTTTTACAGAATAGCACTACAGTAACATGCGACAGTAAGTAAAACTCACAAGATATGAGCACACAAACGTGAGGTTGAAATGAGACTTAGGCTGAGGCTACAGTAGGCAGCGATTCGCGATGCGACTGGAAGAGCGAAACGAGATACCTAAACATGGTATGGCTACATTATAAGCGAAAATCCGGCGTATATTTGGCGATGACGTGGATACAGTATACATGCTACACAACGAATTAGCAAGAGCGATTCATGCGGCGACTCCGTGTCTAATGCAGCCGATATCATAACACAGACTCAATTTGATAGGTCGTTTTCTTAGAATACGATCAAATCATCTATCGCAGTTTACTAGACGCAAAATGTAGCCATACGCATATTTAGTAGCACTATTGAACTAGTCGTGCAACTGAGAGATTTTCTAATAAATTCGCTTCAATTTCGCTGATATGTTGATGTAGCTGATGCCGTGATTACAGAAATGTTGTTCCTATCGCATAAAGAAATCAAAGATCGCTAATAATATCTGACGTACGATGTAGCCATATACGTGAGCATTCATTTATTTGTTTTAATCGCTCATGTTTCGCAGGTCGCGTTGCTGCCTAATGTAGCCTCAGCCTCATTGCCACTTTATGTTTATTTTGATGCGTTTTTTTTTTTTCATATACATAGATCTGACGGGTTATTTTGTTTACATCTGTCGTGTGCTAAGGAATTGCTACCTTAAATATTCCACACAATAATAAATGACTGATGGGTTGATCTTGTTTGGTTTTGTATAGAAGATTTTTTTGGTAGATAGTAACAACGACATTATTCTATTTTATTAAGCCTATGTATTTTTAGGCATTATATATTTTTTTAGGCAGGCCTGTTGGTCTAGTAGTCAGTGGCCCTGACTACTATACGCAAGGTCGTGGGTTCGATTCCCACCCAGGACAAATATTTGTGTGATGAGCACGATCATTTGTTCTTTGTCTGGGTATAAATATTTATCTATAATATGCATGTATTTAGAAATATATATGTATGTTTATCAGTTGTCTAGTATTCATAGCACAAGCTCTGCTTAGTATGGGACTAGATGGAGTTGTGTGAAATATTATTTTTATTATTTTTGTTTTTTTATTTTTCTATTTTATTATATTTGCTTATCACAAGGGCTGCAATATTGATAAAAATAATGAGGCATATGAAAAATCTTATACAAGGTCAAATTAAACTAGCTAGCAAAACTCTGAAGACGTGATGGGTATTGATATTTAAACAAGATGAAATCAAAATAAAAAAGATGTTACGTTTTTTTCGTTTTCAATGACCGCTGGCGGTATTTTTATTTTAAGTATTAGTTGAGAAAATCTATTTTCTTTTGTTTATCATGTTTGGATATCAATGCCCACCACGGCTGTAAGGTTTACACAAAAAATACTGAGTCTTAATCAGATACTACTACGCTGAAAGGGGTCGATGAACCCATAAAAAAACTTTTATTTTTGTTTTATCATGTCTAGATATCGATATATTTCGCCTCTACAGAGTTTTGCTAGCTAATTTAATTTGACCCTGTATATGATTGAAGAAAAACTATGAAGATATCAGATTAGCTATTAATAGAGTTAGCTGCCAGTCCCAATAATTGCGGTAAATTATTATTATTATTATTATTTGTATCAGTATTTTATTCAAAGCAACGAGTTCCTGACCTATAACTTTTCGAAATGTAAGTGTTCACAGCAATAAAAAGAAAATATCTTTTTTACATTTTTAATGACCCTTGTCCCCAACTGACCGAACTGAAAGACGTTTCACGTCAAAAACCTTGTTGCAAAGATTCTTACGAAAAACATTCATTCAGAACATTTTTTTTTCTATTCCATCTTGTATTAATTATTGTATAAGATAGAATACGAATGTCAGTCTTCCGACGAATATAAATTTAAAAAGAAAAATACGGGTCATTTTTAGGGTTCCGTAGTCAACAAGGAACCCTTATAATTTCGCCATCTAGACAAAGTAGTAAAATAAAATGATCAACCAACCCGCATATGGCCTGCGTGGTGGATTACGGCCCACTCCCTCTCACAGAGAGGAGGATTGTGTCCCAGCAGTGGGAACAATATAGGCTCCATTATGAATCACCAAATAGATAGAAACTACCACTTTTTGAAATAATTAGCTAAGGTAGGTACAGACGCCAGCACATCAAGCTACCCGAAACTGTAAAATTTTCCCAATCAACATTGAACCTTAAACTCTAGCGATAAAGTTGAAAATGTATTAAAGAAATTTGACATATTGTAGTAGCTTGATGTGCTGGCGTCTGTACATTACGTGCGTGTTTAATTTATTTTTATCCTAATGTTGGTGGACACTAACAATAATCCATATAAATATTTTACAAGCATGTTTTACTAACGTAATAGAAAGAATAATGTCAAATGTATTTGATTTATACATATTTCGATACAACGATCAATTTATGATCAACCTAGCCTACCCAAAGTCTAGTAGTACACATGATACATGAAAATAACTGCCTTTTCTCGACCTTCAGACAAATAGAGGCATGTATAAGCACACTTAAGTATGGTATGAAAAAAAGGTAAAGTTTATGACTTATAAAAGTTCAGCACTCGACTTTATTACGAGTGATTTCCTTCAAATTTAGAGCAATTGATTTTTTTTGTTGATGCTACAGGTTTTTTATGACCTTACCTGCGGTGGTCTGTTGGCAATCATAATTTATGGGTTCCGGAAAAACTGTAAAATTATATATTTTTAATGCATTTAATGGACTTGGCATAAATATCTACTAGTACAAGGAGATTGTCTACTTTTACTACTGTCAAGTAGGTTGTGTACTAAAGCTTTTAAAATACACTATCTACTTTTCAAAGCAAAACCATACAGTTTACTTTGTCCTAGAATTTACAAAAGTTTTTTTTCAGCATTGATCGACGACGCTCCAAACTGTTCTATCTCATACTGTATTAACAATTTATTTTTACTTTTTATTTATCCAAATAAATAAAATCGAAATGTCTGTTTGTAATGTAAAAATAACAGCTTTTTTTCTCAATTCATATGAAAGTATATACGGTACTTATAACAAATAATCAATTTTTAAAGTGTGTCTCTTTGTTCTGGCCAATCTTCGGAACAGGTGGACCGATTTCGACGGGGTTGTCACTGGCAGAGAACTAATGTTACAAGGAGTAACTTAGGCGACATTCCGACATTCACGTAAGGGAAGCCGCAAACCGAAGATGGTGTTTTAAATAAAAATAGTGGTGTATCATGGCCGATCTTATAAATTAGAAGACAGAAGACTACTTACGTCGCCATCATTTTCATTTAGGATGAAATGAGTCTAAGGTAGCAAAGATATGCCTAATGACGCCATGAACAATTAGCACAATCACAGCTTATAATGTGTGCATTCTTATTTGGAATGCGCTTCCTCTTCATATGGACGGCCACCAGTCGGTATGCACTTAAGCGGAAATTGCAGAGTTGTTTTCAAAACGAATGTTGTAGTCATCTCAACACCTCTCTCCCTTGAATTTGTATATTATAAGTATATATTATAGTAAATATTATGTATGTATATTATAAGCTTTTAACCTATTTATGTATTTGTGTACGTTTTTATTTATAATTCAATAATGTTAATAGTCTTTTTTTCATTGTTCGACTCAACCGAAGCACCTGCCATCTAATCTCTTCACCACGCCTGCTTGACTGGTAGAGAATGCCTAAGGCATTAAGTCCGCCTTTGTAGCTTCTTGTGTGCGAAAAGATTAAATAAATAAATGTACTCTGCTGGGACATAAGCCTCCTCTCTTCGAGGGTGTCTTGTAATTTACCACGTGGGCCCAGTGCGGGTTAAATAAAACAAATAAAAATAATATAATAATATTCCACAACTTTCACACAACGCCATCTAGTCCCAAACTAAGCAGAGCTTGTGCTATGAGTACTAGACAACTGATAAACATACATATATATTTCTAAATACATACATATTATAGATAAATTACACCCAGACAAAGAACAAATGATCGTGCTCATCACACAAACATTTGTCCAGGGTGGGAATCGAACCCACGACCTTGCGTATAGTAGTCAGGGCCACTGACCACTAGCCCAACAGGCCTGTCTGTTGATAGCAACTCAGGTTGTTCAATGTGGTCACTAAAGCAACTAATGCATTATCATCAACTTTCCTGTGTTCTATTATCTCGTCCCCATAATCGATTTCCCTCCGATTTAATCATAATCGACTCAGTAACTTTATCCGAACGTTAAACGACTTTAACAATTACCGGCTAGTAATAAAAGCTATGAAGCGATTTTATAGCGTAATAAAATCGTGTGTAAGTGCCTTTAATAACTTGGCAACCCTAGAGTAATGAGATTTCATATATTATGAGGGTATAGTTAATAGATGGCGCTATTATCAACATACGTTGGCCATTGAAATTCTGAATTCCACAACTAATAAATGGATTGGTTATAAATTTGAATGGTATTTTAACAACTTTCAACGTAATTTGGAGCGAATGGAATGAATGTCTTATGGCCTTAACATGCACATATGGCACCTAAAAATGTTCGTAAGGCAAAACGATAAAAGACACAAAACAATTTAAAAGTGTCCGGATAACATTACTCGTTTTGTCTGGCTCAATAGCCGTTCAATAAAGTAACTGGAGTTTCCATCTAGACCAACCTAAAACTTTTTTTTTTTAAACACGGGTTTGCTACGCATTTTTAGACTTCCGTCACAAAAGAACAAACACGGAACCCTTACAATGTCATCATGTCCTTCTTTCCATATGCTAGTCTGTCCGTCCGTACGGATGTGGCACAGACGAAAATGACTATAATGGCTGCAGTAAAAACCTGGAGACTATTTGGTGAAAATGAGAAAGGTGTACCATAGGTCTCTGTGCAGCACTAACAGTGGTGTAGTGAAATATGCGAGAAAACAATATTTCAGGTGGCAATCCGCATATCTATATGTACCCGAGGAAAAGTAAATAGAAAAAATTAAGAAAAAAATCAATACGCCACGTAAGCGTGAGACTTATTTATGGATACCATAATTTCAAAGATTATGATGCTTCCAAGCGATTTCGTTATTTAAGTCAATACTTTCATGATATGTGAATCGCTTACAAATGCAGAATAACTTTGTTTATCTTAGGCTACGGACACGAAGTCAGCGGGCGCGGGGCGGCGGCGGCAGCGGTGCGGGGAGCGGTGTATGCGGGGAACCTAGTCTAACGGTGCCCGCGGCGGCGCGTCTGCATTGACGTAGTGCTGTGCGTTTTATTTTTTGCTTTAAATGTAACGTTACGAAGTTTGTATCAAAAAAATGTTCTCGTCACTATCTAAACATCTTGTTTGCGAACAAAGACACCAATTTCTCATAACACAACACTACGCCGCTCTAGCGCCGCGCCATCTGCCCGCTGGCTTCGAGACCGGGTCTGCGTTACCGCGCCGCTCCCACCCCGCAATCGCTGACTTCGAGACCGAAGTTAATTTTTTCAAGAGACTACGAAACACAAACTTATTTTTGCAATTCACTATGCAAAACTGAAAAGCCAGCAAAGTGTGGGTCGGTTCACACGCAATTGGCTGGTTTGAGTTTTTGCTACTTTTAATTGCCAGATCTCCGAAGCTAACTTAGGTACGTTTTATGCAAGATTACTAACAGTCTCTTTTAGAAGATCACAGCCTCATCAACCAGTAATTCCTATTCAGCAAACACACACATAGCATTTATTTACACAGATGCAAACGTTCCCGCCGATATGGGTGTCAATTGTTAATTCCGTTGTTGTTGTGTCAGTAAACAATGAGTGCCAAAGTGATGTTGGTTTATTTAAAGGCTTAGCTGACGATTGACTGTGGTAGAATTATACAACATTATTTTTAGTATATGGCAAACCCGAAACACGTGTAGTATTTTTATGTCAAGAATCTATGTACAAAATTTCAAATCTGTATCATGAAAAATCACGAAGTTATAAGCTTGTTATGTTACCTGATTGTCCGTACAAAAATTTGGTTACCACTTAACACGCACCGCCGGCCGACCGGCTGTGACCTGTGTTGTGCGCATATGATTGCGGATATGTACTTAGGGTCGCTCGGTGTCCAGCTAAAATATTTTTGGGACAAAATGTAGCATGGTGTTAAAAATATTGGAATCGATTCAGTTACTTATTCTGAACAAACTATATTCAGGTTTGCAGTATACTAAAAATAATGTTGTATATGCATGGTAGTTTCTATGTTGGAGCTGTCATTTATAGGCGTTGATTTAACTCAAGTCATGTATGATGTGCCTTACTTGGTAAATAAATAAATGAACACACGAGTGGGTTAAGGATTACCTAGTTCACACTAACTCTGTTTTCAATAACGCTTAAAGTTAAGTAATGACTAATTCGCCAGTGAAAATAATTTTACCACCACAGCTCTCGAAACGGTGAAGGAAAACGTCATGAGGAAACCGGCATGTCCTAGAACTAAAAATTCGAAGACATGTGACATCTAGCAACCCCCACTGGGCCCGCGTGGTAGACCTGCCATCTAATCTCTTCACCACCCTTGGTTGACTGGTAGAGAATGCCTAAGGCATTAAGTCCGCCTTTGTACCTTTTTGTGTGCGAAAAGCTTAAATAAATAAATAAATTACAGCCCACTTCCTCTCGAAGAAAGGCCTCCTCAGGCCTGTGTCCCAGCAGTGGGAACACTATTATAGGCTGATTATGACGATGAGTCGCCAGTGTAACCACAATTTTATGAAGTTGAATTTTAGGACATAAATATTATCGATATTGAGTTTCTTGCCGGTTCTTCTCCACAGGTACCTACTACCCTTTGAAACGGGCAACTAGCTTCATATTTTGTGACCGACTTCTTGACAATTCAAAAGTGCCTGTAAATGATTTTGTTGAAATAAATGTGAGTTTGAGTTTGAGATATAACCAGCCCATGCTGTATCACTGTTTAAAAAATTAATAAAAAAAATGGGATACATTTTCCAACGATCAGCTAACTAAATGTTTTTTTTTTTCTGCCAATCATCATTAAATAATAAAAAAATGGTCTAGATTGTTATTCTAATATAAACGCGAAGCATTTAACACGTTCATTTCCACAATTCTCGCAAGTGTCAAAACTAATCCGATGTACAGAAATCTAATTTCAGACAACCAATACGTACAGCACAAAACAAATATTTGTACTAAATAAACCACCCTAGTCGCTAACTAACAAAACGTATGTTTGTTCGTTACCGAAAGCAAATATAATACATTCAACTAAGGGCGTTAGCAGAATTGTCACAAAGGACTCGGTGTGGGATAAAATGGATTATCTAATCTCTCTCACTTTTGTAGATGAGAAAGGAATAATAATAATACTCGTATGAAGGAGAAAATCAAAGGCAAGGAAAGTACGAGAGATGAAAATAGTTAATGGTGTAAGCATTAATGGATAGTACAATATTGACGCAGTATCAAACTTACTTCTGTATCTATATCAATATTACAAAAAAAAAACAAAAAAAAATTACAAAGACTATTCGTGCATGTGCGACTGCGTTGTTTCTCTAAACTCCACAGTGGACTTGGATGTGGTTTTCACCATCATTTAGTTAGAGAATTTATTCCGGAAGATTCATAATATTCTTATGTTCTGCATAATTATTATGCAGAGCATATTAATATTACATGCAATAAAAAATATGATATTTTGTTAAGTTTTCAAACCATGCGAAGTGGGGAAGTGGCTACTTTTATAATAAAAGCATCTGTGTCTATTTCCTAAATCAGCATGGATCTAGTCGACGCTAATTTACTTCAAAAAGGATTCATACTGTAACTACTGGAAATAAGTCGAAAAAAACTAATTTTTATCAGCCTTATTTAACTTGTCTTGTCAGTCCGTTAGTACCTATGTATGGGTCAAATCTTGAAACTGATTTTTATAACTGTTATCCCCAACCGATTGTACTGAAATTTTGCATAAAGTTTTAGTTGGGATGACAATGCACGGTTTACTAAATGTCATCATTCTAAATCCAATATGGCGGACTTCCAAAGAGGGCGGATAAATTAATTTTAATACAGCTGAAATATTGGATTTTTAACTTGTTTTTATTTTTTTAATAAGTAGTAATTATATTTCAGCAGTAGCTTCTACCCGCGGCGTCGTCCGCGCGCATTGCGGAAATTCGTGTGTTTTAATTTTTTTGCGCGGACCCCATTTTTTTTGTCTAAAATAAGATTTGCTTAAGTTATTCCTTATAGCATCTGCTATCTGCCAGTGAGAGTCCCGTCAAAATTCGTTCAGCCGTTTTGGGGATTAGCCAGAACAAACAGATAGACAAACAGACAAAAATAAAAAAAATGTTGTAAGTACCGTATCTATCTGACCGTACCTTTGTATGAATTTAATAAAAAGCTGTTATTTTGACATTACAAACAGACATTCCAATATTATTTATTTGTATAGATAGGAAATTAACTACGAATTTCACAAATAAGTACCAAACAGAACTAGTGAACACGATTAATGGGTTTGCGTCATACACAAGTAAAATGTTCAATCAATTTATCCAGGCACATATGATTGGAAACAACACAGCACTAGTCATTAAACAGAATTAGAGAAACACGATTGAACGCGGTTTCACTTCTATTTTCATTTAATCCAAACATATTTGCCACAAATTAAATAATCATTGCTAGTATTTGAGTTTCGGATTTGGAAGTAACGACTAGATTAATTTTAGTTTTGAATTTAGTTTTAAGTGTATTTGGTAATTGGAATTCTGTATCTAATGTACATAATTGAATCCAGCCTGTTTAACAGTTCCACTACAACACAAATAAATTAATTACTTTGGTTTTAAAAACTTTCCTTAAGTATTTTACTTTTAATTTTTGACAGTCGTTACGGGTCGTCAGAAGCCCGAAAGTCTGACAACCAGTCTTACCAAGGGGTATCGTATTACCCAATAAATGGGTTGTGGAGTTCAGATATACAGTTGCTCCATGTAAAATACTGGTATTCAGCTGCATCCGGTTAGACTGGAAGCTGACCCCAACATAGTTGGGAAAAGGCTAGGCAGATGATGATGACATTTAAGTTTTTGCTTTTTACCTCTCAACACACTTCTCTACTATTTCGAACTCCAGTAACTAAACCGACTTTGCCTCAAAAATTCAGAAAACAAACTGGAATTCGGAATCAGACTATGATAACTAAGTCTCGCCGACGTAATAATTCTTGTGTCACCCTCTGTAAAATTCATATATTTATGTCTGTAATCTATATGGTGTACATAATAAAGAGTATTCTATTCTATTCTATTCTAATTCTTTTCGGTTTCCAAAATTCCTTCGCATATAAATTATACCTTCAAAATATGTATTGGTGTCCTTTGATGTAAAATAAACCATTAGTTTACTGGGCATAAAATATCCAATACCGTGGTTATGACAGCTTATTATCTCATCACGGACTGGCCCGTAATATGAATAGCTCGAGAGCAATTTTAATCACCTAATTCTAATCTTCAATACAGAAGAATCTCTATAGCGAGCAATCTACTTGAGAATTTTCATTAACTTCCCAAGTGTTGAAATTGCTTTCATGATAATACCGTCCTCTACATTTCTTGTAGTACAAAATGTACAGACGCCAGCACATCAAGCTACTACAATCTGTCAAATTTGTTTAATAGGTTTTCAACTTATCACTAAAGCATAAGGTTCAAAGTTGATTAGGAAAATTTGACAGTTTCGGGTAGCTAGATGTGCTGGCGTCTGTACATAGCATAAACTTCTACAAATATTGGGAATAAAATCAACACACTTAAGACGAAGGTTTTGTCACAAGTACCTATAATCAAATAGGGTGCATCTACAACCTACAAACCCTTTTTAGGGTTCCGTACCCAAAGGGTAAAACGGGAACCTATTACTAAGACTCCGCTGTCCGTCCGTCCGTCCGTCCGTCTGTCACCAGGCTGTATCTCATGAACCGTGATAGTTAGACAGCTAAAATTTTCACAGACGATGTATTTCATGTACTATGTATGTTGTTTGTATGTTTTGATGTATTTGTTTTTTTTTTTTATGTTCTGTTGCCGCTATAACAACAAATACTATAAAACAGAATAAAAGAAGTATTTAAGATGGCTCCCATACAACAAAAATGATTTTTTTTTGCTGTTTTTATAGATAATGGTACGGAACCCTTCGTGCGAGAATCTGACTCGCACTTCGCCGGTTTTTTATTTTCGTATAAAACTCAATTTAATATTTGGGCCTTTCTTATTCACTTAATTCCAAAACAAAGTCCTGAATAAAATGTCCCCCGTTAAAATTCACTAAAATTCACTTCGTCGAATGGACGAAGATTCTGTCGAGTACAATATATTATGTGCCAATGGACATTGATTACACTACACCCAACTCACATCAAAGAGTCAACATCAAAAACGCGAGGAATCCAATAAAAGTCAGACTATGTAATTTAATAGGATCAGACGTCTCGAACGTCGAAATGACCTTCCACGCCGCTGTACAGCTCCGTCGAGGCTTTTCCAACTTTATAGAGTTTGTAATTTGCATTTGCCACTCTCTTAGTATAGATCGGTTACGTTTTAAATACGTTTGAGCGAACGTCTTAAATTTCTGTCCTTGTAATTAGTTTTTGATAAGTTGTGGTACGAGTAAAACTATTATTTTACTTCATTTGGAATATTATTTGAATTGGTTTTTCATAGTGTTTGGTTGTTTTGTTCAGCAATATTTGCGCCATGTTGGTAATGATAAACTTAGTGGCGCCCAGCGCGGGACTAACGTTTACCATTTTGACACCATGATATCTCAAATGTGGACATGATTTGATATTATAAAATATTTTTTTAATAACAGAAATTAATTAACTATCATGGTTTCCAACAGTTAGTTTTTAAAATTGAGATAGCGCCGTCTAAAAGGCTTTTAAAAATCTAATTGAAAGTATTTTTATCCAGACCTTGTTAACTTGCTCTCATTTTGTTTTGGTCGTTCCCGAAATTACTTGGATGAAGTACCCACTTAAAATAAGTATCTCTATTTACAATAGATTTACTTTAATAAAAATTCGTGCTCCCAAAATTACAAGAAAAAGTTTAAAGAACGAAAATACGTTGAAAAACTTTTATTATAAAAACAAAATGTTATTGTGCTTATATTATGTAGCTGTTGCTATGTTGTTGTTGTTGTTGTTATGTTGCTGTTGGTGTGTGTGGAAAAATGCCAGACAACCAGCGCCAACCACTAGTTGTCTGGTATTTTTGGTGCAGCCCTGAGGCACACATTCCTGCTAATTTGTAACATCGGCTTTTACACTTTTTTTATTTGATTATTATTTGTTTTTATCTGATGTTCTTTGTGTCTTTTAGTCTGTACCAAATAAATGAATTTTCTTTCTTTTGTTTTCATTAATGGATATTCTGCTTATTGGCTGTGATGTGTTCTCATTGATGTTAATGTTTACTGCTTATCATTATCTACTGCTAGTATAGGCCCTAATATATACATAAACTCACGAATTCTTTCGTGGGGGTTGGCAGAAACTGCAGAACGCCACTTGTCCTTTGACTTCATTTACGTTTATACATCTGGTTATACACGCCCATTGCGAGTACTATGCAACTGACATTTCTAAAAAACACCATCAATAAGGTCACTGAGTCCTCCTAGGGCATCTTTTCCACTCACATCTGCATTGCAAATACCATTTGTTAGTAGCGTTTCAGTCATCTCTCATTGCAACATGACCAAACCATCTAAGCATATTTTTTTTCTATTTTTGTCACTACATATTTTGGCCATTATAATCATCAATTTTGTCACCTTGCCATATTCACCATTATACATATATAGGCTGATTTGCGATCGTGGTATAGGTTGTTAGTATTCAGAAGGACGTTGGTCATCCATCCCTTGCTGTAATCCTATAATGCCTCTTACGCTACCCAAGTGTAAAAAAGGACTGCCTTTTTCATATATTTAAGTCCAACCCAAGATTTAGTCCTAATCGGGGATCAGCACCAGCGCCTTAGCTACTAATAGATACCTACACTCGACGAAAGAGGTAAATCTTACTAGAGTAGGTCTTGTACAGTACCTAGGAAGAAAATATACGTACCTAAGAATGTCCATCATAAAGAAATAAAAACCTTCGTGGTCAAAGTAGATATTGCTGTTTCACAAGCGATCTAAGATAGTGCATTCAATAAACTATTTTTGGGAAGGAAGGAATATGTTATATCACCTTTTTACAACAACTTTTTACTACTTTCTTTTTATTTCACATCAAGATCTGTACGGGAATTTATGGCGAACCTCATTTTCTCTTATGTCCCCATAAACTATTTACATCCCATCAGATAAAACGATGTTGGAGATATAAAAATATATGTCGCTTTGGTAAGCTTGTAATCCAAGAAGTTTTGAAAGATACAATGTTTTAATTAATATTGGGACTAACCATGATTACATTAAGGTAGAGTTTTCCACTTTAAGCCACCAAAATCTTATTGCTAATAAGATGACAGTCACTTTGACTGTTACATTTTAAGCAATAAGGTTAAAATATATCACTTTGATTCAGAGTAGGCCAAGTACATATCTAGTAATATTCCAATGTTTATTTATCATGACGTCTCATATATATTCTACGCTTTGCAAGTAAATAATGTTGAAATGAATTTAGATGGAGTGATATTTGCTCTTCGACTTTATTGTATAATACAATATTTTTATTAGCCTATAATATTGCTGGGACACAGGTCTCCTCACTTCGAGAGGAAGTGGGCTGTATATGTCTATTTCGTACGTATCATCTTTATTGTGCTCCATTTAAATGAAATTAAGAAAGTTTTGTATTAAGGAATAACCCCCTTTTAGCCAGGGTCGCGGATAATTCGAAAGAGTTACCGCCTTGGCACAAGCAACTGAAGGAACACGGGTGGGTTTTAGTCAGTAAAAGTCTGACATACCCTCCCGCTCCGCCCAGAGCGGGAGAAGTTATTTGATAATTTCCCACCCAAAAAACAAAAAAAAGTGGGCTGTATATGTATATTTCTTACGTATCATCTTTACTGTAGCTCCATTTAAATGAAATTAAGAAAGTTTTGTATTAAGGAATAACCGCCTTTTAAAAGCTTATACTTTTCAGAGGATATTCAAAAAAGTATGTACCTAAGATTACTAGTATATACAAAAGTCGTACAGGCCTACATTAGCGCAAAAATGCAAACAGTAATAACGATTAGTTTTCATTGTGGTTCCACACACGAGGCTTTTAATAGTAAATGTAACTCAAATAGGCTTGTATTATTATAAGGGTGACAGTGGAGTCGAGGTTGCCGACTAACGCTGGGGAAATATAAGAACCGGCTAAGGGCGCTTTCAATTTAGACGGTTGGTACCGGACTGCTGCAGTCCGGGTATCGTACTGCGCACGGGCGGTTATGATTTTTCATACAAAATGTCTCGACGCAAGGTCGTGCGAGAGATGAAAAATCATAACCGCCCGTGCGCAGTACGATACCCGGACTGCAGCAGTCGGCACCTATCGTCTAAATTGAAAGCGCCATAAAAGTCTTTAGAAACATTTTTGTTCTGTATTGTAGGTACTTTTACAATGCAGAGGAATAAGGAGCATGTGTTATTAAAAGTGTTAAACACGAATATTGATAGCTATCACACTAATATTATAAAGGCAAAAGTTTGTGAGTGTGTGTTTATATGTTTGTTACTTCTTCACGCTCAAACGGCTGAACGGATTTGGATGAAATTTCGCACACAGATAGTTTATAACCAGGATTAATACATAAGATACTTTTTATCCCAATACTCTTACGGGATCGAGACTTATGCGGGTAAACCGTGGGGCGCAGCTAGTATGTACTATATTCATGAGGGAGGAAATCAGTTTCCCTGGCTTAGTCACAGGGGTGGCAAGATCAAAAAAGTTAGGAACCACTGGTCTAACCTAATAACGGAAACAATAAAATACTTTCCCTTCATCCTGGGCCACATTTCAAAAATATACATCGAGGCCTATACAGTAATTATTCATACTCGGCATGACGTTAAAACAAGAAATGGCAGTAGGCACACTTTACGCAGCATATATGTAACTTTATTATCTTTCCTTTCCTTTACTTTGTATCCCGATATTCCAACGGGATCGATACTTATGCGGGAGAAACCGCGGGGTGCAGTTAGTAGTAAATAAAAGGGGCATACCAAAGAAAAAAGGAAAGGAAGTGAACTCTGTATGTACAGAGTTCACTTCCTTTCCTTTTTTCTTTCGTTTTAGGCTGATTATGTAAACAGCCTATACTGTTCCCATTACTGGGACACAGGCCTCCTCTCTGTGAGAGGGAGTGGGCCATAGTCCATCATACGGGCCTAGTACGGATTGGCAGATGTCACTGTCTTCAAATTTTTGGTACTAGAACATTTTGATTTCCTCACGATATTTTCATTCACCGTTTTGAGAGCAGTAGTGATGAAATAATTTATTATAATTTAAGTAAAGTACCCGCTTGGGCTTGAACACATGACCGCTCGTAAGTCGTAAGTCGCGGCAGTTACCATTGGGCTATATCTGCTCTCAAGTGAACTCTGTTATGACGGCTAATAGAAATATATGGAAGCAAAAGACGTGCTGCACCAACACCTAATAAATTGGTGTATCGACGGAGTATATTGCGGTATCGTATTATTGTACTTATTTGTACCAATTCAAAATATTGGTGAGTTGTGAATAATTGCCAAAAACAAGGATTAACATGCATGTATGTATTTTAACCTAAGTCTAACTTATTGGAGATTGCAGGCGTTATGTTATATTGTGTGTGTTATATTATATAGTATTTATCTTGCAAATTGAAAATAATCTTGTAAATTGTATGGTTTTAATGCTAAAAATTCCTAAGACTTAATGTAATCCTAATTAATGTGTGTTTTTTTGGTTTTACCAATGCATCTCGAAATCATTAATATTGACATCATCCTCTTTTGACAGAATCTACACTAATATTATAAAGAGGAAAGATTTGACTGTTTCTTTGTATTGAATAGGCTTCGAAATTACTGGACCGATATGCAAAATTGTTTTACCATTAGAAGCCGACATTATCCCTGATGAACATAGGCTACTTTTTACTGCGGGAAAGTGCTTCATTCCTACGGGAAAACGGGTAATAGGATTTAAACGGCGGAAATTCCGAATTCTACGCAAACCTAATGGCTACAAGCATGGTTTGTAGTAAGTATTTTAGACCTACTTTTATGATAGTTTTGATAAACTATTTATGTGAAACTTATTGTAAAGTAAAAAAAAAATATATTAAACTTAGTTTGAGGGGTTCACAGAAATACTTACGGAGCAACTGAGTTCAATGGAACTCAGTTGCTCAGTAAGTATTTACTAGCGTACTTAACATAAAATATAAATCTATAACAGTAACCATGCTTGAAAATGAAGAGCAATTTTAGCAGCATTTCTATAATATTAAGCGCGGAGTTGTCTGCGTTTAAAGCTTTCCCCTTTAGAGCGCTTCGTACAGCGGATTAATTTCTGGTGAGCGACTCATCTTCCGCACTGAAACAAATGAACGGGATTACTCGCTGTATCCTTGTTTTAAATGCGGTCATTTCTGGACTTTGTAATACAGAATTTTCTGGAATAATATTATGGAACTGAATACAATAGAGTTCAGTTCTATTGCTAGAGGAAATGTAAATTCCTTGTTCTATTTGACGAAAGTTGATATTCAAACTAAAATGCAAAGAGGTTTTTGTTTTCAAATTCTCAGAGAAAATCTTCCTAGCTTTCAAATGAAAGTCAATACCGCCATTTTAGAAAATGGTTGCTAAAGGTAGTATTCTTACCTCTCCTTACCTTTTAGGATTAGGGTATATGTAAAATAGAAATGTTTTTAATCTCGGCTGCTGGTACGTTATTTGGCAATCAATCATTTGCGTTAGCATTGGACTCGACTTCTGATTTAATGAATGAAAACAAATAAAACTGTAATTTATTTTTCGCGAAACCTGCTAAGATTTGATAGGTATTTCGAAGTCGATCAAAATTATCCCATTGATTGTTTCTGGTAGACCTCCGAGTAACCTATAAGTAGCTCTATTTTATGATGTGAGACTTACATATTAACGTACCTACATTATGTATAGGTACGCTTATGTAATGAAAGTTAATTTTGGGTGTGTTAAAAAAGGCATGAGAGTAGAATAAATGCTGTGAAAATGAGTTCCTTGCAAAACATGTGTTGTGTAACTATGCATGATAGGCTAAAAAATTATGTGTTATGGCAACTGTGCGGTTTAAAAGAAGATGTTGTGACAAGAATTTTATAGTGTGCTGTATGAGATAGTTTTGGTAGGGGACCAACACCATCTCAGAATTCTATGAAATTCGGGCCCGGTATTGTTTTATCCCATAATTTAATCCTTATTAATGTGACAATTAGCCGGTGCAATAACACAGGCTGTTTTTTTTCTGAATTTATGGGTTCAATTCCTAGCTACAGTAATAGATTTTTCAAAAATAATTACGAGGCAGTTTTAGTTTTTATCAAAATCGATCCCGTGAATCCTTTAAGTATTTTTCGGTATTACCTATAGTTTCGAATTTGGTCATCCATGCTGACTTGAAACATTCACTCTGTATATACTAACGAATTGATGACATCCTTCTTTTAGAAATCGATTAGAAATAAATTTGTATCTCACGATCTTTCATTTAATCTAGTTATCTCACACAGACATATACGATAGTGTCGCAACCGGTGTGCGCGACCAGATTTATGAACTTAAACGAAGCAATAGGAGTATGTAGGTAATTATTGTAGCTGGTGGCGGTCTGTGACACACACACACATGAAATAAAGAGTATGTGTACTCCTTTTTTCTATCTTTGTTTGTAAAATATAAGTTGTCTGGGCCCAGGTCGAAGAAAAGCAAGAGAACTGTATTATACAATAAAAAGGTTTATTAGGTGGTTCACAATTACCTATATCAACCTAAGTACTTAAATCAAAAGGTATGTCCGAGCGCGGTCGTGTCGATGTAATGCCGCGATGCTGTTGTCTCTCGGTCCCCGCAACATACCGCGTTGCTCGTTGACGACGTCGTCATTGGATTTGGATGTACATATGTGTGTGAATATAACTAAGTATTTTTTTTTATTTTTGTTTAGAATTTATTCAAAATTAAATTATTCAAAGAACTATCCTAGTTGGTCCAGAGGAAGGTGATGGCATTTGTGATATAGGTTAATCCTAGTACGAATGCCAGAGCACTTCTTTGACACCTAAGTGTGCATTATATAAGACCAAATTTGTTTTTAAGGTGGTTTACTGTACCCACTCTTCTAGTAATAAAGATTTTTATTATTCATTTCTGCCTACCCCCAAGGGAAGAGGGCGTAAGCTTATGTATTTATTATGTATAAATACAGTTATGTAACTAATAGAATCCCATTTACTCTGTGGAGTGCATAACACAAGATGTTGCCAAAATTGATATCGGTCGCAACGTTCGTGTAATAACCAATAACCGTAGGTTTTTATTATTATTGCTCTTATTTACATAATACCTGCTTTTGGGGTCTATGAGATACAGTACGCGTTCAGACTAGAATAGGTGGGCTTTGTTTGGTTTCTATTACTTAGGTTTTAGCGCTTAGTTGTATTTGTTTGGAAAATTCAGTGCATTTTTCTGACAATTTTGTTTAGAAAAATTTTCGTGAATTTTTCGTTAAGAAAATGAACTGATTTTGAGAACATTGTTTTTATTAGTTAAATTATTGTATGTCTCACAGAAAAGCAGCTTTAAAACATGTGATTTTAGTACCAACTATTATTGTTTTTTTTTTCCAATCTATTTAAATAGTACAAAAATATAAATATAATATCCTAACTACGAGTATTAACCAACTAAAATATGGCTCTTTTTGTACTCTTTAATTGAATTCGAGAGGTATATACAGACGTCAGCATATCAAGCTACCATAAACTGTCAAAATGTTCCCAATTAACTTTGAGTTTATGCTTTAGCGATAAAGTTGAAAATCTATTAAAGAAATTTGACAGATTGTAGTAGCTTGATGTGCTGGCGTCTGTACAACTGTTTGCATAGAAATAAAAACATGCAGAAACCTGGAGAAAGTATAATCAGTTTAAATGGTCGATAACGCGTGGGGCGATAAGCCAACGTGGTTATTAATGCTCCAGTTTGAGTAATTTATGCGGCCTACCCAAATGTCCTTTCATTAGTATTGTTCGTCGAATCGTAAGGCTCCTCAAGTTCTGAGTTGAGCAGCACAATTTTTGACAAATGCGTGCACTGACTGGACAGGTCCGCTCAATCTGTGTGGTTCTTTACTCAAAAGACCATTTCAGACACCAATCTGCATGGTCTTCACATGATCTGACCAAGATTATGTCTGGACTTTAAAAGAGACTGTGACCTCTGAGTTTGTTTCGGCCTTTCTTCTCAGAGTAGTCAGATAGGAAACGCCGACCTCATCTAGTTTAAAAAATATGATTGACATGTAAAAGTGTTTGTACAAACCTACTTACAGAAAATAAATCATTTATCATTTATCATTTATTTATCAACCCTATAAAACCAATACAGTCAATTTTAGACCTTTGACGTCAATAACGGCAATCTTGACATTTTAAGCCGAACACTTTTCGCAACGTCATTTTAAGAACAGTTGAACGTGCTTTACTAAGAACAATATTCTTGAATGAGGACTGCGGACCGCTAAAGTAAAGTGGGACGCCCTGCAGCCAAATGCACTGAGAACGACCACCTGAAGAAAATGGCTACTTGCTAGAGAAAAAGGGAAAATAACTGAGTGTTTTAATGTAAATGTGGCTTGGAAAGGAGATAATATAGACGTTTTATAAGCAAAATGCTTTCGAAAACATGGGCTTGAAAAACTTCCTTTTGAATTGTCACTTTTTTTACTTTACAAAAATGAATTTTACGTGAATTTTTTTTTATACAGTTCTCTTTTTCACGTAACATGTGAAGGAGACAAAATAATAGTGATAATTGTCGATAAAATGTATTTATACAACAAACAGACACAAATACAAACTAATTGAATTGTGTAATATAATCTTACCTACTCACGAAAGACACTGGCGGTAAAGAGACAGGAAACAAATGAACACTGCCATCCAAAAAAGGACCACAGCCTACCAATTACCACAATGTGCAAACTCGATTACTACACAGAGTGGAAATTACAGTGCTACCACAACATTATACAAATCTCTTTCCCTCTTTCTCGCTTTCTTATTATTATTTTTTTTAACTTACCAAGTAATGCAATTATTCTAAATAACACTTATTCCTTTTCTCTTTGAAACCAATCCTAGGTTTTCCTTTCGGAAATGTTTTCGTACTAAAATATTGGTTGTGAAAAAAAATATTTATCATAGTTTTTGAAGCGTATGAAAATGTCAAAACATTTTGTGGGTTAAAATTTTAGAAGATAAATATATGGTATAATGTCTATTTCGTTATTTTATGTGAGACTGTCTTTTATATTTTTTAAGCATTTTGCCACAGTTATCGATATATTATCCTGTATCGTGGTACACACACACTAATCTTCTATTTATACTTAGATATAACTTATCCCGCAAAGTATGTTTTAACTGAAGGAAAAAAAAAATTTAAGTAGTATACGTACCTTCGTATGTATGGCAAATTGATACATAGATGTTGCTGAGAGCCACAGTTTTTTTTAAATGAATTCTGCTGATTTCAGATCTGCGTCAGATAAAAGACAATTTAAATTATTTGCATGAAAAGAAAAATTCTAAGAAAAAGCTAACACGATTTCATAAAGCCTAACTGACTTGAAATTTCACTGCGCAAAAGTATTTATTACTTGTTTTCTACCTCAGAAAATATAATTTGGTTTAGAAGAGCTTGCATTTTTAAATCATTCGTATCTCATTTGCGTTAATAAAGTTAAAATCATGTGAAGGGATATCATAGGTACCCAGAAACCCTCATTGGATATAATAAAGGACCATAATTAGGTTTCTTCCAAAATTCCTGCTTTTTTTCTCGCAAAAATGTAAAGTCGTTACGCGCATAAATGAACGATACAGTTGGTTTAATGCTTGGGATATGAAAATGAATTGTAAAATTAAATTTAATGGATCGTTCAAAATGATGGGCGGAGGGAAACAAAGAGATTTTACGAGTTAATTAGCGGGTAAAATATGTGATTGAAAAGCTTGAAAACAGCTGCCATAGAATACGAAAAGAAATAAAGAAAATTAGTACAGTACCTAGAGTTCTGGCATAATCTATAAATCGGGTTACTACTGATAATATTACGTTGGTTGCACTTTCTCGTGTATCGGGGGCAATCGAGAATGTAATTAAACGATATTTTTATTATAATTTTCGGTGGGAAACAAGAACGAGGGGAATACAAACCCAAAAGAATCTATAATCACGATGCCTCCAAATTATTATTTATCTGCATATAATAGTGTACTGGGGCCAAAAAACCTATTGCGAAGAAGTAAAGTAAGAATTTAATAACTGCTTTTAAAAAACAAATGACTCTCAGACTTTCATTAACCAAAAAAAGCAGAAGCGAGTATGAATACAAAATAGGCACTCAGCCATTTTGTACACCACTCGTAATTTTAGAGTCACTACATGAGTTTGCCGTGAACATAAAAAACTTTTGTTTATAGATTAACATCATGGCAAAAACAAGTTATTACTCGTACATAACAAAATGTAGTTAATTGAGGGTTAGAGACTGTATAATTAGCTAAAACCACAATATAGATACGTTGAGCAGGCTAATTAAGTGCCATTATTTCGAGCTGTCAAATTAGTTTATTTGTTTTAAAGTTTACTGTGTAATGAAGTATTTTATTTTATTCTGTTCGGAAAATTTACAGCTAAGTTATACATCATCATATGCCTAGCCTTTTCCCAACTATGTTGGGGTCGGCTTCCAGTCTAACCGGATGCAGCTGAATACCAGTATTTTACATGGAGCGACTGCCTATCTGACCTCCACAATCCAGTTACAGGGTAATACGATACCCCTTGGTAAGACTGGTTGTCAAACTTTCTGGCTACTGACGACCCGTAACGACTGTCAAAGATCCACGAATGACTGCCGGGACCGACGGCTGAACGTGCTTTCCGAGGCACGGAGGGGTTTTGGTATGTGAAGATGGTCACCCATAAACGGACCAACCGCGGCAAGCGAAGCTTAACCTGATCGATCGACTCGTGCGGCTGTTATTACTAAGCCTGAAAACCAACATCAGTCTATAATGTTCCCACTGCTGGGACACAGGACTCCACTCGGTGGGAGGGAGTGGGCAGATATGTACCTCGCGGGCCGAGTGCGGGTTGGTAGATTTCACATGTTTTTGAATTTTTGGTTCTAAGACATTCCGGTTTCCTCACGATCTTTTCCTTCACCGTTTTGAGAGCAGTGGAGATGAAATACATTACACAAAGTGCCTGCCTGGGTCCGAACCTACGACCTACAACTCGTAAGTCGGCCGACTGTTTATGAAGTGGACCTTCTAATCTTGTTTGTGTTGTCAGTCGAAAACTAGTAAAACGGTAAACGCAAATTATGCGGATGGTTCAGTAATTTTACAATGCTTATCTTGTTTTAGTGGTATTTATATAGGTATGGTCAAACCCGGTAGAACCTGAACAGAATAGTAAATATTTGAACATTATAGGTCAAATAGAAGTCGTCCATTATTCGTCCTTAACTGCTAGGGATTTTTTTACATTGTTATCACCGTATAGAAGCAACATTAAGTATTTCCATAGTTTAAAAAGCTAACTGTATTATTTTAAAATAATAAAAATAATATGTACAAGTATATAAAAAGGAGGGCAAGAAGCAACAAGAATAATGTACCCTGGATTTTGTAATCATGATTTTAAAGGAATGTCCTTGGAGTATTTGCCCAATCCTCTTCATAGAGATCTACGTTTTGGATTGGGAAGCTTCAATATTCTGACTTATTGACTGACTTTTTGACGATTCAAAAGAGCCTGTAAATTTGTATCATTGAAATAAATATTTGCAAGATTTTTCCTAATACACACTATTGTGTTCATTGTGTACGTATGTATGTACGTCTGGACAGAATACGCAATAAGCACCTAAGAGGATCTTTCGAAGAGGCCCCAATAACTGACAAACTAAACGTAGCCACGTAATGAGAAGATATGATAGTTTCTCAGTAAAAACAGTTCTGAATAGTCCTAAAAGGCCTGGGAAGAGGAAGACCACCCGCTAGGTGATGGTCCAGTATCGAGAGGGCGGTGAAAGCGCAGAACAGAGACGGATCGTCCTGGGGCCGCTGTACAAGAACACTCGACCCTAGCTAAAACTAAACTAGACTAACGGATGGAAGAAAAAGAAATAATATTGTATAAAATGTTAACAAGTTGGAATAAGGCTTTTAAAAATACTACATTTCGATCAAAGTAACTCATAAAATTTAGACCATAAACAACTTGAGCATCTTGGCTTCCCATTCCAAACAATTTACGTCACCGTTTCGCCCACAGTACGATAACCGCGACTATTCTAATTAATAACCCGGTACACAATTTTAACAATTGATGGTTATTGTTAAAGTTTATATTGTCCTTCGATTCCAGTTTCCTGAGTTTGGCTATTAAGAAAATTGGTGCAGACGGGATGCAAAAACGTTTAGGAGGAAAGTAGGAAGGAATGTTCGACAGATCGTTTTTGCTGTCTGTATAGTTCAGCGTTATTTTCTAGGTCGTTTAAGAGAAAATGGTATTGAATAATGCAAGTAGTTATTTATAGCATAGCAATAGCGGTCATTAACCCACCTACACTTTCTAGATTTTTTTTTATTTCAAAAACCAAAATAAGGTCCGTTAACATCCTGAATAAATATCTATCGTGATCTACAACATGCTCTAACAATGAAAAACGATACATAGTTTATTGTTTTGGTTCGTATGGAAAGATATTAGGAAAAGGGAAATGACATCTATTGCCATGCTAAAACGCGACACCTATAAGCGCGGTTGCTGTTTTTTTAGACGTTATTATAATTTTGGATAAGGTATTCGAACTTGTGTCAATTTAGTCACTAAGGTAATGGGTAATACGGGCTGGTGTCCGCAACTCCACGTCAATGCGCGTATTTTCCGTACGGAATTCAGTCACTAAAGAAAATAATTGCCTGTATCGCATAACATAATTTTGTCTCGTCTTGACGGTACTAATAATAACCGAGGCCCTAATAAAATATGTCTTGACGGTACTAATAATAACCGAGGCCCTAATAAAATATACTCGGACAGAGGAATAACATTATTATTGGTTTTCTTTTCACAATTAAAACCAAAAGACATCTATTCAAACTAGGCATCAGCATTTTTTGAGCGTCAAAATTACATGAGACCCTCTTCTATACTTTCTTGTGCTTTAGCGGGGAATAAGATGTGGAACAACAAACTTCCCAGCAGTATACCCTGCGGTACCTAACTCTGGTGCAAAACGATATTTTACTACTTGTCCCTATAAATAATATTTTTTTATGTTAATAGAAAGTAAATACTTTTAACTTAATAAAAACAATTATTTCAGTTCCTTGCTCAGTAAAAAAAGTGATCAGAGATAATCTTTCTGAAAAAAAAAAAACAAAACTATATTATCATTTCGAACAGACTTCTTTGAACATCCCACAGGAATTATTAAAGTGGAAAGACTTGAAACACTTACGAGATGATTCTTTTTTTTCCGCCGTTTTTCCCAGGATTTTCTTTGAGTTGAACAAAAAGGTTTTCTTCAGAATAAAACAGAGGTTTTCACGCTCAGTTGAAATGGTACGTGAATCAGCAAACACTATGAATTTGCCTAATAAAGAGGTAGAGAGAGGCTGGGCGCTGAGTTGGAATATTTAGGACGCAGGCTGATTAGGAACGAGTGGGTTTATGAAAAAAGTAATGATTAAACCCAAAACCTGAACCTAAATGAACATCACTACAGGTTTGTACTGTATTGTAATAATTATTATCATAATTTTCTTGTGTCTCTTTTATTACTTGCCAGCTCAATATGAATAATAATATATATTATATATATTACTTAATATATATTACTTTATATTGAGCTGGCAAGTAATAAAAGAGACACAAGAAAATCGCGAAAGAAAGGGTTATGTTTAAGCTTGGATTTGCGGATGACGTTGCTTTCGCACAGACCACTAGAGTCTAATTCAAGATTATTAATATGAATTTTACTAGAATAAAGGCAGAAACCGTCTTCCGCCGTTATGATAATGACAATTTTCCTCTTTGGAGACTAACGGCGGACACAGGCTTAAAAGAATTATATTTCAATTATGAAGGAGGAAAATTCAGCCACGAAATTAAATGTTTAACAGATATTTTTTTTAATAAAATACATGTACAGACATGTACAGAACCTAATACTTTAGGGATAACGTTGAAAATCTAAAAAAATGAAATGAATGAATGAATGATGTTGAAATTTGACAGATTATAAGTAGCTTGATGTGCTGGCGTCTGTACATCACGCAAAACGCTGTTAGGATTTATTGTACCCATAAACCTTGCTCTAAAATATTTAAGGTATCATAAAAATAATATAACAAATCTGTAAGCAACCTTAAAGTATTATTGGACCTGCGAAACTGACGAAAACATGTTTTCCACTAAAATTCCTGTGTTTTAAGTTAGAAAAGTTTTCACAGATCATCCCGTTAACTTTTACTACTGTTTACTTTATTAGGCTACTAGCTGCTGGCAGCAATTTCGTCTGCGATTCGGGATGAATCGGATGAAGTAACCTGTCTTTACCCAGGTCATGGTCTATCTAGCCGTTTCTAATCCATCCAGCCGTTTTTGCGTTATTGAGTAACAAACAAACAAACTCAAACACAAATAATTTATTTCAAATAAACCAATTACATGCACTTTTGAATGGTCAACGGGTCGGTCAGTCAGAAAGATGAAGCTAGTTGCCCATTCGAAAGTGTAGTAGGTACCTGTGGAGAAGAAGCGGCAATAAACTCAGCATTAAAGAATGAAACGGACACATTAAAGTTAGGATGAATTAAATTACATATTTATTTGAATGATTCGATGACTTAACAAGTTATACGTAGTAATACAATATCAGACGTAGTCTTTGTTCAAACAGGCTAGAAGTTGTAGTTCAAACTCCATCGTGGAATAGTCACCGTGAGTTGGCCTCGTGTAGGACGGAGTTTCAATATATAGGCCAGCTTATACTTGTTTCTTGCGGTTTACTGCACTATTGATACAAACCTACTATTCCAACCTACTATTCGGGTTTGTTTATTTACTTTTAGCACACAAATATTATACAGAGGCAAACTAAATGCCATAGACATTTTCTACCAGTCAACCTTTAAGTGATGCAGAGACAAACATGTGCAAAAGCAAAAATCGAAGAATACACGGCAGTTCAAAAGTGTCTATAAATGGTTTAATTGAAATAAATGCTTAAGGTTTGAGTTTTCCATATTTATTTAAGTTTATGAAGATACATATACCATTTATATTGATTTTTCCGTGTCAAGACTCTGTAAATCGTTGGATTGCAGTTAGAACACCATTTATAACGTTCACGCGGTGCTATTGACAACAACAAACGTTCAGTTAAATATCGTTAAACAAAATCTGTAGTCTTCGACATAAAAGATTCGAGCAAGAGATTTATTTGTGTCCCAATCTCACAAAATGGGGTATTTTTTACTGGCGTCGCAGCTCAAAGGATTTATCGTAAGACGGAATAGCCGTCGGAAACAATAGTTTGAGATAAAATAGTTTTAAATTACTTACAATAAATAAAGCTTGATGCAATGGTGGGCCCAACCAACAGGTGGGCCCACCTGGACTCCTCTGTGAAGAGTCTGCTAGTAGTCGAGGGTGGGACCTGGAATTGAGAAATATTAGAGATTATTATAAAGGTTTATATACTTAAGGATCTAGGAGAGAAATAAGGATAATTGAGTATGTCTTGAGAGGGCCATATAATCAGAATACCTATAATTTTCCCACAGCTGGGAGAAAGAGCGCTTTAAGGCTCTCGCGGTGAGACAGCGAGAGCCTTATGAGGGTTGCAGTAGGCTCAATTTTGGAAAATGCTTACGTTGAGTTGAATATCGACAGGCTGATCCTATTGAATGATATAATCGCATTCTATCTGTTACTAGGGAAGCCGAACATGGATGCTGTCCCCCTAAGATATTCACTGCTTAGGACTTTCATTTGGTCCCCGAAGTTTCATTCGGTCTGTCTTCTCCAGACAAAAATTATCTGTTAGGAAAATTACAAATTTTGGCTCACTTGCCCCGCAAATCACTAAATACTTTTAAGGCTAAATGTAAACAAAAGTGGACCTATATTTAAAAAAAATACTGTCTCATACTGGCACACATATCTACAACTTAGCACTGAGTATAGAGTAAAGAAATGTCATTTACATTTTTATAACCACACAAAATGAACATACAGTTCGCGACACATAAAAACTAAAAATATGGCAACGTTACGAAGTGAGCACGGAGCGTAAAAGAACAACAGAATAACTAAATGATCTAAAACAAACATTTCACGACAATGTAACGCTCGTGGATAGCCACTCTTGTGTGGGTACAGTCACCAGATTTTTAGATCTCGGAGGACAGAATTATACAAGACTGAAGGCTAATTCCAGTGATTAAAAATATTCAAAATGTAATCACAGTCTTATCTCAGTGAAAATCGATGTCAAAAACTTGTCAAAATGTAAGTAAATTAGAGGTATTTTTCACAGAATGGGATCAAACTGTGAACGTTCTTTAAATTACGAGAAATGCCTCTCTGATGAAAAACTGTAATGAGACAGCGGCTCTAATTCTGTCAGGTTTCACTAAACTAAAATTAGAAAAATCAGAAATAGATGGTAAATTTAGAAATAGAATGATCAAGTTAGGAAAACTTTTGGAGACACCATAAAAAAAATAGACTTCGTTTTGGTTATTGTTGTTTGAGAAACAGGCTGTTTAACAACCCTGTGCCCATTTAATGGCGGAACTGCCGGGCATTGACACATACCTACATATCCAGGGAACTAATGAAGGCTTCATTTATTTTAGTGTTCCATAAAAAAAGAAAATCAAAAACCATCAAATCCACTTCGGCAAAAACAGCAAACGGAGTCCCAAGTTGCTGTTTTTACCGAAATTATGAGATGAGTGTCATACTCATTTTAAGGTATAAATTGGCAAACCCTTCGCACCCGTTTTACAGGTGTCTAAAACTGGCGGTTACAACCCAACAGGCATCCACGTGTGCCAAAAAATCTATAGAAAATTGAATATCCCCAGAAATACCTGGCACCTAGTCCGCCTACCGCTGACTGTCTCGCTTTATTTCTTTTATCGTCTTTCTCAGCTTCCGCAGGCTGTGGTGCCTGGCAGTACGCCAGCCAAATGTAACAGCTCAAGTTGTAGACTGCAGCGAATTAAGCTAAACTAATTACGCTCAGCTTGCGACATCTGGCAGCGGTCAAGAATTTTCTTTTAATAGAAAAGTTTGGCGTTTTAAAACGGTATGCTGGGAAAGTTTCGGCTTGATGTTGTGCTACAGCTTTTGTACTGAAATTGTTGATTTTAATCGGAATATTGTGTGGACGTTTAATAAAATGTTTTTATAAAATGTTTTCTGTGAATATAACAGGTTTACCTTAAAAAACATTTAGAACGTTCCTAGTTTAGCCACTTCCTTAGGACAATATAATGTTAAGTATCTAAGTGAGCGTATTGTTTATTATTTTGGTCAGTCAGTCACAAAAGCTAACTAAGATGATTGCAGGAAGATAATAATTGACATATCTGCCCTCGAGGGATAGCGAACCCCACAACCATCATAATTAGTCTATAATGTGCTCACAGCTGTGATTAAGGCCTCCTCTCTGTGAGAGGAAGTGATCCGTAATCCATCAGCCGGGCCCAGTGCGGGTTGGTTGATGTCACAAACGTCTTCGAATTTTTGCTTTTGGGACATATTTTCTCGCAAGGTTTTTCTTCACCAAAATGCTTTACACCTTTAGCCGTGGTGATGAAATAATGAACACAAAGTAAAGTGCCTGCCTGGGCTCGCACCTATGACCTACAACTCGTACGTCACCACATAGCCATGCTCTTACATAAATGTTGATTGAAAGTAAGAAAATCACAACAAATTATAGTTATATATAATTTCACTAATCGCTTTATCTTTTCAACTTGTGCATTCATATTCATTTGTAGTTAATATTATCGTGTTATATTAGTTCGCTTGTGAATTACGCGGAGAGATGAAATGGCGGCTGGCCCACATTCGGCCATGTTATTTTTTTTTGTTTCAACTCCATCTTACTTTAACAAACCGTTGTTTCAAAGTCATGACTAACGTGAAAAAGTTTTATTTTATAATGCGTTAAGTCAAAATGAATCCCCGAAATATGTGCTGTAGACTTAAGAACGGATTCAGCTCAGACTTTTAAAAGCCTTGTGTTGTTTTCACAATATTTTAACAGGAAGGAAAATAATAATATCTGATAGGAATATGGTGCAATGAACTCCGCGCTGCCATCGATAACGCCGTGGAAGTGGCAAAGTTTTGGCCCAACAACATTTTAATAACTGGCGTGCCAGCGACACAACGAATAAGATGATGCGTTAAAAACATGGATTTAATATCTGCAACAGATAATCTGGTGATCACACTGACACATTGAAAATACTCTGGTGAGCAACAACGGTTGGAACGAAACACTTGTGTAGCAACAAATCTGGAGGAACTTCAAATATACAGTGTGTCCGGACATGGACTAGCGATATTCTAAATACTTAAATATAAGCTATTTTAAAGTACTATTACACTATAGGCTTGGGTCCAATACACTTCCCCGCTATGTGGCAGCCATTTTGTTTTTTTTGTTGAAATATGCTCTATGCGAGTACAAAAAAAATCATATATCTCAAAGTTTTAGTCATACTGAGATAAAAATAGGCTTATTCGGAAGGCAATAATATTGTCTACCGTCTGCATTACAAAGCAATGTGTTCACAATTCCATAACTTTTGAAAAAAAATGTGAAAGTCGAAAAAAAAATCAAAAAATTATGCAATTCAACCAATAATGGTTAATTACTACAAAAACAACCCCGAGAACTTTTTTATTTTTTATACTAGATCGACAGTTTTTGAGCTACGCTACAATGCAACATAAAATTCACAACTGTATGTTTAATACTTTAAGAGTTATTGTTGTTTGAACATAGCGTATGCGCAAGCACAAAACGTCTTTGTTAACCGCCAGAGTGTCATTTATGGCATTCACTGTATTCCATCTGAGAGCAGGCGAGAAATACTGTTCGTTACTACCGTGAGTAAGCGAGATAGAACGTATTAGTCCACTACCTGAAACAAAATCAGTTTTAAGGACAAATTATTAGTTGGGTTAGTTTAGTTGTCCCTCGCCCTGCGTTGTGATCGCTATCGCTACTTTCACTTACCGTCCGTGCTGTTTACGTGCTGCGTTAGTGTTTTGTATTTAAAAGTGTGATAAAGTATGGCACAGCGTCAATATTCATCGCAACATATTGCTGACATACACTTTGTGTATGGCTTTTGCAATGGAAGTGCAAATTTGGCTGTACAAGAATATCGACGAAGGTACCCTAACAGGCCTACACCGAGTCGCCAAACTTTTATCGACGTGCATTCAAGATTAGCGGAAAGAGGTATTCAAAGAGCTGTTAATGAACGCAATCGCTTGGTATCGCCCGAAGATGAAGAAGAAGTGCTTAGACTAATAACCAATGATCCTAGACTAAGCGTTAGACGGATTTCAGTGCAACTTCGAATGTCTAAGTGGCATGTATGGAAAATTTTGAAAAGAGAAGGGTTACACCCTTATCATTTTCGACGGGTTCAAGACGTGATCGAACCAGATTTTGCTGCGAGATCTGTGTTTTGTTCGTGGATAAATAGAAATTTGAGACAGAACCGTAATTTTTTACAAAGAATACTGTGGACTGATGAAGCCAAATTTACAAGAGCTGGGATTACAAACCACAGAAACGACCATCTCTGGTGCTCCGCAAATCCAAGGGCGGTGCGCCCAAGCTCATTTCAACATGAATTCTCAGTAAATGTGTGGGCCGGCATAATCAACGATAGGCTGATAGGGCCATTGGAATTGCCACCTACATTAAACGGCGCTAGATTTTTAGAATTCTTACAGACACAGTTTGCGGACAGCCTCATGGACCTACCTCTATCATACCGTCGGCGTATGTGGTTCCAGCTCGATGGTGCACCCGCGCATTTTTCTCGAGCAGTGAGAGAATATTTAAATAATAATCTACAGCCGTGGATCGGTCGTGGTGGTGTAGTAGCGTGGCCGCCTCGCTCACCCGATTTGACACCCTTGGATTATTTTTTGTGGGGTCATATGAAACAAAAAGTATACGCTACAGTTCCAAATACCAGGGAAGAACTCGTCGCAAAAATTATGGCAGCCGCCGAAGAAATTAGATCCGATTTGGATTTAATTAGGCGCTCATCAACCCAGGTGGCACAGAGAGCCGTAGTGTGTCTACAAGCTGGAGGTGGCCACTTTGAGCAACTGCTTTAGATATTTTAATCTTCATTTAATATTGGAAAAAACATTAAATAAAATTCAATATGAATGTTATGTTTTTTTAATGATTTCCTGTTTAGGGTTCCGACAAAGGCCTTTTGTGCTTGCGCATACGCTATGTTCATACAACAATAACTCTTAAAGTATTAGACATACAGTTGTGAATTTTATGTTGTATTGTAGCTTAGCTCAAAAACTGTCGATCTAGTATAAAAAATAAAAAAGCTCTCGGGGTTGTTTTTGTAGTAATTAACAATTATTGGTTGAATTGCATAATTTTTTGTTTTTTTTTTCGACTTTCACATTTTTTTTCAAAAGTTATGGAATTGTGAACATATTGCTTTGTAGTGCAGACGGTAGACAATATTATTGCCTTTCGAATAAGCCTATTTTTATCTCAGTATGACTAAAACTTTGAGATATATGATTTTTTTTGTACTCGCATAGAGCATACTTCAACAAAAAAAACAAAATGGCTGCCACATAGCGGGGAAGTATATTGGACCTAAGCCTATAGTGTAATTGTACTTTAAAATAGCTTATATTTAAGTATTTAGAATATCGCTAGTCCATGTCCGGACACACTGTATAAATGCATGCTTACGCTGTTGGTGTACCTGTTATAAATACATAAATCAAACATCACGAATGTGAAGAACGAACTTGAATAATAGAAATGAATGAAATGTAATAAAAATGTAATAAACCCATATTATTCATATAAATTCTAATATCATTAAGTCTTGTTAAACGGGTATCTTATTATTAAATCTTTTATGCAGATTTTAATGAGGTCTTGGATTTCAGAAGCTATTAAATAATTTACTATAATACCTATAACAATTTACAGAAATTAAATAAATTATAATATTGTTCAGACAAGTTTTAATTGAAGCCATTTTAAGGCGCAATAATTATCTCTTTGTAGGTAAGAATACAAATGTGGAGTTTATTTTCGAATAATGGTAGGCAGAGTTGCATATTAGGTACTCATCATCTGCCTAGCCTTTTTCCAATTATGTTGAGGTTGGTTTCCAGTCTAACCGGATGCAGCTGAATACCAGTATTTTACATGGAGCGGCTACCTATCTGACTTCCACAACCCAGTTCCTGGGTAATACAATACACCTTGGTAAGACTGGTTGTCATATTTTTGGGCTTCTGACGGCCCGTAACGACAAAAGTTATTTATTGTCAAAGTTATTTTTTTATTTATTTTTATTTTTATTTAGATGGTAAATATATAATATGGACCCTGTCGGGCACAGCAAAATAAATGAGTTAGGATAGCTTTCAACGAGGATTCCGAAGCACGTATGTATCTAAGATGGTCACCCACCGACGGACCAACCGCAGTAAGCGTAGCTTAACCTGATCGATTGACCCGCGGTACTACTGAGCCACAAGCTCCGTATTTGCATATTATGTACTATAGAATAGAATAGAATACTCTTTATTATGTACACCATATAGATTACAGACATAAATACAACGTGTAACTTTAAATGCGCAAAACCTGAAAATAGTTTAATCAGAATAACGAGCAGAATTAATGGAACCACTTTTTAATATAGGTCACATTTTTCAAAAAATCTTCATTAAAAACGTTGCCGTGTCTATTTATTAATAGGTCAAGCAACCCAATGTCAGTGCGGCGCAGCGGCCCGGTGACGACTCCTCCCTCGATAAAGCGTCGTCGCAGACGCAAGTAACGATCAGAATGGCCAGTAAAACTAAAATAGCAAATAAAACCTTTTCAATTTTTTAAATGACTTATTTTCTCTCTGAAATAGATCAATTGAATTAAAAATCAGTTGGGGTGTCTGGGGTTTTGCGCATTTAACGTTACACGTTGTATAGAAATGACTACTACTACTACAACTATGATAATAATAATTACTACTACTACTATGATAATAATAATTAACCTGTCGCGCGCCAATTAGCAGCCACAACAGAAATTTTATTGTTATCTGTACACATGGTGTACTTTCAATGTTTGAGAGGTTAATCATAATGGAGATACTCGTACGGTCTATCAGCGCAGCACTTCACCTGGTCTCTGACCGTACGGACCCTTTCCCACGGCAAGATCCCGTTTTTTGCAGGTACGGTTTTTTGCAGGATCACGTTTAGTGGTGTACGTGTTTAAATATACATATTCACACAAGCATCCTGTTTGCAGTATCCGGAAAACGGGATGCTTGTGTGGGATCTTGCAGTGGGAAAGGGCCCTTATAGATGCAAATAACCGTTAACAATTTGAAACTGAGTCACGACTCTCGGCAGTGAGAGAACGATGAGGAAGAGAGCTGGATTTGTAAGAAAGTCATAGCAAAATCATTATTTAGGTAAGTATAGGACTCAACTAACGTTAAAAAAGAGCTATTCTTCATACCTACTTGTTATTTGAAACAGGATATGTATTTCTTACAACAAACTCCGCATAACAAGGCACATTGAAAATTGACCGCAAAAGCTTCCACTAATAAGCTGTAAGAAACAATAGTGAAGTTTTTGTACAGCCGCCAGCACATTAAACTACTACAATCTGTCAAACTTCTTTAATATATTTTCAACTTTATGGCTAAATCATAAGGTTCAAAGCTGATTGGGAAAATTTGACAGTTTCGGGTAGCTTGATGTGCTGGCGTCTGTTCAAGTGCATGCAGGCCACTCGTTGGCTTGAAGCCAAACAAGCGTTGAAGCTGTGTGTGACCTTTTGTAAGCTTATTGTAGTGTTTGGAAGAATCTACGCTATCTAGGACTTTTAATGTTGGGTTAAAATATTACCTATTTTGGTTTGAAGTTAACTTTTAATTGAAAATGCACCAATCGTTACCAACACAGAGTAGAAGAGACTTCATATATTTGTAATGTTTAGTTTGACAAGCTTACAAAAACCTGATGAGTCATAAATAAAGATTTTCGGTAAACAAAAAAGATCTAATTATGAACAAATTATGTGCCAAAAAGGCATCAGTGAAATCTTTTACAATTTCTCGTCAGCAAAATTAACATTTCGTTTCAAAATAAAATCTATACAGTTCCAAGGGAGTAATGCAGCAAGGTCCTCTACATTCTTATTACTGGTGTATACCAAAAATAAGAATGCCTGTGTAAAGAAAGAAAGAAAATACATTTATTTAGCACAGACTGTAAGACACACAGTACACCTGAGATAAAAACAAATAAAAATCAAATAACAAAGTGTAGCCATCCTCTCTGTAAGAGGGAACGGACCATGTCTCCGATTTTTTTGTTCTAAGACACAGATTTCCTCACGATATTTTCCTTCACAAGAGCAGTGGCGATGAAATAAATTATACAAAGTGTGCCTATCTGGGTTCGAACCCACGAAATACAACTCGACAATGACCTAATTTTAAAACTGTTACTGTAATAAATGGTAATTTTGGCAATTCCTTTTCTTTCTTCCTCACAATTTATAAGCTAACTTAAGTCAGTTCGGGTATATCTCACGCAATCCTTCTTTATTCTATAAACAGAGCTTCGCCCTCGTCTTAGTTTATAAATCCCTTAATCTCGAGGACTTCTTTCATAGTTCTAAAGATTAACCTTTATTCCGAACAAAAACAGAAAGTTACGACTTTAATAGAGTTATAATTAAAACACCACATTATTTCTGTTCATAACAACAAAATAAACAAAAGTTTAGGAAACCCCGAGGTACGCCTTTTTGTTATAAAATACAAAAGCATTTTATTACAGGCTGTATTCGTTGAGTTTCGTGTAAAATACTGGTATTCAGCCGCATCCGGTTAGACTGGAAGCTGTCCCCAACATATTTGGGAAAAGGCTAGGCAGATGATGTTGATGATTCGTTGAGTTTCATAGTGAATATTTTTTTGTGATTTATCGTTTCGTATTTGATAGCGGTGGGGGCGGGCGGTAAGAGCCCCGACTCACGTGTTGGGTCGTGGGTTCAAACCCAGACAGACGCTTACTTTGTGTAATTTATGTCATCACCACTGCAGTCTCAAACAGTGAGAGAAGAACCATGAGGAATCTAGTATGTCTTAAGACCAAAAAAAAATCGAAGACATCCACCAACCCACCCGCACCAGGCTCGCGTGGTGGATTAAGACCCATTCACTCTGATAGAGAGGAGGCCTGTCTCCCATTATTGGGAAACGTCTGATTATGATTTTTTTTATCTTTAAGTAGGTAATAATAAATATGTACCTTTTGATTTTCCTTTTGAGTTCGTTTCATATTCTCCTTTACAATACCTGCTTTTGGACCCAAGGGAGGCAAACTAGTTTCCGTCTTTATTAATAACACATTAAGAAGGCCGTTAGGATTTCTTTGTTCGTCTTAGTAAAGACACAAACAGCCTTTAAAAGCTTTTTAATTTATAATATAATGTTACATCTATTTAGGTAAGTAATAAAGATTTTTACTAAAACAAAACTATTTAATTGAAGTTCCATAAAGATATATTAACTTGGGACAGTAAGGGATATAAAAAAAAAACTTTATTACTATACTTTACTATTGTAGGTACAACCTTGTAACCTATTTCACCTTTCATTTTGCCTTGTTCTACGTGAAGAATAGAAATAACTATCTCAAAAAAATACCGGTGAAGTGCGAATCGGACTCGCACAAAAAGGGTTCCGTACTACAAGGCAAATCATGCTGAAAAAAATAAGTTTCTCGTACTAAGGTCCCCTTTTAATTTTATCTTTATTTTATTTTTATTATTTGCAATACAAATACACACTCTGTGAAGATTATAAATACAGCCCGCTGACATACAGACGGACGGACGGACGGACAGATGGACGGACAGACGGACAGTGGAGGCTTAGTAATAGGGTCCCGTTGGCACCCTATGTGCAGGGAACCCCAAAAATGTTACGGAATAAAAATTAAAGTATCCAAAAAAATTTTACTCCCTCAATTCAGGTTCCCCTTACAAATCTTGGTTCTCATAACAATGAATAACCGAATTCTCCCCGATATTACATCAAGAACAAAACACGATAAGGCCCGTTTACAAGTGATTTATTTATTCCCCAAATATCCGTTATGTTCTCGCCTTTATTTTTCAACCAAATAAAGTAAAGGCGTTCAGTCCATTTCATTGAGGGTCCGTCCGGGTCAAAAATATGAACAGTAATGTACTCGTATGTATGAGTTTTTGAGGTTCTTGTTGTCATCTCTCTGGCAAAGCACTTCCATTGTTCTCTGACAAAAATATTATTTCATACAATATACAGGAACATGTGACAAATGAAATTGCGTATGTAAGCTGACACACATTTAATGCCTGGAGGGTTTTAATTAGGTTTAAAGTTCTGTTTTTATTATTTATTTCAGCTTGAGTATAGTTTTCAATGTTTTTGTTGGTATACTGGCGTGTGCTAGCAGACATGTGGTAAATGATTGTATTTATTGTTTTTTAATGCTAATTACTTACTATTGTATAGAATCAAGTTCTAACTGAACAGACAGACTGTGCTGCTGGGGAGTTTGTTGCGCCACGTCTTCTCAGCTAAAACACCAGGATGTGGTGAAGGGTAGGCGTTTCGTGGAACTGTCTTATGTAATTTTGATGTTCAAAACAAAAAATGCTAATTCTCAGTCTGAATAAATGACTTTTGATTTTGATAGTTCAGAAACAATAATATTATTAATATTTTTTTACTAAATTTAAATTTGATGTAACAGTATCACCGTTACATAATCGTACTTCCGAAGAAACGAAAGAGTTTTTTTATTTAAATTTTTGCTGGTTTAATATATCTGGTTCAATAGATTTTTATATTTGTAAGTCGCATGTAATCTAATGAAGGTATATTAGACATATGAGGCTTCAAGGGCATGCAGAACCATTTACCAAAAAGTGTCACCTTTCTGCTAAATTACTGAGATGAAGGTTGAACGTATCATTTACGAGGAAAAACTCGAATTCTTCGGCACGCCAATATAACGTACATCAGAGGGAATTCCAAAAAAACGGGGCCTTCTTATCTTTGCTACAGACAGGTAGGTCTGCGTTAATTACATTGCCTTTGTTTAAGCCGCCAATAAGAGGTATTTTCAAAGGAGGAGGTTTCTTTGACGATTTTTTGCCAGACAGTGGTGTGGTGAGAATACTTTTAAACATGTTATAGCACTGTGTGACTTAAACCCGCGCTTAAGTCACGCTTTTCTTGACTTAAGTAATCCATTTTACACAGAAAAGCGTGCCTTAAGTGCCGGTTTAGGTCACATGAGCTATAAAACACCCCCGCCGTGCCATAATGTAATATACAAACTTATCATAATGTACTAATTTGAACCCAAGGAAGCAGATTTACGAGTGTCTACGGGTTTACTCAACTGCATTTTATTGAAGTTTCCTATCAAGTGAGTTCGTTGACAAATTGGCTGTTCCAAAATTGAATACTTCTTCTAATACTTATACCGAATTTATCGTCTATGCTTTATGGATCATAGGCAGGCAGATGGCAAAAATTTCCGTGCTACTTACATTCTTCTTCTTCTCGTGTCGGTGGTAAATCTATATTTCTTATATTGTTTGGGTCCAGTCATCATTATAATCAGCCTATAATGTTCTCACTGCTGGGACGCAAGTCAAAATTAAGGTTAATTAAATACATTAATAGAAAACAAAAACAGTGCCGTCCCTTTTGTTTCATGATAGTTGATACAGTCGCAAATAGTTTCACATGTTGTCTTTTATGGTACAACTAATACAGTATCCTTGCATAGTATAAACAAAGTCGCCGAAATGTCTGTACCCGCATAACTTCCAACTGACTGCACCAAATTTATTAATTCTTTTTTTGCTGTCGGTATTGCCAGGACAAGGTTTGTATGAAAGAAAATTTCGAAAATTCGAAAGAAACATTGCACCCGTGCGAAGCTGGGGCGGGCCCCTAGTTTTAACAATAAAATTAGGACCACTGTTACAACAAAAAACAAAAACACTACCCAGAACTAATGTTAATTACTTTAGGGACAAAATTCGTCCATTAACTTAGACACGGTAATGGCTCGTTTACATAAGGAGAGTTTCTCCCCTCGAACAGGGAATTATCAAAAAGATATATAAACTTGACTCGTGTAAACTCGTGGTTGGCATTTTTGCTAACTGGGCCTTTTTGTTGCAACCGTGAGGCAGACTTTCTTGCTTATTTCTTACACCGGACTTTTTATTTGTTTTTATCTGATATATGTATCTTAAGTACTGTGTGTCTTTTAGTCTGTGCTAAATAAATGTATTTTCTTTCTTTATTTAAACAGTGCGTATGATATTCCTATGTTGAAAGCCTATATAAAGAGGGTTCGTCTTTAGAAATAGGAAAATAAAAAGAGTTTTTGAAACCCAGTTTGATAAAAACGCCTGATAAACGATGAGTGTTTACTTCCCAATCAAGAGTGAACACATATATACATAAACTCATGTTTTTTAGTCTTTGAGTTAGACAGAAGTACAGAGCACCACCTGATCCTATCTTTACAAGCTCATCAGCTAAAACATGTGAGTGATAACCGTCTGGCGAGTCTTGCGTATGACACTCGCATGGAAATTTTCGCCTCTATATTCAAGGAATTCTCCCCGTGTAAAAGAGCCTTAAAACCCATCTATTAAGGCTGGTACATATGTGAGCAATAATAGCCGTGGCCGACCGGATACGGTGTCCCATGTTGCGGCTTGTCCCGGGCATTAATATTGCCTCATTAATGAACAAGCCGGCAGATAGTGCCGAATTGTGTTGCTGTTATGTTGCTCCCGTGTATCGATTGTGTTGTGATTATTTCTTGTGTAGTATTGAAGGTAATCGAAAGGCAAGAGAAGGCTCTTTTTGTGATAATAATAATAATAACTTTATTTCATAGAAAATACAGATTTAACATGCTTTATATAAATACAGTTTTAAATGAGCTTTGGTAGTAACACAATGCAATAGAAATGTAAGAACTAAAATCTGTACACAATATGGAAAACCCTGCCTCTCAAACTAGGCAAACCTGTATCTTGAGAGACAGTGATTCAGCTTAAGATGTGGTGCTTATTATAATAGTAGACTGTGTCGATCTACCCGAGCAATTTAATTACTACTACTTGATACTAAAACTAATTTAAGTATATATTTTATACGAAATGTGTCTGTGTGCGTGTGCGTATGTGTATGTGTGTGTGTATGTGTGTGAGTGTGTGTGTGATTGGGGATATGTAGGTAGTTAGGCGACGTACTTAGGTAAGGATTCTGTTTGTAGATAGTTCCGTTTTAGTAGCCATTCAGTTAATTTTGTTTTTATTTCATATTTATTTAGATCTACAATGTTTAATTTCTTGCGAATTTATTTTTAGATATATGTACTTAATGTGTAGTATTGGTGTTGAGCGAAGGATGTCTTGTGAGGGGTACTTAAGGCTAGTTTCTTCCTTTTTTTAGGGTCAGATGGGGGAACGCTAGCGTGTTTTCTAACCGTTGACTGCAGAACAAAAAGCTGGCGCACTGAAAGTACTTTGCACTCAGCGTACAGTTGCGTAGTGGGATAGCGATAAGGTTTGCGCGACATCACCTTCAGCACGGCTCTCTGCGCTCTTTCAATCCTCAGAAGACTGGTTTTATTTGCACCACCCCATACTGTGATGCAATAGCCAATGACGGATTGACATAATGCAGAGTACACCATCTTTAGGGTTTCATTTAGGAAGAATCTTTCATCGTAGGCCTGCGTGTGACGACTCATTATCATCGCCAGCTGAAAGACATCCACTGCATGACATAAACCTACCCCAAGCACCATCACTTCCACTGGGTTTGTGCTTTCCGCTTCCGCATCTTGAGGATTTCGCGGCCTTTGAAAGGTCACCGACAACAAGGTCAAGGACAACAGAGATCAGATGGGAATCGTTAGGTAGAATAATATTTTCAGCTGAACCCGGTGAAATCTGGATCTAGCCAAATAAAAAGTATGGGCGTCTCCTGCCGTGAAATTCTGTAACCATCTCACCGTGACAACTGCTGTGAAGTGAGCGTGGAGTGAGTCGTGTCACAATAGTGTCAATCCCATGCATCAGCATGACTCACAGCTCACTCTAAGATCACTTCACCTTAGTTATCATCATCTGCCTAGCCTTTTCCCAACTATGTCGGGTTCGGCTTCCAGTCTAACCGGATGCAGCTGAATACCAGTATTTTACATAGAGCGACTGCCTATCTGACCTCCACAACCCAGTTACTGGGTAATACGATACCCCTAGGTAAGACTGGTTGTCAGACTTACTTCACCTTAGTTATCACGGTGAGATTTTTCCAGAATCGACCGGCTGTTGTCAGAATTTTTTCGTCGTAATAACCTGTGTGTCTTTGAAAAATTTCAACGCAGTGGGTTCAGAATCATGTACCCAATCATTGGGAACAGGTTGCACGTCGATGTACCAGCCACCCTGTTTTGGCCCAGTATCCAAGACTAAACTATGCATTTGAAGGGTTTTGAATACTCCTCTTTTAAAAATAAGAGACCAGATTATCAAATTACCACCAAGAAAACGCCACATCAAGATAGACTACGTATAAAAAATAAGTTAATCTTCTTAACTGAATTAATTCCCAGAGGCTTAACATGCATAATTGCCGGACCGGAAAAAAATCTTATGGAATTTCCAATTACGGAGCTCGGGACTTTACATGTTCACATCCGTGAGGGTAGAAAATTTCAGAGGTCGTGAATCGCCTCCAAGCGGGTGAAATGAGAAAATGTTGCCGATCTCTGATATTTTTAAATAAGTAGCTGTTATATTTTTGTAGTGTCCTTGCGTTTGTACGCAGGTTTCTATTTTTTTTTCAAGCTCAAATTCAAAGCATTTATTTCAATTAAACGATTTACAGGCACTTTTGAATTGTCAAAGGGTCGGTCAGATAGCAAGTTGAAGCTAGTTGCGCATTCTAAGTCGTAAATCTCTATAGAGAAGAATGGAAAATATACGCCTTTCTCCAAAACTTTGGTTACTTGCTCCTTATTTTAGTTAGAGCTTTTTAGAACCTACCAAAATAAAGAGCATGGCGGGGTAAGCATGGAGTAGCGGCCCCAGCGGGAATTTCAACTGCCAATTTTTGTGTATGTTGGTCTTACTGAGTGTAACTTACCTGTAAAATATTACTTCAAAATATCCATTGGTTTTCGAGAAAATTGAAAAAATGTTTTTGCTGCGCTGCATGTCGCGGGTTCGATTCCCGCACGGAACAAATATTTGTATGACCTACAAGTAGTTGTTCCGGGTCTGGCTGTTTGTGTATGTGACTTTAAATGTTTGTAAACGCACCCACAACACAGGAGAAATTCCTAGTGTGGGGGCAACGTTTTTTAAAACAAAAGAAAAAAAAAACTACGATTAATTTAAGCCACTTTTGGCACAGAAATCTTAACAAATTAAACTAACAATTCATGCTGCAAAAGAGTTTATATTCCTAGAGCAGTGGTGGCCGAGTGGTAACGACGGAGACTTACGAGATATAGGTCGTAGGTTCGAACCCAGACAGGCGCTTTACTTTGGGTAAATAATTTCATCACTACTGCTCTCAAAACGGTGCAGGAAAACATCGTGAGGAAACCGGCATGTCCTAAAACCAAAAATTTGAAGTCATGTGACCTCTACCAAACCACACTGGGCCCGTGTGGATTATGGCCCACTACCTCTCACCGAAAGATGGCCTGAGTCCCAGCAGTTGGGAACATTGTTGGCTGATTATGCTGCAGAATAGAAATTACAAATACAAGTCAGGTAACCACGAAACTTTGAATATCAGCAGAAATCTAATGAATTGATCTATCGAAAATGTCGTCGCGAAAGACCACCGAGGAAAGACCAAAGTTCGATTCTGGTCACGTACGATCGGCTTGGCACTCACCAGCGTCGGATAACTAAGTTTTATGCCCGGCTTTAGTCACTAATGCCTTTACTCTACTTTGGGGGGGAAATGGTATTTAATTTAAGGCCAGCCCAGCTTATTTATCTCTTCTTTTTTGGTTTAGGCAAGTTTGTAAAGACACCTTTGTTATGTGTGGCTAATTTGCCAATCCCAAGGATGTGAAGAAAAAATAAAATCATTAAAAAAAAAAAAACTCCAGCAGTCAATGATTCGAAACTCCACACTAAAAATCTACAAGACAAGGTTTTTTGGCTTGAACTCACACAAATAGAACCAATAATTTATTAATTTCCAAAAAATCTGGTTTCCCTGAGAAACTTAAAAGTCAACACATCCATCTAACTGGACTGACTCAAGTGATTTTTCTAGAAAATAGGCGAAAAGCCTAACACTATTAAACCCTTCTCTCAGCAAACACGTAGCACAGTACAACGCTGTTCAGCTTTCAATTCAATCCGAGGCCCGGTTTCACGTAAACGTCTGAAAAAACCGCTCCTCAAAGTCTTAGGAGTCATTTTTCAAAGTCTTCGAAACCTGACCGTCAGGGGTGCAACCATTTGTCTTATTCTCATATTTCCCCCGAGAGGGCTTTTATGCGATTTTTTTAGCTGAAGATAAATTTTGAAACAGCCCTGAGCGACTGTTGCAAGATATATATTATAATAACACTATGAATATGTATGGTTGTTTTTATATTTTCGCTTGGTGAAATGTTTTGTTTTTATGAGATGCAGTACGTATTCCATGAAGTGTCGTCACACGGTCACACCTGCCGATGTTGAAGCCGGTTTCCAGTTCAATCGGATGCAATCGAAGTATATGACATATATATAGACATCCCCGTTACTTGGTAACACGATACCCCTTGATATATATATATATTGGACTGGTTGTTCCTATGGGCTTCTGACTGGCCCGTAACGACTGTCAAAGATCTACGGATTGCAGCGGGGACGAACGACATAACGTGCGTTCCAAGCCACGAAGGGGTGTCTATATGTGATAGATGGTCACCCATCTTCAGATTGTCCTCGGCAATCCTAGGTTAACCTTCGATCGACCCGTGAGGCTGTTATTATTTAGCCTATTATTTACATTTAGCCTATGTACGAGTATGTATTTCTGTAACTTTCTACATCACAGAACTCAATTCTGTAGCCCCATTTACCTCATAACATATTCACAAAACAAAGCAGTAAAACGCAGATCGAGCTTACATCAGCACAAAAAATCTCTCAAATAAATCTCAGGAAAAGCGTGAAACTGGATAATGTTCAAATTACAATGTAGCTCATTTTGCGACCAATCTGCCGAGCAATGGACGTGGGAAAAAATAAAACCGAATGTGAGAGTGAATGAGGCGTTAAGATGGGGATGTTTTTATCATATTACATGAAAATATTGTGAGATTATAAAGAGAGGATTGTTTGTTGGAGAGGTATATTAAAACAATGTTGAGATAGAGTTCCTTTCATTAAACACATATAATTATTAATATTTGTTTTCTTAATATCTTAACTCACTAGGTTCTAAATTAATAGACTAACTAACTATATGAATAAATACAAAAACAAAAGGATAATTTAGGAGTTGACGTACTTGTCAGCATCGCTGTCATCCGGGAACGTGCCCAGAAGACTGGCAACATTGCCACGTTGAATGGCAATGCTAATTCTTTGACCAAAGAACGACCCAGCCCTCTGGTTACGTGAAGTGTCGATCAGCCGGTGAGAAATTTCTTTAAAAGGGAGACGCATTTTTTTTTTTTTTTTGTTATCCGTTCTATTCCATTCATATAAATACAGGGTGTCCGAAAAGTCATGGAATATCTTTTACCTGCTGATCCACACCGTTCGGGGATCGGGGCCACATCGGTATCTACCAATAAAAAAAATGACCTACCAATAATTTTTTTTTTCACCAGGGCCGATCAAAAATAAAGTAAAATTTTTTTTGGTGAAAATTTTAAGTTTAAACGTAAATGTAGGTATTTAAAAGATTATGTCTGTAACTTTCTTGTATTCAATCGATAGTAGGATGATTCAAGATGAAAATAACCTGTAAACCTGTACTCGAAAAAATTTTCATTCGTAGAAATGGCATGGAAAAAACTGATCAAAGGTATTAAACATCAAAAAACTCGGAAACCATAAGGCTTTTACGATGGTCATTTTTTTTTATTGGTAGATCCCAATGTGGCCTATCAGCAGGTAAAAGGTAATCCGATGTCACCTAGGATCCTTATTAAGTAGCCTGGAAGGGACACTGGCGTGCAACCTGTTACCTTGGATTCAATACATGATTCTGAACGGAAGGGTACTGGAAGGAGAAGTGGGATTTTAGTCGGTAGGAGTCCGACATAACACTCTGTTCATTCCAGACGACAGATATTCTTACCTTTTATTCTCCTCAGAAAACAAAGGTTCGGATATTATATTTTTATTATAAACAATTGATTCAGTAAAGATGTTTTCAATCTAGTCTAAAATATGGGTAGCGAAAACTAATTTCGGAACTGCGAAAACTTCTTTGGCAGTCAAATATACGAGCTGTTTTTACAGTTTACGAATTTTTCCGTCATAAAACTAGGAATAGTTAGTAACATAAAAACCGAAAATCCAACAAAAATTAATTTGCCCCACCCCAAAACGCTCAGTTGTTTAAAAACTATGATATAGATGCGAAAGCTTATGAAATTTCACGTTCCAAAGTTTGTTATTCTGAGTAAAAACCGCTACGCTTCGTTTCGTTTAGTGAACAGATTAAAATTTTATTAGTATAAAGGTTCCGTATGGAAAGTTTGTTATTGTTTTCCTAGAACAAAAGTATGGACTTTGGCCTTCGCGGGTTTCGGTAAATAACTATTGTTTTATGAATGAATGGGTACTTCGTTCGTTTGTATGTTCTCTCGGAACATTTCAACGACTCAGTTTGCTTAAGGGAAAATAATGGATATAACTTTAGTGAGATTAATATCGCTCGAAAATGTAGGACGTAATCAAATTAATTAGAGAGACATCGTCTAGACTGAACATACATTATTAAAGTCACAAAGCATAAAATTAACAAGTAATTATTATAAATTATGTAACTGAGAAAGCTTATGAGACAAAATATTAAAATAAAGTAATTAAGAAAAAGTCTAAAATCTAGACATACAACTGAAAATTCTCCTTTTTCATTTTAATTTTATTAATTATAATACTTTATAAAAGGTTTCTTTTTGTTTCAATGAACTGAATAAGGCCCAATTTCACCAATGAAACTGAACGCAATCAATACATGTGAACCGCGTTCAAGACCTGTCGGTGCCAATATTCCACATCAATGATGACTCTGGCAAATCTTTGACGTGGTTTAGAAGTGCTTTTTGCGTTCAGTTTTTTTGGCGTGCTCTAAGATTGCTACCGTAACTGAGTTGTAGCTATCCGACTCAAGCCGCAGAATAAATTAATATTATTGTTAATTAACATTGCCAGTAATAACATCACGTATAAGCGAAAAGGTTTACCCATATCAGTTTACATATCATTGAGTAAAATATAGTACGTAGGTTTTAATTTAAAGAAAATACAAAGAACTAAATACAGTCGTGCCAGCGACACAAAGAAAAATAATTAAAAAAAATATAGCGGCCACTAGTTCTAGAGCTTGAAACAAGTTGTAAAATACATGAATGCAATAAATGATGATGATGATGATGAGCTGTGGCAGCAACTTAGGGTGAATTTCACCAACGAAACAGAACGCGATCAGCACGGCTGTACCCTAATTGCGTAACAAACTGTCAATCTCAATCTGAAAAAATGTTGAAGTACATATATTGTTAATCCATTGCTTCATATGTTCGAAAAATGTGTCTGCTCAACAACGTAAACAAAGCAATGAATGTTGTTGAACTGTCAAAATGAAACCCATTGCTACTGATAGTGTGTTACGCAATTGCCCCGCCGAAAGATCACGAGCTGTCAGTGTCATCATTGTTGTGAAATATTGACACTGACAGCTCTTGAACGCAGTTTAGACGTCCTGATTACTTTCAGTTTCATTGGTGAAATTGGCACTTAGTATTATAGCGCGCTACAAACATCAAATAAATTAGTTCAAATATTTTTTTCAATAATTTAACTACGAGCTCTAACGTATAACAAGTTACATATAAGAAAAGTAATCGTTTATCACCCTTGTAGATGTTTATTGGCTCGGAAAATGGTATATGGCCTTCAGTCTCTTCGAGATAACAAACCCACACTTTCCTTTGTAACGGATTTGTAAGATGAACAGTTACGTAAAGGATATGGTTGTGTTTTGACGTCTTGAAAGGGTTGTTTCTATTATGTAGAAAAGACAATCTTGCTTGTCAGTAGTGTGTTTGAGATAAATTTTTAAATAAATTTTACAAAAAATAATGAGTAACACTAAATTAAATAAAAATGTATAAAGGAATTCAACCGTGCAGTCCCATTGGAGTATGAGAGTGAGAGAAGAGTACAGTACCTGAGTAAGTGTACCTGTGTCTGCGCGCACACTTGTGCACTATAATATCTCCTGCGTCATAGGCTAGTCTCCTTTGAGATTGGCCGCCGTAGCCGAAATACTGTCTGGAAGACTATACTAATTAGGTATTGAATCATTTAACGTCGGGAATGTTAAATGTAAGACTTACATTTAATAATCCATTAATTTTAATTCATAAAAAAATGATTAGTAACAGTAAGTTTCTTACTGGGGGAAATATTATTTAAGGAATGTTCTAAAACTGTAATTCTTATATTTTCAACATAATACGAGTGTTAATGGCTTTATTATTATAATATTGTGTTAAGGCTAAACCATGAAAAGAAACTTTATTTGTTACTGCTGTACCCGCGACTTCGTTCGCGTGCGTATTGGATTTCATGGGGTTTTTCTGCGCGTAACCCTAATTCTTTTTTTATATAAAATACGTACGTTCGGCTGTCGTAGTGAATAGACGTGTACAACTTTTTTCTTACTAATTTAAATAACTTATTAAAATAATTACAAGCAAAAGTGTTACTTCGAATACTTATGATAGAACTCAAATCTCAGTGAGCTACCTCAACGTCTATTGCACCAAGTAAGCTGCGAGTAAACGGGAGATCCGTCAATTGTCTACCTGCTCACTCACGCCGTTTCGTGCGACGTTGACCGACAACTACGTCACCGCACCGATAAGGGTTAAGGATGAAGCCACAACGAACACCGCCTAGCGGTTCTGCCATAAGCGGTAGCGGGAGCAGTTCGTCGCCCGATTTGCTAGCCCTCCAAACAGAAGATCAGTATGTAACTAACAGATATAAAAGGAAGCGCCCTGAATTGGAGTTGGGAATCAGAGAGGAAATAACGGAATTCCGGACTGAGATTATGAATTTCCTGAAAGATTTCAGTCAAAAGCAGAGTGAAAATTCGAACAAGCTATCTCAAGAAATAACTGAGGTTAAAAACGAGTTAAAAACCATAAAATGCACAACAGAAACTCTGAACTCAGAACAAAATAAAATGAAAATAGAATTAGAAAACCTAAAAACTCAAAACTGCAAGCTGGAAGAACAAATAAAAACCCTCGAAAATGACTTCACCAACCTTAAAACACAACAAAATCCTACGCTCACAAATCCGCCGTATCGCGAATATGAAGTCATGGCCTTAGAATTCCAAGACCGAGTGCAGCGGCAACAGAACATTATAATTATCGGAATACCCGAAACTAACAACAAAAACTTGGATATAAGACGTGATTATGACAATAAACAAATACTTACCTTGATTAAAAGCTTTTATGAGGATTGTCCCACACCTATAAAATGTATGCGGCTCGGCAAGTATAACTCTGGGAAAAAACCGGCATCTTAAGGTATGTTTCGAAAGTAAAGACACTGTTTTGCATATACTACGGAACAAATCGAAGCTCATTAATGAAAGTGTACGCATATATTCGGACCAAACACCTATGCAAATGAAACTTCTGAAAGATCTTCGTGAGGAGATAGCGCGTCGAAAGGAAAATGGTGAGCTAGATTTGATAATTAAGTATGATAAAGGAACACCGAAAATTACTAAGATGACTTCAAAAAACTAACAATGAGTCATACTCTCCAGCCAATTAACATCGATACCTCAGGAATTGAAAGCATTACCTACCAGCATGTATATACTTACCAGGCTATACACACGTCTGCCTCGTCTTTGAGACTATTTTATGCTAATGTTCGAAGCTTAGTTAAAACGGGCAAACTAGACGAATTGAAATGCATACTTAAGTCATTTAATCTATCAATACACATTATCTTACTTACCGAAACGTGGATAAAAAACAAAATAGAAGCAGGACTGCTCGATATACCGAATTATACACACGTCTACAATATTCGAACAGATGGTGTAGGCGGTGGTGTGTCTATGTATGTACACAAAAATATCAAGTTTAACATTAAAGAAGACCGCTACGTACATGGTAATAATTTTCTATTTATTCATCTGGAGAAACTGTCACTGACCGTAGGCATCATCTATAAACCACCTAATACAAACATAAAACTATTCCATCAAACGTACTCAACGCTGCTAGAAAGAACGAGACAAAAAACAATTATATTCGGTGACTTCAACATAAATTTACTGCAAAATGAACGTAAAACCACAGACTACAGGAACATGATACAAGAATCAGGCTACTCGATTATAAACAATACTCACGAACAGTACGCAACTCGACAAACAGTAAATACGAAAAGCATAATCGATCATGTGTCTACAAATATTCACGATTCCAGCATACACATGGCATTAGTTGAGTCTACTTTATCTGACCACAAGCAAATATACATAGGAATAAAGAAGCATAAACAATCATTAATACATAAAAAACAATATCAAGCAATCAACTATAAGACACTTATTAGCAATATACAAAAGGAAAATCTACCACAAGAAGACAGTAGTTACAACACACTTGAAAAATACATCAAAAAGCAAATTGAAGATGCTAAGATTTCAAAAACTAAAATCCTTAATCTACCCCAGAAGGACTGGATTAATAAAACTATAATTAACAACATTACCGAAAGAAATCAACTATGGCACGATTATCTAATAGATCCCAGGAATGAACAATTAAAATCAAAGTTAACAACTGCAAAGGATAAAGTGAAAAAGATAATTGGCATAGAAAAGAAGAAATATTATTATGATGCTTTTGATAAATGCAAAAAAAACCCCAAGAAGATGTGGAAGCTGATAAACACTCTTGCTAAAAATAAAATTACATGTGACTGTGCTCCCCCAAAGTTAATTGTAAGTAATACTGTCATATCAAATGGTACAGAAATTTGTAACAGTTTTAATCATTACTTTGCTACAATCGGTTCTATATTAGCCCATAAAATACAATCAAACCAACCTAACACCACACACACAAATACTATACACAAAACTAATGCTAGTCAAGACAATCTATCGGAACTTCGCCCTTGTTCAACAGACGAAATCAAAAAAATTATAGATAACCTAGATAATAATACCAGTTGTGGCATAGACGGTATAACCCCAAAGGCTCTGAAGTGTATTGGAAACCAAATCGCTAATAATCTTGCAAACTGTATTAATGATTGCCTTAAGGAAGGTGTTTTCCCAGACAGCCTTAAGATAGCCAAGGTGACCCCTATTTACAAAGCTGGAACTAAAACTGATCCCGGCAATTACCGGCCTATCTCAGTACTGCCTGTGACTTCAAAAATATTTGAAAAGGTATTGTTTGCACGCCTATCTGATTACTTAAACCAAATAGACTTTCTATATGAACATCAATACGGATTCAGACCGCATTCTAATACACTCGCAGCAACAATAGATTTAGTAACTAAAATTAAAAACAATATTGATAAAAAACAACTAGTTCTAGGTATTTTTATTGATCTTAAGAAAGCTTTTGATACTATAAGTCATTCTATACTATTAGAAAAGTTAAATAGCATTGGAGTCACTGCCAAAGCCTACAAAATATTCGAATCTTATCTTGCAAACAGACGTCAGATAGTAAAAATTAACAACTTTGAAAGTACAGCTGCAGAAGTAATATGCGGAGTTCCACAGGGATCAGTTTTAGGACCACTGCTTTTCTTAATTTATATAAATAATATAAGTAATGTTGGGTTAGCGGGTCATATATCACTGTACGCAGATGACACGTGTCTTTTTTATTTTGGTCACTCCATACTTAGTCTTGTTACTGAAGCTCAGCAGGACCTGCGTGTCTTAAATACGTGGCTTAAGCAAAACTTACTCACTATTAATGTCAACAAAACCGCATACATAATATTTTCTCCTAAGAACAAAAAGATTCCTGCTTTCCCTCCCCTTACGGTAGATGGCCAACAGTTATTAAGATCAAACCATGAGAAATACTTAGGCCTGATCTTAGACAGTAGATTGTCATTCAGACCACACATTGATTACGTAAGAGGCAAATTAATCCCGTTGACTGGAGCTCTGCGAAATATCGCTAAATGTGTGCCATATAAATTACGATACACAATTTATAATACTCTCATCAAACCGCACCTAGACTATCTAATACAAGTATGGGGACAGGCCGCTATTACACATCTTCATGACCTACAAGTAACACAAAACAAAGCAATCAAAACTCTGTTTAATTACAATTACTTAACACCTACAAAAGAACTTTACACTAAAACTAAACTATTTAACCTAAAAACATTATATACATACCACACATGCATACTAATAAAAAAAATTCTGACTAACAAAATACACTCACAAACCACTTTCAAACGCAAAACTTACCACTACTATGCTAGGAACAGGGATAGTATAGAACTGCCTTCAGTTAGAACTTTGTACGGAAGGAGAACAATACAGTTTGAGGGAGCGCAGCTTTATAATAAGTTACCTAAAGAAATAAGAGACTCCTCATCAATGAACATTTTTAAAAATAAATTAAAGTTGTATTTGGCCAAACAACAATAATAAACGACCACCACTGCATGTACGATAGATCGAACGACAACTATGTTTATAATAATAATATTTTATTTTCGTTAAGTTTCTCATATTTAAGTGAACTATGTATGTTCTTTTTTGAGAAATAAACTTCTTTAAACCGAAAATAAAAAAAACTAGCGGCCCGCCCCAGCTTCGCACGGGTGCAATGTTTTTATCCGAATTTCCGAAATTTTCTTTCATACAAACCTTGTCCTGGTAATACCGAATACAACAAAAAATAATTATCCAATTTCGTGCAGTCATTCGGAAGTTATGCGTGCACAGACATTTCACAAAGGAAATAAGGCGGAACAAAGAAATAGATAGACAGACAAAAACATTATATTTTTTTTTTATATAAGTCCCGTATATACTTATGCAATTAGAAAAAAAGCTGTTAGTTTACAATACAAACAGACACTTCAATGTTATTTATTTGTATAGATTACTGCGACCAATCACGCGAAAAGGCTGCATTTTTCACAACTATGGTTACAGATTACCGTGCGAAAAATGCGCTAAGTACTTACTAAAGATGTACCGCCTGATATAGCATCACCTGGATATCTTTAATTTTAGTTGCTGGTAACAAGTTTCCGAAGTTCCGCTTACCCATATCCGAACGGACGACCGTAAATATTCGCGAACAGTTTAGTAGCGCAAACAAAAAAAATCTTTGCTTTAATATTGTGGGTTCAAGTTAACCAGGAATTTTCATTATGATAACATCGCTTCATAAGAGGATGCATGACCCAGTTTTTTTTTTAAACAGAGTTCCAAGAATTTTCTCAAGAATATTGTCACAACTTTATTAAATTCTTAAAAGCATTTTAATGCACTTCAGTGTAACATTGGAAACGATGCTACATTAGAACCACTCTAAGGTCCTTTGTACATAAACGTTTTTCTTATTGTAGAAACGGTCATCAGTGTTGTTTGGATCACTATGGAAGCTTGTTGATGGACACGTTTTTTCTACGGCGCGGTAAATACGCCGTGTGTAGGCACGGTGCGTCAGTGTTGTATGGATCACTAATGGAAGCTTCTTGACAGATTTTTTTCTGACTGGACAGACAGCTGTGCTGCTGGGAAGTTTGTTGCGCTACTTGCTCTTTCCAGCAAAAGCTCTAGGAAGTGGTGGTCTGGCATTTTGGGGGACTGTCTTATACAACGTGTAACGTTAAATGCGCAAAACCTCTGACACCCCAACTGATTTTTTATTCAATTGACCTATTTCAGAGAAGAATAAGTCATTAAAAAAATTGTAAAGGTTTTATGTGCTGTTTTAGTTTTACTGGCCATTCTGATCGTTTCTTGCGTCTGCGACGACGCTTTACCGAGGGAGGAGTCGTCACCGGGCCGCTGCGCCGCGCTGACCTTGGCTTGCTTGACCTATTAATAAAAAGACAAGGCAACGTTTTTAATAAAGATTTTTTGAAAAATGTGACCTATATAAAAAAGTGGTTCAATTAATTCTGCTCGTTATTCTGATCAAACTATTTTCAGGTTTTGCGCATTTAACGTTACACGTTGTATAATTTTGATGTTTGTAAAGTGCTGATTTTCAGCCCAATTTGGATAAATGATTTGATTTTTGACACGTTTGTTCTACGGCACGGTTTTTACGGTGTGTGTAGGCACGTTTCGTCAGTGTTGAATGGAAGCTTGTTCGCAGACACGTATATTCTACGGCCCGATTTATGCGCCGTACCATAAAGAAACCGTGCCGCGTACAAAGTGCCTTACTTGCAAAAAAACACCATTTCTCTTCATTTTTCCACCTGTTTTTATCGTAAACTAACAAAAAAATAACAATAACTTCGTTCAGCTCTTGCTGTCAGAATGTAATGCAAATGGTCCGTGAACCGACTCGGCGATTCTCCGTAACGCGGCGATAAATTGTGGGGACGGTTGTAATAGTAAAACGTAACTGCTTTTCAGTTATACTGTAGTCTGGGTTCATGTGTTGTTGATTTGTGTAGTGGGTATAACTGAGAGGGGTTTGGGCGTTAGTGAGGGCACGTCGTAATAGTGATCTTCCTTGATGTGACTAAGTTTAAATTCAAGGACTTTTTAACGAAAGTTACATAATATTTAAGATAAATTGTATTGATCCCGATTTATGAACTAATAAAAAAAAAATCTGCCAAGGCTTTTTCCACCTATCTTGCAGTCGGCTTCCAGTCGAACCGGATGATCACAACATCACATCAACTGCTATAATCAATTATCTAACGAAGTTACATCCAATAGATTATTTATTTTACTATACCCTCTCACGTCCTAATCAACATCAAAACATAATAGGAATGGCCGCTTATTATCTTAACTATTACTTCACCATAACATTAACAGAGCTACAGAACTAATGTGTTACGTTGTTTTTGTGATCTGTCTTTATTATTATGTCCATTGTTCTCTCGGAAACTTTCGCCAAGTATCTAAATACCGGGGAATAAAAAAACAATAAAAATTAATGACTTCAGGAGTTTGAGTAATTTTAGTTTGTTATTGAAATGTTGCAAATTGAGTTCTTTCAACAACTCTGACAAAATGTGGAAGTTTTAATAGTAGCGGGTACGTTCACGTTAAAATAATGAGCAATACCTACAAGTTTTTTCAACTTACACTTCTTGGCAACGTCTCAAATGACTGTCAAATTTGATAATTTTTCGATTTTTTCTTGTTATCAACAGTATTCTATTTTCTAATCCAGGTCATGGCCTATGCATGTGCCAAATTTCATCCTAATCGATTCAGCCATTTTAGAGTGAAAGCGTAATAAACAAACATACAGGAAGTCAAATTTTTTATTTTAATATCATAAGAATATTAGTTTAGATGAATTGCAATAATGATACTGAATTTGGTGTAGCAAGTAACAGTTTAAAAGTATATATTCAGTGTTTAGATATTAAACCTCTATAATTATATTTGACAGCTATTTACGACGTCGCCAAGTCTCGGAATGCATCCGCTAGTATGAGGCTTATTATATAAATGCGCGTTGAAGCATGATTTCCTCGTTGAAATTGAATACTATTCGTTGGTTGGTATACATAACTATTAATTGGTAAAGATAGTTCGTGTTCTCTTCTACAATATTAATAAAGCGGGTTTTTTTTTTATTATTTATATATTTATTTAGCAATAATCCTTCTCCTGATGCATGTTTAGGTAAAAACTCACGGGGAGCTGATTTGAGAGTTCTAATTTACAGATCCTGTCGAATATAATCCATCAAAACAATTTTTCTCATATCACAAATGTCATAAACTTTTAGAATATTAGAATACATTTTAGGTTTTTCCATCAATTTTTTTATTTATTTATGCCTTATAAATAAAGAAAAAACGACTGGACCTAATTCAATTTTCTACTGGAAACAAGACTGAATATCTCCGAACATCGTTTTCACGTGGCATTTATAACAAAATAGTCTCCAATAATTTCTTAAGCAATATCAATTTTAAAAAAAATGATTCTTTGATTTTTTAATAAAATAAAAGTACTTTATATTTGCACTGCGCCGGTGATGCGCACTCGCCGTGGCTGTAGGCCTTAATTTATTGAGGCATCCACAGGCAAGCCTGGTTAAGCAGACGACCACCTCATAGGTTGAACTGCGAGAAGACAATTACAAAAAAAAAAAATGAGCGCTCAGTACGAAATGTAAGAGGGCTCTTAATATTTTATTTAAATCTCGTGTATCATCGTATGAAAGTCGAGTAATACATACATACCGAGTTAATCAAATCAACAACTTGGAAAATGAGCATAGCTCTTGGGAAAAGAATATTTTAATGTTTGATGTCTTTTCTTGTCTACCGTCTGTTATTTGTGTGGCCTGAAACTCTTGTCACAGTAAACTAGTGAACTGAAAAAATAGTTCACAACCCATTTTACTAGCTATAAAAATGGCCACATAAAAATTTAATTCAAATATCCTGTACGCGGTATTTTGATAACAAAAGTGAGATGGCGGTATTTTTATATCGGTACCAGGGTGTAATACGAGATACCGCCTTTCGATCCAATAAAACGAATGTGTGGATTTATACCCAGATTATTGGAATAACTTCCTTCATTGAAACCTCTTTTTATCCGGTTTAGTCCCGTCTCTTCCCCTTCCCATCTCTTCCTCTATGCTTCTATGGAGGAGATGGGAATTTTTTGTAGGTATAAACGCATAGGGAAAGAGATGGAAAGGGGAAGAGATGGGACTAAACCTTTAAAATTGTTTTTCCAAAAACATATATTTGTTTACATGTTTGGAAATTAAATCGTGAACGCAGGATAGACGTGTACTACAATCTTAAACTCTTTGAAATAAATGCCGTGCCAAGCCATGGCAAATGTAGACGCGATGTAATTCAAGGAGTTTGAACTTTTTTCTATACAAACTGGTATGGTCACCACATCGCTATTTTTTTAACCCTGCTACGCAACACATTAGGGCTCCATATCCTAACTTTTTTTCGTTTGTATAATTACTGTCCTCTGCTCATGCACATATGCCAGTTTGATCCAGCGACGCAACTTTGAAGGAAAATCAAAATGGCGATGGGGTGACTGTTTACCACTTTTGCCGGTCTATTCTGTAAAAATCTTACCGTGGAAACTCAGGTAAAGTGAGCTGTCAACAAACTTGAATCTCACTTTACTTAAGTTAAGGTACTTAAGTACTGTCAGATTTTATAATTCCGAGATAAATCGACTGCCAATTTATTTTCCAGTTCTATTTTGTATATGTTTGCTTTTACTCGTTGTATAGCCCGTCTTCTGTGTTTTGTGACTCCGTTATTTTTTTACGACTATCCGGAGAGTAGTAAAACAAAAACTGTATTATTATAAAGCTTGTTATTGTAAAGTATTACTTGGGGAATATTTTGTGTACATGGAGGAGGTAGTATTATACCTGCCCCACATATCGTCATACCGTTGTATGTTGGACAAAAATGGTGTCGTAAGAAAGGATAATGTAAACTTCCCTCATATTCTAGCCATCTATTTTACTAGTAGTTAGGCTGCTCAGTCTTTTCCCTAATATTTATAGGTTTGCTTTCAGTTTTACCGGATGCAACTAAATATCAGCTCTTTGCATAGAGCGACTGCCTATTTCACCTCCATTATATAGTTAGGTTCTGATTAACACTATACCAGACAGACTTTCGAACTTCTGACTACCCGTTACCACCGACGAAGATCTTCGAATTACAGCCGAGACCAACAGCTTTACGTGCTTTTCGAGGTATCTGTATGTAATGGATGGTCACCCATTCACAGACCGACCCCGGCAAACTTAGCTTAACTTTCGATCAAACTGTGCGGGCTGTTATAACTTAGCTAAGAGCAACTTCTAACAAACGTAATACCTTTTTAACCGACTTCAATAACGGAGGAGGTTCTTAATACGATTGTATGTTTTTTTTTTTTTTGTATGTTTGTTACGCGATATCTCCTGCAATTGTAAATCGATTTCAAAAAATATTTTTTGATGGATTGGGTTTGCTTCAAGGGTCCCATATAAATTTTATTAACTTTGCTTGGGTAATTTTTGAGGTAGCTTTAATAATAATACGTATTTTTGCCACTTAGTTGATATTGATGATGTAATATTAACTTCCTGTCATTGATATTTACGTAGCAAGTAGTGTCATACGAGTTTGTGCGGGTTAAGTACAACTTCAAAAATAAAAACTGAAAAATAAAAACATTTTAACAAAAAAAAAAAAATACCAGATGACTTGCAAAAGACACTAGAAACTAAAAAAATAACTTTAATTTCGGAATTCGGTGGCAAATATCAAAAATGCGATCTCAACGACACCGACTTCAGAAATTACTTGTTTTTTTTTTTAAGTTTTTAGTATATGTTTTTAGTTTTTGTGTATCTATATCGTAGTACCTATTACGTTTGTAAAAAAAGAGGGTTTTTTTTAAAGTATGTATCTATTTTAACCAACAATAAGACACGGGTGCTATTACTATTATTTTTGTGCCGTAACGAGTAAGGTAGTGTAATATCGGTACGCCATAATGTATATTAGTGTGGTAGTTCTAAGTATCGTAAAAATACACAAGACAATATTTATCAACTACAAGCTATATTTTCCTCCACATTTCTCCTGAATTCAACTGTAGAATAACAACCAAAAATGAAAACTTACTCTTTTACGCCCAAAATTTACATATTTCTAAAACATTTTAGACGGCACGGTTGGCGCAGTGGTTAAGCGATTGACTGCTGCGCTGCGTGTCGCGGGTTCGATTCCCGCACGGAACAAATATTTGTATGACCTACATGTATTTGTTCCGAGTCTGGGTGTTTTTCTATCTATAATATGTATGTATTTACAAAAAAAAAAATTGTATATAAGTAGTTTATCAGCCATCTTGTTACCATAACACAAGCATTAGGTTGCTTAGCTTGGGACAAATGGTGCTGTGTGAAATGTCCAGGGATTTATTTATTTATTTATTATTATTTATTTTAAGTTCATAAACTTGTATCCGTAATATTTGTTCTCCGATCTGGCGATTCGGCTGAATGGCCACTTAAACGTATCAAACCCCCGTTTGGTAGCAAACGCAGCGAGTTCAAACTTCAGAAAGTCGACGAAACTCAGAATTACTTGCGAAAGTCCCGCTATAAATTTTGTTGAAACACTTCAAAGTATTTCATAAGGAAAATTGTAAATAAATTTGGATGGGTGTAGGGTTGACAAGGTTTGCACATAAATTGTGAAAGAAATAAGTGGTGCACTGCGAAGTATAACAACATAGGCATAATAATAATACCCATAGTAAATGAGAAACCCGCATGCTTACCAAAAGTAATAATATATACTCAAAATCAAAAGTCATTTATTCAAATTGGGCCAAAGCAGCCCTCGCGATGCTCCTCCACTTATTCCGGTCTTCAGTGTCTCGGAAATTCTGGACTATGGAGGTTTGGGTTGGAACCACGACCACTCTGTCAAGAGTAAACAACTAAAGAGAGAGATTAAGATTGGGCTGATATCAACAATTTTCTATTTAAGGCAGTCCCCCAAAACGCCCGCCTTTCACTCACGCACTATAGGGTTAAGCCAAAAAGTAAACATTATCATCTGCATAGCCTTTCCCAACTATGTTGGGGTTGGCTCCAGTCTAACCGGATGAAGCTGAATACTAGTAATCTACTTGTACAGACGCCAGCACATCAAGGTAGGTACCCGAAACTGTCACATTTTCCCAATCAACTTTGAAACTTATGCTTTAGCGATAAAGTTGAAAATCTATTAAAGAAATTTGACAGATTGAAGTAGCTTCATGTGCGTCTGTACATGGAGTGACGCCTGTCTGACCTCCACATCCCAGTTGCCGGGTAACACGATACCTCTAATGAGACTGGTTGAATGAGACTGGAGCCACGAATGACAGTCGGGACCAACGGTTTAATGTGCTTTCCGAGCTATGGAGGGGTTTTGGCACCCATCCACGGGCCAACCACAGTAGGAAAAAAAAACCAATAAGTAGAAATTGCACGGGTTATACGAAAACAGTAACTGCAAAACCAGTATCTGAATGATTACTGTTTCCGATTATCCCTTGCAGTTTTTGTCTTCAATTACTGTAGATAATTCTAACGTGAACTTGAATGGCAGTCTCCTTTATAATGTTTCCATTAAATATTGGTATTAACTTCCACAATAACTGAAGTGCAGTGAAGTGGTAATGCTGTTGCTGAAGACCAGCGCAGAGGCTCTGTTTCCCATAGGGTCATAGCGTTATGCTGAGCGATGACCGATTTACGCGAACGCATATTTTTCCCATACTTATTGCTTTTTGGATTTCCGTACCCAAAGGGGAAACGGAACCCTATTACTCCCGCTCCGCTGTCCGTCTGTCCGTCCGTCCATCTGTCACCAGGCTGTATCTCATGAACCGTGATAGTTAGACAGTTGAAATTGTCACAGATGATGTATTTCTGTTGCCGCTATAAGAACAAATACTAAAAAACAGAATAAATTAAATGATTTTTTTGCCGTTTTTACAGATAATGTTACGGAACCCTTCGTGCGCGAATCCGACTCGCGCTTGGCCGGTTTTTTTGTTTGTGTTCTTTCTCTGCGTCATGTTTACCGTAAATAAACGTATTTTCTTTTCATTCTTCTCAACAAAGTTAAGAAAATGCTAGGCAGATGATGACTACCCAAAACAACACAATACTAAAAGTGTTTATGGACGTAGAAAAGTATAAAAAGGAAAAAAAAATACAATTTTCTTCACACAACCAACCCTACAAAAGAATCCAAGCAACTCTGCCGGTAATCTCCAAGGCTGAGGGGAGCGATATCGTACTATTAACTTTAGCCTCTGCCTGATATTTATAATGTCGCTACCGTTATGAATCAATTAAGATAAAGTCCGAAGAGGCTGTTTGATGTAGATTAAGTTAAGTTGAAGCCGTGAAAGATTACCTACTTATTTTTAAATTGAACTGTTGAGTTTTTTTTTTTATTATTTACTAGCGACCCGCCCCGGCTTCGCACGGGTGCAATGGAGAAACACTGATAATTTTAGAGCCATTATTTATCGTAAAAAGTATAAGATAAAAAATGGTTATTGTGGGTTATCCCTAAGAGATAGACATATACCATCGCGGGCTTTTTTGTAGACCTTTTCAAGGTATACAATACTGTAGTACATTATTTTGATCTATCTCGACGGGTTCAGCCAGTGTTTACAATGTAAGCGCAAAAAAATATGTTTATTTACGACATCACATTAGAAACCTCTAAAATTATCCGTGTTTCTCTGCTATATTATGCATGTATTATACATATAAACCTTCCTCTCGAATCATTCCATCTATTAAAAAAACCCGCATCAAAATCCGTTGCGTAGTTTTAAAGATCTAAGCATATATAGGGACAGACAGACAGGGAAGCGACTTTGTTTTATACTATGTAGTGATTATTACAAAACATTACATTGCATTATAATTAATTAATGATAGAAGGAGTTTTGTGATTTTTTGAGTTCCAATAAATAATCAAACAAAAATTAGCTCTTGAAAATATGGATCTACTATAGATAAATGAAAGGTTTTAGTGAACCAAGAAATTCTGTTCTGTCGTGCGATTCTGTAACCATCTCACCGTGAAAGCTTGGGTCAAGTGAGCGTGGAGTGAGCTGTCATTCGCTAGGGATTAACACTATTAATTGCTCACTCCACTTATGATTTCACTGTGAGATTTTTACAGAATCGAGCGGCTGTTTATTTTTAGACGAGTACCGAATAAAAATAAATTTTAACAAACAAAGCTTTGAGTTGAATTGTAAAAGATTTCAAATTCCCCTTGCCACAAAACGACTATAGGATACAGAATTACCCAGAGGCCATCATTTTTAAGATTTTGTGATACTTTCTGTCATACATTCACGTAAACATTCAATGGCTAACCAGAAACCTCTCATGGTCACTACGGAAGCGTTTATTCATTGTTTAGAATCTCCACAGAAACCAAACAGTTTCAATTTGAATTCACAACAGCATTTAAAAGATAACCACAGTTTTTTCCATACCAATCCTTCGGGTCAAATCTTATATGCAATACCATAAAAGTCTCCATAAAAACAACATAAGCTGCGAAAACAGTCACAGCTTGGTAACAAAAGGTATCGACAGAACCCCCATAAGGATACTTACATCACAAAAAGTCCCAGAAGCCACGTACGCAAATTTCCACAACGCGCTGACTTGGAAGCGGCGTAACCGCTTGCAAATAAGTGGGGGGATACGGGAAAGCAGTTGGGGTGGGCACGGTAAGAGGTGGCTTTGTATGGAAGTAACAGCTTCCTATAAACGTACTAAGAAACTCAAAGTAGAACTTCATAATAGAGAGTGAATGACCGATAAAAGTGTGATCACGGAAAATGGACTTATCTAAGTTTTGCACTTTGGCGATAAATCTTAAAATATGGTTACCGAAATTAACTCCAGGATATGCAGTTTCATGGCAAGGTGTTGGTTAGGTAGTTTACTAAAAATAATTACCGAATTCGCTTATCAATATTATAAGCTTCAAAAAAGATTGAGGCAGTGTGAAGGTGGTTTTCAACGCACAATATTAAGAGGGTTTATCCCTTAGAGCCATGTTGGAGATTCAAAATTGATGATTTCCGACGGACAATAAAACCATAATGCGTTTAATTTATAGATAAGATATTGACGTCATATTATTGGGAATTTTATAATCTAGTGCATGGCTGAAAAACATTTTCAATTTTTTGTATAGTTTTCTCATCAGAACCGTTTTTATGCAAGCCTTTTTTTAAACTAGCGATCGACGGTCTAAGCAGATGCGAGATATTAGTAAAACGATATACGACAAACTTATAACAACATTACTTTATAAAAAATAATAACATTTATTAGTGCATGGCTGAAAAAAAAACACGATTACTTTAAGTTTTCATTCAAGAAAAGTATATTCAAAAGTGTCAATTGTAGCCACTTTTCGAGATATTAAACGTGTTAGTTTAGGATGAAATCTCAAATATTTATATTTTCTTTTAGACCTAGTAAATTAAGACATTTATGTTCTAAAACATGGTTTAAATATTTTTTTGATAACTTATATGTTTATTTTACTATGAATTATTTAGTATTGCTAGAGCGGCGCGCTGAGCGGTGGCGTGAATCTGCACCGATTATATATGAATGAAAACTTACAGTAATCGTGTTTTTTTTTCAGCCATGCACTAATAAATATTATTATTTTTTATAAAGTAATGTTGTTATAAGTTTGTCGTATACGGTTTTATTAATATCTCGCATCTGCTTAGACCGTCGATCGCTAGTTTGAAAAAAGGCTTGCATAAAAACGGTTCTGATGAGAAAACTATACAAAAAATTGAAAATATTTTTCAGCCATGCAATAGATTATAAAATTCCTAATAATATAACGTCAATATCTCATCTATAAATTAAACACATTATGGTTTTATTGTCCGTCGGAAATCATCAATTTTGAATCTCCAACATGGCTCTAAGGGATGAACCCTCTTAAGTAAACGGGAATAGAAGTGTATTTTTACTAGTAGATTTATAGAGTAAGGCATTATTTTAATGCATAAACTATGTTATTCTCCCGTTGTATGCATTTTAATAATAATATAATATAATGTATGCATTTTACCTTCCCTCACTCAAATATTTGCCACTAGCATCCGGCAAAACCCATCCACCGTATATTTCTATCGCAGGAGAGGTCTCGGCATTATTTCGGGCTTATACCGTTTTATAAACGAGATAAAACCTTCGGACGGAGGCATGAAAGAGATTAGAATATTATCCTGAGATATGAAATTTTGCACGAACGGTTCTCAAACGGAAAGTGTCATGGGCCATTGGGCTTAAGTTGGATAGAAAAAATAAGTGTGAAATCTTAGCGACAATGATTGGAATAAACGACCAAGTGTACATGTCTTCGTGATAATTTATTGTATTCAGTCAATTTAACGTTAGTGGTAGAATGATGTGAATATATCGAGGGCTACATAACAAATAGGCGTACACCCAAAAATAGGATTTTTCGATTTTGCTGCAATAAATAGTGCAAAACGAGGTCCATAACATAGTTAAAGTCTTGTTTTTTTTATTTATTTTTTTATTGGCCATTAAAATAATTGACGTAATGTTATCCCACGGTGAATCGGTAGGCGTAAACTACGCGTACGCCATTAGTGTATCTTTATTTTGAAGAAACTTGCACAATGAACAGGAGTTATACGCCAAGGTCTGTACAAAAAATAGGTAGAAACAAAAAGGCGTTCAGGCGCGTCTTAAGTAATTTCCGTGCATACGCCAATGTTGGTAGACAATTTTTGAAGGCGTATGCGCGTACGCCAACTTCATGTGCCTGTCATTTTGAAAAGTTAGAACATTTAGTGGTAACAAAAAGTCTTACACATTCAATTTATTTAATTAGTTAAAGTCTATGTCAATACCTTTAGGTTTGTTACGGCATTATGAAATTTATAAAGTTATTTAAATAAGACGTAACGGTATTTCCAAATAAGAAAAATGTGTTTTTGTACGCCCCTAATTTGTACCAATATTATGCCAACATTTACGATTATTTTTTATTTAGTTATGATCTAAACAAAGAAGCGCAATGACCATATTTCAAAAACTACGTGTGTTAAATCTTCAAAAGTCCTACCAGTATACTTATTTTACCTAAAAAGTTACATGTCCCAAATGATAAATGAACTATAATTTTAATTTTGTTCACATTTTTGTCCCTCGTGTAAAATTGTATTTTTGTCTATGCGCTCATTTGTTATGAAGCCATACATATACTTTGTACGGAATACAAAGGAGTATTTTCGGGTTAAGTTTCTTTTTCTTGCGTAATAGAGAATTTTCTTAGAAATTCATGAAAGTATTTTTATGAGTTGGTAAGAATACTGTTTCATCAGCTTTTCCGCCTAGTTTGTAACTGAGTGAATTGTTTTTTCCTAGTAGAGCTTTTCCTATGTAATACGGCTTAGCAGAAAAAAAAAGCCGGCTTTATAATAATAGAATGGAATCAAATCAAAAATACTAAGAAGATATTCTCGAAATCCTTTTGTGTCACCAGAATATCATCAGATATATGTTTTTAATAACAGTACAAGTTTCAACAGTGCAAAATTATCGTCAGATTTTCTCAGTCGACCAAGCAATTTTGTAGGTACTTCCACTCGCCAACTCCACCTACAAACGCAAATTGATGTGATGGTCAATTTCGAACAGAAACAAAGCCATACATACGTTCCAGTAACCGTTTAGAGTAACGAAAACCAATTTCGTTTGAAAATGAACCATTTTGAAACGTCACCAACGTATTGTACAATTTAGCACCTTTATAATACAAATATGGAGGGAATAAACGTAATATGCAATAGCACTACACAGAGTAAGCAACGCGGTCATTTTGAATCTTTAGGGTTCCGTACCCAAATGGTGCCAAAGTGACCTTATTACTATGGCTTCACTCTCTGTTCATCCATCCGTCTGTCACAGGGCTGTATATTTTGAACCGTAATAGGTAGACACTTGAAATGTTGATGGTGTGTATGTAGGCTGCAATAACAAAAAATAATAAAGTTAACAATGAAGGGGTTAAAAAATAAAATTAAAGTTAAAAATTACGACGAAAAATGCACGTTTCTTGTATGGGGATAATATTAATAATATTGTGGGATGGTACGGAACCCTTCGAGTGCCCGACTCGCACTTAGCCACTTTATATTTTTCTGTTGGATATTTTACAGTAAGCTGGATAGCTATGAGATCCTTTGTGTGGCTGAAATGTTGAAAAAATTTAAACAATAATTGTATTATATGCGGATCATTCAGTGATTGTACAAAAAGAATTTGTATTGGGCTAATACAATATTTGTTAAGGGGTAACCAGTACTCAGGGTGGCATGGAAATCAGCGGACAACCTGTTACCAGGGGTTCGTACCTGATTCTGAATCCGTTGGGTTGAAACTTTTCGTCGGTAAGTTAAAAAAAATAATTGCTGCATGTATTTTGAACGCCTGGGCATATTGTACTATTCTACACGGAGAGAAAATTCTTAGAAAAATTACTGTGCTCGTCACTGTAAAGTGAATGCAAGTGACATCTACAGAAAATTTTCTGAGGGAGATTGGGAAAAATTCACTATTTGTCCAATAAATTTTACTGTACAGCATAAGAACTTTTACTGTGCTAGCATGGTAATTTTTCCATTACCACTCAAATGCACTCAGATTATGAGACAGCACAGTAATTTTTATAAGATTTTTCTCTCCGTGTATGAAACAGCAGTTTTTATTTTTATAGTCGACGAAAAATGTATGCGTCTAGACGCTAGGGGGTCTATAATCATGTGCTGGATTCGTGGTTACAGTTTGCGTGTTGAAGTCCCAATGAATTTGCCAGTGGATTTGCTTAATTTCTTGACATTGTCGAATTTTATGTGGAAATAAATTATTGTAGACACATTTTGATGACGCTAATCAAAATTCTGTGGTTAATAATAAAGGAGTAGTCAGGAAAATTAATGGTCATACAACTTCACGCCATTAACACACGCCTTTTCATACAACTGTCAAAGAATGACAGTTGAGATTAGAAAATACCAACAATTTAAGTAAGCAGTAATTTTTTAATAGGTAACACACTTTCTTTCACAATCCGAAGTATTTTGAAAAAAATCCTAATCCATTGTTTCATATACAGTGTGTCCGGACATGGACTAGCGATATTCTAAATACTTAAATATAAGCTATTTTAAAGTACAATTACACTATAGGCTTAGGTCCAATATACTTCCCCGCTATGTGGCAGCCATTTTGTTTTTTTTGTTGAAGTATGCTCTATGCGAGTACAAAAAAAATCATATATCTCAAAGTTTTAGTCATACTGAGATAAAAATAGGCTTATTCGAAAGGCAATAATATTGTCTACCGTCTGCACTACAAAGCAATATGTTCACAATTCCATAACTTTTGAAAAAAAATGTGAAAGTCGAAAAAAAAAACAAAAAATTATGCAATTCAACCAATAATTGTTAATTACTACAAAAACAACCCCGAGAGCTTTTTTATTTTTTATACTAGATCGACAGTTTTTGAGCTAAGCTACAATACAACATAAAATTCACAACTGTATGTCTAATACTTTAAGAGTTATTGTTGTATGAACATAGCGTATGCGCAAGCACAAAAGGCCTTTGTCGGAACCCTAAACAGGAAATCATTAAAAAAACATAACATTCATATTGAATTTTATTTAATGTTTTTTCCAATATTAAATGAAGATTAAAATATCTAAAGCAGTTGCTCAAAGTGGCCACCTCCAGCTTGTAGACACACTACGGCTCTCTGTGCCACCTGGGTTGATGAGCGCCTAATTAAATCCAAATCGGATCTAATTTCTTCGGCGGCTGCCATAATTTTTGCGACGAGTTCTTCCCTGGTATTTGGAACTGTAGCGTATACTTTTTGTTTCATATGACCCCACAAAAAATAATCCAAGGGTGTCAAATCGGGTGAGCGAGGCGGCCACGCTACTACACCACCACGACCGATCCACGGCTGTAGATTATTATTTAAATATTCTCTCACTGCTCGAGAAAAATGCGCGGGTGCACCATCGAGCTGGAACCACATACGCCGACGGTATGATAGAGGTAGGTCCATGAGGCTGTCCGCAAACTGTGTCTGTAAGAATTCTAAAAATCTAGCGCCGTTTAATGTAGGTGGCAATTCCAATGGCCCTATCAGCCTATCGTTGATTATGCCGGCCCACACATTTACTGAGAATTCATGTTGAAATGAGCTTGGGCGCACCGCCCTTGGATTTGCGGAGCACCAGAGATGGTCGTTTCTGTGGTTTGTAATCCCAGCTCTTGTAAATTTGGCTTCATCAGTCCACAGTATTCTTTGTAAAAAATTACGGTTCTGTCTCAAATTTCTATTTATCCACGAACAAAACACAGATCTCGCAGCAAAATCTGGTTCGATCACGTCTTGAACCCGTCGAAAATGATAAGGGTGTAACCCTTCTCTTTTCAAAATTCTCCATACATGCCACTTAGACATTCGAAGTTGCACTGAAATCCGTCTAACGCTTAGTCTAGGATCATTGGTTATTAGTCTAAGCACTTCTTCTTCATCTTCGGGCGATACCAAGCGATTGCGTTCATTAACAGCTCTTTGAATACCTCTTTCCGCTAATCTTGAATGCACGTCGATAAAAGTTTGGCGACTCGGTGTAGGCCTGTTAGGGTACCTTCGTCGATATTCTTGTACAGCCAAATTTGCACTTCCATTGCAAAAGCCATACACAAAGTGTATGTCAGCAATATGTTGCGATGAATATTGACGCTGTGCCATACTTTATCACACTTTTAAATACAAAACACTAACGCAGCACGTAAACAGCACGGACGGTAAGTGAAAGTAGCGATAGCGATCACAACGCAGGGCGAGGGACAACTAAACTAACCCAACTAATAATTTGTCCTTAAAACTGATTTTGTTTCAGGTAGTGGACTAATACGTTCTATCTCGCTTACTCACGGTAGTAACGAACAGTATTTCTCGCCTGCTCTCAGATGGAATACAGTGAATGCCATAAATGACACTCTGGCGGTTAACAAAGACGTTTTGTGCTTGCGCATACGCTATGTTCAAACAACAATAACTCTTAAAGTATTAAACATACAGTTGTGAATTTTATGTTGCATTGTAGCGTAGCTCAAAAACTGTCGATCTAGTATAAAAAATAAAAAAGTTCTCGGGGTTGTTTTTGTAGTAATTAACCATTATTGGTTGAATTGCATAATTTTTTGTTTTTTTTTTCGACTTTCACATTTTTTTTCAAAAGTTATGGAATTGTGAACACATTGCTTTGTAATGCAGACGGTAGACAATATTATTGCCTTCCGAATAAGCCTATTTTTATCTCAGTATGACTAAAACTTTGAGATATATGATTTTTTTTGTACTCGCATAGAGCATATTTCAACAAAAAAAACAAAATGGCTGCCACATAGCGGGGAAGTGTATTGGACCCAAGCCTATAGTGTAATAGTACTTTAAAATAGCTTATATTTAAGTATTTAGAATATCGCTAGTCCATGTCCGGACACACTGTATATGGAAAAATTTGTCTGCTCAGCAACGTAAATGCAATGAATGTTGTCGATCCTCAAAATGAATGGCACACTCAACAAACCTAGCACTCATTCATCTATACAACAACATGGTCCCATTCATAACCTACAAAAAAGAACATACGCCACGATGTGAGCTGACGTCTATACAAGTAAACAAGTAAACCGATGGTTCATGTGGAAACAGCACAATGAGAATGGTTGGACAGAATTGCCTTTGATAATGAAAGGGGTATGACAGTCATTGAATATTGATTTGTTTGAACGGGTTGTGTACTGTTGTGGTGTTTGTGTTTTAGATACAAAATTGTTTATTGGATGCGAAAGAGTGGTTGAAATAGAAAGGAATTTAGTACTATGGATTTGTTTTTAATTGAAGGTTTGTTGTTCAATGTCGTGGTTCAGAACGGTTGACAGTATTTATATTCAGCCTAGGGCGAATATTTTGACGTATGGTGACGTAATTTACTCGAAAAATATGTGTAATTTTGTCGACTTGGCCAAAAGTATGGCAACCTGTCTTACCAACAGGTAACGTATTAACTGTTCAGATAGACAGTTGCACCATAAAAAAAACTGGTACTCAGCTACCAGGCAGATGATGATTTATTTTGTCTCCCAAGCGCCGTATTATGACGTTATTACCAAGTGCTGTACATAACCGATAACAAGATCCCTTTTTCTTGGATTCACTGGAATCATGATGGCATTAATACTTTGAAATAGGGCCCTTGACTATCGTTCTTAACAGTCCAAAACAAACATAATTTCTCCTATATTAACTCTGTAACACTATTCTCACCACCAGTACACAATACTCAACCAAATATCGACAGTCGCGATCCAATATCAGCTTGATTGACAATATACGCACATTATGTGTACAAGTTTATATTATTCTATCCGAGATAAGAAGTTAACATCCTCCCGATAACAATAATAGTTGTGTTGGCTATGAGATGAAACAAAATTAGAAGGGATGGCCTAGTATTTCTTGCTATAAACAATGAAGGTTTTGATAGGAATGCTAAATATTCAGAAGAGGTTTTGTGTATTCTACAATAGCGGTTGTACTACCTTATTTTTGATTTTGTCTAAAAGCTCTTAGTATACGAGTAATAAGGCTCAGCAAAACAGCAACAATAATATTGTTTGAAAATAACTCAGTTTTATTCAAAATTTCTTTTATACATATAATCTTCCCAGAACTTCAATCACGTTATAAGAAAAACCCACCAGTTTACCCAGCAAAATATTACAACATAACGCTACAGTAAATCATTTTATGACACTCATAATAAAACTCGAGCAGTGACATAAAACATACCAACAATAAACAACTACATACGTCGTGTGAGCACTTGAGAGGCGCGGGCACGGACGTCCGCTGTCGTCGGCGGTCAACGCATGACTGAACTAATTACTCTACTTAGTGACACCATGTGCATTGTGCTGGCAACACCTCCTTGTGTTTCATTTTTTCTTTGTAGCTTGGCAATTTTTATATCAGTGTTGGTATGTATGTTTATTATGTAAGTAGAATCCTGAGACGTAGATTAATTATTTTTGAGAAAGATCAAAGGATTGAGTAATAAGTTGAGTTCTGAGTATTTGCTCACAATGAGACAACAAAGCCCGGCCAATTATGTAATTCAGTTATGCTGAATAGAAAATCTTACGTTAGATGTTTGAACAAAGGAAATCTGTGAAAATGATTTTTATTATAAATTGTCATAGCTGGTAATAAGACAGATAAATGTGAACAAGAAACATCAAAATTCAATTTTATTCAAGTAGATAATGTCACTCACCGGGCTTATTGCCTTATATAATATTAATTTGTCTACTCCAGATCCAACTGAATTCAGCTGTTTGATTTTATTGTATTACGTAAGTAACGACTGCGCTACTTAATGCTTCAATGTTTTAATTACTTTAAAATATCATGTGCTTCTAAACTATAACAATCCATCAACAGTGCAATTCTGTAAGCATCTCACCGTGAAAACTTAGGTGAAGTGAGCGTGGAGTGGGCTGTCAGCGTCATCCCACCTGATACTAGGGATTGACTAAGCATACATTTATGATCATAACCGAGATTTTAATAATATTTTTTATGCTAATTCGATCAATAGCGTTAGCATAAAAAAAAATATTATTAAAATCTCGATTATGACTGTAAATGTTTGCTTGGTCAATTCGATTGGGATGACACTGACAGCTCACTCCACGCAAGTTTTCACGGTGAGATTTTTGCAGACACGACCGGCAGTATCAATGTAATGCGTACTTCATTATATAGTAATACCGCCCATGGATTCCACGGGACAAGCTCGACCTAGTGTGGAGTTCTTAAACAGAACACTTCCATTGCATTTTTTTTATTTTTTTTTTTTTTTTTATGTAATGCTCGCTATTTTTATGTAGACTATAAGGAAATGTGCCCCGCCCACTGCGCCCGCTGCGCTGCCGAAATGGTGACGATGATGACTATAAGGAAATGTAAAGAACTATTTTTGGCTAATAAACATTATCTATCTTAAGAATAACCGGCTATGCATTGTAGAATCAGACCTAAGGTTACAACGATTTAAACTTTTGACCTTTGATCGGCTTCCAATTACTTTTTAAATAGATAGCTAGATGGATCTATCCCGTATGTTGCACCTACCATATTTTGTCCCTGCATCACCCTAAGGTTGAATGGTAGAAAATGCCTCAGGCATTAAGTCCGCCTTTGTACAGTACTTTTTTTACTTGTGCATAAAGTTTTAATAGATTAAAAATTGAAACAGCTTAGCATATTATAACTAAACAATTAGTTTGTAGTCTTATTTTAACGTACGTTTTGTTTTATCATTCGGCCTACAAAACCACATAATCTCAAGACAAGTGTCCCCGCTACATTGACGCACTCTACCGGAAGTAAGAGCCTCTAACGAGCAAGGTGCTCGTCACTTCCGCTCCACTGAAAGTTTATATCGCTTTGAACTGTACTGTGTATTTCTATACGCGTTTTTTGTACACAATTGTATTGTTATTCTTTTTAGATTGAAGTATCAAATCATTTAGCAATGTTTTGCTAAATGATTCGCCTTCCAGATCCAGATAAGATCTTCGGTTCATCTAGCTGTGGGACATCCCACAGCTAGATGAACCGAAGATCTACACTTGTCGGTACGTGGTCTCCACTTTAGGACTCGTTTGCTCCACCGGCCTTCGGTCCTTCGACCAACATGGCCAGCCCACTACCACTTCAGCTTGCTTACTCTGTAAGCTCCAGTTCTCTTCCATTTTTATGTGAATGTGTGTTGAAAATTGCTGCTGAATATTTTACATGTTTTAAGACATGCATTTCTAGACGCTGCAAGTTCTGTCCTGTGACCAACCATATAAATGTCGAGACAGTAAACCTTGGCGGGTCCTAGGGAAATGTTTAAGCTGTCGTGGAACTCGCAACGAAATTGAAGTTCACCAGAAAAGAAAATTATTGGAGTAAGAAATAAAATATATGTATTATTATAATGTTGTATAAATTAAGCAGAAGACAGGAAAAAGCTATATTAGCAACCAACGACCCGCCCTTACTTCGCAGGGTTTTATGACTTGATAAAAAACATAAACTTTCCAAAGAAATTCTATAAAGTTGGTGAAAACCGCATTGAAATTTGTTGCGTAATTTAGAAATACAACGCGGTCACACAGAGAGACACGAAAAATGACTTTAATATGTCGCAGTAAGATGATTGAAGCCGTGATATAGTCGTGAGAATAATGTTACATATGTAAAAACTTTGAAATCCAAATATAATGCCGCCCCGCGCTTATTACGCCGCTTTTACAATCATTTCATTAGATTAGTCATAAGATTACTAGATAGCGCATGTATCATAGTTATATTCCTAGTAAGACAGTTATGAACCGCTTTCATATAACTATATTATATTATATTCAAAAATCTTACTGTGACTTATATATGACCAATCTTTATTAAAGGAGTCCAGCAGTGCTAGGTATTCTGTAAAAATCTCACCGTGAGAACTTAGGTGAAGTGAGCGGGAAGTGAGCATTCCCTAATGGTAGAGATTAACACTATTAAGTGCTCACTTCATATATTATGATTTCACGGTGAGATTTTTACAGAATCGACCGGCAGTTCACCCTGCCATCTTCATGTGAGTCTGTCGCGATGTCGTTAGCCATTTACTGATGGGCCGTAACTTTGGCCCATATTTATATATGGGTCGAAGTTACGGCTCAATGGGACCAAAGTTGCGGGTCCCGTTTAATGGCAAACGACGTCGCGGCAGGGCCAGACGGAGATGGCAGGGTGAACTGGATTCCTTTAATAAAGATTGGTCCTTGGCAGCTCTGGACGAAGAGAAGTGGAAGGAGCTAGTAAGAAAAAATATATATGCTCGTATATGAATGCATTGATCATTATTTGTTGATCTAAAAAGTAAAATCGTCTTCCAACGTGAAAACAGATTAAGTTGATCGAAAACCGGGTGCTTCTTTTATTTACTTCAAATAATATTTATGAGACCAATAGTCTATAAAATATACAATGTGTAACGTTAAATGCGCAAAACCTGAAAATAGTTTTATCAGAATAACGAGCCGAATTAATTTAACCACTTTTTAATATAGGTCTCATTTAAAAAAAAAAAAATCATTAAAAACGTTGCCGTGTCTAATTATTAATAGGTCAAGCAACCCAATGTCAGCGCGGCGAAGCGGCCCGGTGACGACTCCTCCCTCAACAAAGCGTCGTCGCAGACGCAAGAAACGATCAGAATGGCCAGTAAAACTAAAACAACGTATAAAACTTTTACAATTTTTTTAATGACTTATTTTCTCTGTGAAATAGGTCAATTGATATAAAAATCAGTTGGGGTGTCTGAGGTTTTGCGCATTTAACGTTACACGTTGTATATGCCTACGTGCTGCTTACAAAAGGAGAATCTTGGCAACAACCCCCGCTTTTAAACACACAGCATGGTTGAGCATAACTGCCTCATCTTTGCAAAGTTTCGTTTTAACAAATATTTAGTTTGTGAGTAACCATTCGAATATTATCCACTAATTTTGTGTAAATATGCTTTTAGTTCCAATGTTAAAGTTTCTAAGAGAACACTAACCGTGTATTTTAAATTGTATTTGCAACATTGTTGGAATGTTTGGTCATTATTATGCATCTAGGGATCACATACAGCGTATTTCTTGACCTATTTCGGCGACATAATGCGAAGGGGAGATAGCGGCATTGAAAAGCTGGTGATTGTTGGCAATTCCGAAAGAAAGAGACCACAAGGTTGGTTGCCAATATGATGGTCTGATCAAGTAAAAGAAGCTACTTCCTCATGCAAATTTTTTATTTTGTTTTTATTTAGATTTTTCAGAAAGTATAGTTGAATGTAAGGCGCTAAGCAAACCATGGATATTGGTCCGCGAAATTCCAAAAGTCTATTTGTACTTCATGTGCATTGTTGCATAGATTACCATACGTTCTGCTACAAAAAAAGATGACAAATTATCTATCGTCTGCTTGGTGCCTTAACGTCAAGAACTCTTTCTCTTTTTTTATACTCTGCTAAAATTGGTCACGCACAATACCTACCTAGTAAAAAAGAAACCAATAAGATTTAATTGACACCCGTAACCCTTTTCAAAGTTGTAAGTACGTCCGATTACTTTATCCATTACGGAACTATAAGTACCACCAACTAAGAGAACAAAGTCTAAGTAGCATCTGTACAATAGGAAAAATAAAATAATAGACAGCCATAACATCCTATCGGTACACAAGTTTTAAGTGTATCCCCTATAAAAAGAATCGTAAAGCTTTGCAGAAGGATTGTGCTTCAAGTTTATCGTCCTTAGATCGAATCGAGATGGAAACGGTATCGTTTTTAATGTGATTCGACGCTTTCCCTGTTTATTTCAGCTCTGTGAAGTTTTTCCTTATGGCTTTGAAGGATAAGTGCTGTTGACGATATCAGTTTCAGTTTTTGAAGACAATTTTTATTCTTATTTTTTTATTGCTTGTGTGATACATACATACATAAACTGCCACCTTCTTTCCATGGGGGCAAGTAGAAACTACAGAACGCCACCTGCTCCGACATTTTGCTACGTTTACCTTCGTATATCTGGGGCATATTTAATAAACGTGATAATCCGACAATTTTGTCAATTTTTGACAAAAAGGTCGAATTGTCGCAACAAGTGCCCTTGAAAAGTATCTCCAAATGTGTTTAGCAGCGGTGCGTTGACTCGAAATGACATAGTCACAGCACACAGGGTTCGTTCCGGCCACATGCCATTGAGGGGTTTTGCATTTCTAATGAAAAAAGTCAGTTCACCTAATTGCGAATTTTGTGATGGTAAAACAGAAGATGTGCAACACGTCTTATTGGAGTGTGGTAGGAATGAACCCGAAAGATGTAGATTATTAAGGAAATTAAAATTAAATAAACTAAATGTAGGCATATTCACCAACATACTGGCTCAACCTTCGTCACAGGAGGCAAAAATGATTTACACATTAGTTAATAATAACAACAGTGGTACTTAGTATAATTTCTTTAGTATTATTATAGACATAATGATTACCTTGTATTAGTCATAGATTAAGTTATGATGGAACTGGCATGAACTCCGTTCAAAAGTTCCTAAATAAAATAAAGAATATAAAAAAAAAAAAAAAAATCTCCAAATGTGTCAGGTAAATACTGACAAAATTGTCAAACTAAAACCCGTTTAATAAAGGCGACAATTGTCAGATTTTACCTGTCGAATCTAAGAAAATGTTCTCTGACTGTAGACTGAGTAAATGACAATTTTTTCTTTCACAATTCACTTTTTCTGACAATACAATATCGAGGCATACATATGAGAGAACATGAGGGTAATATTAAAAAAATATTACAATTTTACGTCTGTTTTTGACTTGAACTTCGTTTTTGTTTGCTATTTGAAATGGACGCCAAATTAACGAATTTAGGCCTCATCGATAAAAACAGAGACAAAACGTCTCTGTTTTTATCGATGAGGCCTAAATTCGTTATTAATTCGTAATTCGGCAAAGTGATAATTTATCTCACGAAATGAAAATGAGTAACCATTTTTAAAATTATTTGTACTAATGTAAGGGTGCCTGTCGAAAATTTCTGATAATTCGACATACTGGGAGTCCCAAAAATTAATGGATTACATTTTACCTGCTCATGGGCCACATTGGGATCTACCATTAAAAAAAAAATTACCATGGTAAAAGTCTTATGGCTTCCGAGTTTTTTGATGTTTAATGAAATTTTGGAAAATTTCTACCTTTGATCAGTTTTTTCCATGCCATTTCTACGAATGAAAACTTTTTCGAGTACAGGTTTTTTTATTTTCATCTTGTATCATCCTACTATCGACTGAATACAAGTTACAGATATCATCTTTTAAATACCTAAAATTTATGTTTAAACTTAAAATTTTCACCAAAAAAAAATGTTACCTACCTTATTTTTGATCGGCTCTGGTGAAAAAAAAAATTATTTGTAGATCATTTTTTTTTAATGGTACATCCCAATGTGCCCCATCAGGGGTAAAAGGTAATCCATGACTTTTCAGACACCCAGTAAATGTCCACCTGTCATGACAATTTAGTGTTTAATAAAACTTTGACAAGTTTATCCGGACAATTTGTCACCTGTCTAGAGAAACTGTTTATTAAACAGAAATATGTCAAAATATCACGATAAGTCGACATATTTGTAGATTTCCCCCGTGATTTTTCAGTGATAATCTTTATTAAAAAAAAAATCGTCAAATTGTCGGAATCTCACCTGTCGCCTGTCACCTTTCATTGCCATGTTTAGTAAATACCTAGTCATAAACGCACGGTACTAAGCACCTGACTGCATTATTAATATTTAATAACGCCAAAGTGACCTCAGCACTGCCACCAACAACGCCGTGGAAGTGGTAAAGTTCTGAGCCAATAAAATCTAAAATACAGTCGTGCCAGCGACATGAAGAAGAAGAATAATAACGCCAAGTTAGATAAACGTTGAATATTTTACGATAACATCAAGTTTGCTTTAGTAATTTATACAGCAGATTAATAAATACCTACAACAAAGAACGAACTTGACCGTACTTAGATCACCGTAATTATTCTGATTTATCGATATTTTACGTGTTTGAATTAAAATTTCGGACGTACCTATCTGTATTATGCTGAATTCTAAACCGTTTTATGAGTAAGAGGGTATTAAAATATTATTCAGGTATTGTAAACTTACGTTTTCAAATTGCATATTAAATATGTATTTCGGCGTAAAATTTTGTTTACAAAATGTTTATTGAAACGTGACTCAGACGTATTTCGTTTGAGTTGTTTTTGTTTGAGTCTTTGTAGATAACATTGTAGATGACTTTGTATGATTAAAAACTAAACAAAAACCCTCAGTAAAATATCAGCAAAGCACATTTTCTATACTTTTACCCCCTTACTAATAAACGTTGTATAGCGTCTGTATAGTTACACAAAGCTTTGTCTTCTTCTTTCGATAGTCAAATTACTGACAACTGAAAGAGAAAAATTGGTGTGTAACTATTCATCTGATATAATACGTTTATCAGTACCTCAGGGGTCAAAGTTCACTGACACTAAATTGAACAAAGTATGGTATTGTATTGTTATACCTAAGTATGAAAAAACTAGCACAACGTTCGTTCTTTTTTTTGCTATTTATAATAATTATGTTCAACGTGAAAACTATAAAGTTGGCGCCTGCGACACACGGTGCACCGCGCCACCATTGCTACACATTGTGTGCGCAAGCGACTACTAGAACACATACGCGTCCTAATAAGTTTGTAATTGCAAGCCATTAAAAACATTTGATTTAAAAAGAGGATATTCCACATCTCCTTTCTTAATTAAAATCTAATTCTGAATGATCAGATGACTCGATTTATTCCCCATGGATTTGATGAAAAAAAAACCAAAGTCCAGCTTCTTAGTTCTTCATCAAACCAATACGGAAGTTTCAGAAATAAATAAAGGTTCCGTCACTTCGTATTTACGCAAATAAATATTGCTCTCTAACTTCGACCTTACTCCCGATAACTTTTATGATATTTTTGAGTTCCATAATTTTATCAAAATTTCTTCCTTATTTATATTCCATTCGTATCGCCCACATAATTATAAATAAGTTAGTAGAAGTCTCATATTTGCGTTAACCAAGTAACTGTTACATGTGTTACTGAGATAAGCTCTTGCGGAAATATGTTTTCAAATCCTGTACCATCGTGAAATTATGAGTATAAATCTAAAATAACAAAACACACACACACACACACGCACACACATACAAACACAGCGATAAGTCCGCCCATTGTGTCAACCTTTGTAAAATTTCTATATTTGTGTCTGTAATTTATTTTATAACACATTTGCTCGTAAAAGGTCTCTTACTGCACCAATTTCAATATCGTAATATATCTCATTACGTACTTGTGCGTAATTGTAATGTAAAGCGCACGGTTTATCAAGATAACCGTCTAAAACGAACGGTACTTTTTTAAATCTTAGCAAAGAGTTTTTATGTCAGAAAAGTGGTCAATATTTTATGAATAAAATTAACTTTGGGAGATAAAATATAATAAATAAACATTTAATTCTTTAATTTAATTAATTTTGACAATTAATTACAATTATCTGTAACAAAAACACAAAAGTATTAATTTACTTTATTAGTAATACTGCCTGTTTTTTGTGCCTTTGCCATAAACAAAAGACGCTGATGCTCGCGCATCGCTGGCAACGTAATAATTAATTTTACAAATTGTTCGAATTTTAATAACTGTTTTAACAAGTAATTAAAGATTTATTCGTTTAAGAAAGTCCGAGTTTTATTTATTTCCTCACAAATGTGTTATAAAACGTCGTATGACATACGTGCGGTTTGATAATTACAGCCTCTGCTCTCTTATAGCCCTCACCTACGGCTCGCCTCAGCTGTAATTTTCAACTTACCGCACTTATATCATAATGTACTATTATGGTGTACATAATAAAGAGTATTCTATTCTAATACAACTAAACGCAAGAATTTCGGAATCATATTTAAATTGCATTGGCGGAGTAATGGCGTAACACAGTAGCCATGGCTTTCATTTACAGTTCAACAACATTCATTGCGTTATTTACGTTGTTGACCAGACAAATTTTCGAACATTTATGGAGCAATGGATTGGCAATATCCTTCAAAATTTGTCGTATTGAGATTAAATGTGTGTAACGCTGGTGTCGAATCTCGCGTGTCTAGTGAATTGATTGGCTTTTTTTTTAAATTAACCAATCAAAGTAGTAATCGTGAGTTTGGCAGTCCGTTGACTGTTGACCATCGTTTCAGGAACTGATTAGATATGTGTTTGTTAATAAATATGTAAAAATAAGCTTATTCGCCTCTAGTTTATATCGTATTTGGCACACGATAGACTCGGTCAAATTTCCGAATGTTGCAGCTAGTTTTTCTTATTTCTTGATTAATTTAAATGAGAAATGTTAGTTATCTATTTTATTGAAATCTAACATACAAGTAGTCTTATTAAAATCCACCAAACCACGTCACTGTCCTTAGGTATTTATATTCAACTAGCATCCGCCCGCAACTTGGTTTGCGTATTATTCGGAATTCCCGCCGTTTAAAAATATGTTGCTTAAATAATGTGGTTAATTTAATTGGTTTATTTATGTATGTATAGAAAGATAGATTAGGTAGGCTTAATAGATTCGTGTCTGTGAAACCATCGAAATACCCATATTAAATTTCAACCCAATCGGTTCAGCCGTTTAGAAGTTATGTGAAAAAGATAAGTACGGAAGGATAATTCATACTAACCGTAGTCCTATTACCCGTTTTCCCGTAGGAATGAAGCATTTCCCCGTGGTAAAAAGTAACCTATGTTTATCAGGGATACTGTCAGCTTCTAATGGTAAAACAATTTTTTAAATCGGTCCAGTAGTTTCTGAGCCTATTCAATACAAACAATCAAATCTTTCCTCTTTATAATATTAGTATAGATGACTCGCCGACCAATATCCCCTGGCAGGAGGCTTTTAGTTTACTTAAGGCAACCATAGGACAGTCTAGTTAAGTAGTCACGACCTCTCAAGGTCACTACGAGATGCCATTTCTTATAATAAAACAGACTAATATTGTTTTTATTACATCAGAATTAGTTGTCAATTAAATCAGAATGGCGAGTTTTCGGAAATTGTATACAACGTGTAACGTTAAATGCGCAAAACCTCAGACACCCCAACTGATTTTTAATTCAATTGACCTATTTCAGAGAGAAAATGAGTCATTAAAAAAAAATGTAAATGTTTCATGTGCTGTTTTAGTTTTACTGGCCATTCTGATCGTTTCTTGCGTCTGCGACGACGCTTTCTCGAGGGAGGAGTCGTCACCGGGCCGCTGCGCCGCGCTGACATTGGGTTGCTTGACCTATTAATAAATAGACACGGCAACGTTTTTGATGAAGATTTTTTGAATAATGTGACCTATATTAAAAAGTGGTTCAATTAATTCTGCTCGTTATTCTGATCAAACTATTTTCAGGTTTTGCGCATTTAACGTTACACGTTGTAGGATCCTCACGTCTAACAGAGTTTCATCGCAGCTCGGCTGAGTTTTGTTCCGGAATATAATACAGGGTGTCTCACGGCAGAGTTAGGATTTTAAATTTGAATATTTTAAAAACCGTTGCAAGTAAGCGCGGGGTGAGGGGCGCAGTAGCTTCGTCATTCGTGCGGATTCATTAGTCATGATGTCGCAGTGGTCGGGAGAGCACCGCGCGTTCGCTATCGAAGCGTTTTTGAAAGGTGGAGAATCGTACGTCGTGGCTCGGAGACAGTTTTGTTCTCACTACAATATCAGACGTTTACGCGATGGACCAAGTGAAAATTTGATTCGTAAATGGATTATCAAGTTTCGAGCTACCGGTTCCGCTATAAATCAACCGCGTCCAGGCCCAAGCAGAACTTCAAGGACGGAAGAAACAATAAACGAAGTTGCAGCTAGCGTTCGACGCAATCCACGCTTGTCAATACGCAAAAGAGCGGCGGCTTTAAACGTCACCAAATCAACCGTAGAGCGGATTTTAAAACGTGATTTGAAATTCCATCCCTATAAAATACAGATAGTGCAGGAAATAAATGAAAATGACTACAATTTACGTAAAAGTTTTTGCCAGACAATCATAGAGAGATTTCGCACTTTGAATACTGTGTTTTGGAGTGATGAAGCACATTTCCATTTGAACGGATATGTAAATAAACAAAATTGTCGCTTTTGGTCAGATGTCAATCCCAGACAAAAACATCAAAGACCGCTGCATAGCCCAAAAGTGACAGTGTGGTGTGCTCTTTCGGTCAATGGAATAATCGGGCCGTATTTTTTTGAAAATGCGACGGGTGCTGCGATAACTGTTTCTGGTGAGGCGTATCGGCATATGATATCCAATTATTTTATACCCCAACTTCGAGAGCATCCAGCCTACAGCTCAAGAACGTGGTTTCAGCAGGATGGAGCCACTTGCCACACTGCAAGAGCCACTATGGACCAACTTCGTGAATTGTTTCCTCAGAAATTGATATCCCGCTTTGGTGATATTGCGTGGCCTCCGAGATCGCCCGATTTGACCCCCATGGACTTTTTCTTATGGGGGTACCTTAAGAGCAAAGTTTATGTCAATATTCCGAGGAATATCGCTGAGCTAAAACAAAATATCCAACAAGAGATACGTGACATCGATCCGGCTATGCTTAGGCGCGTTATGCAAAATGCGATGAATCGATTCCGTGAGTGCGTGCTACGAAATGGAAGACATCTGGAAGATGTAATCTTTAAAAAATAAAATCCGCAATGTAGTTCAATAATTTACAATAAAAATGTTTTCACAAAAATATGCAAATTGACTTTTATTTCATTTCAAAACTCTAACTCTGCCGTGAGACACCCTGTATAACAACGTTTTTCTTTAACTATATAATGCAATTATGTAAGGAAGACGAAAACTGGAACCTCAGCTTCATAAGTCCGGATGTGACTGTAGAGCTTCGTGTTTGGGGAATTGTGTCTTATTTTTTGGTCCTTATTGGTTGAATGGAATTAGCGAGGCAGTGAGAATTGAGATTCTTCGTGAAACTCAGCAATAATAAGGCGGGCTTCTGATAAGCTGAGCAGGTAAGTGTTCACAGAAATCAATGATTAGGTATTTGTATTCCGTACGCAAAATACGCGTTTTGGCGTAGAGTTGCAGATACCTACCCGTATGTGTATTCCTAGGCCAAAAACGGGTAAGATATTATGCGAAAAAATCAACGTTGGCAATGCTTTATTCCATTTTATTTTAATTGGGAAACTTACAGCTAACTTATGCAATAGACTGTATGACAGTCATATTTAACTATCGATATTTAGAACATAGCAACCAAGCATTTTCAGCAACAAAATACCCCTTAATTCACCTGCGGAACTGTGACACTACGTATAGTTAATTTGACCTTTGACAGAATTTTACAAACCTACCTACCGTCCAATAGCCGATACACGTGTCCTCGAACAATACCAACTCTAATTACTGTACACAGTAAGTATACCGCATCAACAACTAGCCGACTCCCATGCCAAGTCAATTGCACCCGACCGTGCCAGGAATCCTGAAGTTCATTATTCCCATTGGAAACTGGCATGAAACACCGCACAGCTTACTTTAAACAGTAGTTGGACAGGGTTGGATTCCAATTGTTGGCGCCTACAATTTCCCTCTGAGCAATGACGCTGGAGAACATTAAAGAAAATTGCACAATGAAAAGGCAGGGACAATTGTATTGAAAAGAATTTTCGTGTTGATAAAAATGGAAAAGCAGTTTTAAGGAATGTTGAAAGTTACTGCAGAGAATCTTTGTGTAATTTTCCGGGTATTAAGTATATCCGTTTAATGATGATTAGAATTTTTGTTAATGATTATGTAGGTAATAATTATCCTTTTTGGGGATATAACAGTGTCGATACCTAACCCTATCAGAATACCAGTGCCGTGGTATTTATTTTTTAAAATAACGCAGCATTATGCTGAGATAGAAGCATTTTTCGCCTCGGATAGGTCTTTATAACTTTGTTAGTTTCAAATGCTCCTTTTTTATTATCTGTATTTCCTGTGTGTGTAAATAATATATTTTTCTTTCTTTAATTTTTTTTTGAGAGAGAGAGAGAGATAATAATGAGAAATATTTTGTTTCTATTTTCAACAAAATTGTTTAAGAAATATTAAACGAAGTAATTTTGTAGTTTATCTCGGTATAATCAACTAATTTCCTAAGTAGTTTAAGACGTGGGCCTTTCTCAAGTTATTTCAGACTTAAAGCTTTGTCTTATACTCAACACCTAAGTGCGATTTAATTAATTTGTCTAACAGGCGTGTAAGTGGAACTCTGTTCTAGTCCTAATTACGGGCAAAATGTATAATTTGTCTAGGACACTTCGTTTAAATTATTTAGAGTACTTACGGTAAATTGAAACATAGTTTCAGCACGCTGTATTTATTATTAAATGATAGGTACAGTATATTGTAGCTACTATTAAGTGCTGAACTGGGGATACAAATGGAGCCAAAAGATATGAATAAAAAGAAAAGCAAAGAATATGCTATGGTACGTAGGTACAGACGCCAGCACATCAAGTTGCCAGAAACAGGCAAATTTTCCCAATCAACATGGAACCTTTTACTTTAGTGATAACGTTTAAAATCTATTTAAAAAATTTGACAGATTGCAGTAGCAGCCTGATGTGCTGGCGTCTGTACCTACCTACCTAGATAGAAAATTTCATCATAAGAAAGCAGTGGCTGCCCCGTAGTTTCATCCGCCGTTAAATTTTTATTTTTGCTCGGATCCCAAGACTCGTGGTGTTTTAGATAGCCCATAACCTTCCTCAAGAATTGAGCCATCAAATGTACAATAGCTCCAGAGATTAGCGCGTTAAAACAAATAAAAAACTCTTCAGCATTATTATATTAAGTATAGATTTCCAACACACTTACACATCTCTATAAAATGACACAAAATCAAAATAAACAACCGAAAATGACAACAAACAATCCCTCAGACCGCTTTCACACTTAGGTGACTTTAGCAGCGCGAAATTCATGCGATAGACGCGCGACAGTTGCCCAGTCAGAATTTCATAGTATAAACAGAAGCGCGGAAGCCGCGCGCGGCCCGCGCGGCGTCCGTGTGCGCTCAGTCGGTTATGAGTCAGTGCTGGAAGCGCACGTGATTGTAGACTGCACAATGAGCGAGTTTGACACCGAAAAATTAGATCTAAACTGCGGCGTGGCAGCCGCCTGTTATCGTGCGGCTGTTCTTATAATGCGAAAGCATCTGCTTCTGCCACGCTACTATCGCGCTGCTAACGTCCTAATGTGAAAGCGGCCTCAAGGCCTAATCTCATAACTTATAGAAAAAATTTAATCTAAGCCCAAAACAAATGACAATCTAGTAACTACATAGTTTCAACACAAAGAAGATGTCTATGAAATCGACATAACAGACAACAAACACATTCGTCCCTGATTGTTCTCATATACAGCACATACCGCAGGGAAATTAAGTCTTAACGTTTTGATAAGTTGAAGAGTCGTACCTGTTACTGTTGGCTAGAACGAATATTTTGATATCTAAAAGATATTCCGAGGTAATTAAACAGGCTGCTTTGGAGTTCCAGATCCTTAGAAGTATTAATAATGGTGCAGGCAATTTTGAAGGCGTGAAAATGATAATTATTTGGTATATAAAGATGGTAAACGAATCATAACCATGAAAAACAATGGGGTATAGTTAACTTAAATTAATGTAATGAAACGCTAAGTAAGTTTTTCACACCTAAGGCCCGCTTGCCCCACAAATCCCTAAATAAAAGCGCTAAACGTACATATATGAAACATAATTATTAAGGTTGGGCCTAAAGCAAAATCTTCAACGTTTGATTAGATTTAAATAGTAGTCAATCATGTTCAAATTGGAAAAAGTATATGGCAGTAAATTTCATTATAAATGTAAAGGTCGACCCTGACGAAAAACATCGTACGATAAAATTTTCTCGATAGAAAACCATAACAAAGTTACCTCTAATTTTCAACTTTTGTAGTTTGCATTCTACTTTTCTGCATATTACTGAACCATAAATTACATAAATAATAACACTCATATATAACCTAGAGCTGACCCTAGCGATTTTTTTTAAATATTGTCTAATGTAAAAGATAATCGAATAAAAAGCATTTGGCGCTTACTACATTTTTATCCGCGAGATACGCTGTCTTCCGTCTCGCGTGACACGAGCTTGAGACATCCGTTTCACCGGTCAATAGTAGTCTATGGTCAGTTGCCTTCGCTATGTTAAGACGGGTAGTCTATGACAGTTTGGTTCGTACCTAGCAACCATTACATTATCTACATTTTTGTTGAATAATAAATGAGAAACAAAAAAAAAATTGAAAAAACTGAAAAAGCCAGAACTGAAACAGTTGTAGAATCAAATGATTGCTAATGGCCGAAGTTGAAAGTATGTATTTTTAACCGACTTCCAAAAAGGAGGAGGTTATATGTATATTCGACTTTACATTACTTATGTATGTTTTTTTAAATCTATGTTCTCCGTCAATTCTAGATTTAAAAAAAAACTTTTTTGTTTAAGAGGGTATGCTCTCGAGGTAGTCCCATTGTCACCAAGTCTAAATCTGATGAGAGAATCCCATGGAAATCGAGGGAAACCCTGAAATTTTATAGGCACACCTATAGCGATTTGGGTATTTTTTATAGTGGCTCGTGCATTTGCTCTCGGAAAGCACCATATGGTGAAGTGGAACTGATGATGAAGACCACAGATGGCCATCGAAACTACTCAATAATAAGTATTTCACGGGTTTCGATTCGATTAGCTACTTGAATGTGGTTGCTAAGCAATTTATGCGCGTCACAATGCGTATGGTGAAGTAGAGCTGATGGTGACTTCTCAGTTATTTCCAGTTCTCCTGGTTCTTACTAGGAGAACTCCACAACAATTAACGTCCCTGAATCGGGAAAAGCCATATTTTGTAAAAGGTGATGAGCAGTTGACGTTAGGCTATTAACTTACAAGATATAAATACTGCTGGATATTAATATATCCATTTGGTCTTTTGGAAAAATATGAACTAGAAGTATGTAAAACCCTCAAAGTGCCCCGAAAGGTGGTAATGTTTAGGGGGCTATTTCACCCACAAAAAAAGGCGCGTTGGCAAAAAAAAAAATACGTGTCTCTTAAAATTTGATGGAGAACAACATATATCAGCCACAAAAAAATCGGAGGTGACACGTCGGGATGCCTTCCTTGTTAGATAAATTACAAACTGACCAACTGAAAAGAGAAAAATTAAAAATAAACAACCGTCTTTCCAAAAAACACTATAAAGTGAAAATAACTTTAATTTGGGAAGTCGGTGGCAAAAAAGTAAAATACAGATCCAAAGACACCAGTATTGCGAGACGCTCGGGTGAAATCAGATTTTAACCTGGCATTAGGCCCAATCTTAAAGAAAGATGACTAAATAATCTTTCAAAAACAGAAATAGAACAATATTTTAAATCCGTTTCTCGCTAAATGTGTTTAGTGATTGTTGGTGCTATCAGGCCTAAGTCACGGAAATATTTTTATTTAAAATCTCGCAATCATTTGTTTTAAATACGGGCCTGTCATTAGGTATTTTTAAATTCATTCCATAAATCCACCCACTCGTTCTATATATAGAATGAAAAAGTTTCCCGTATTTATGAAGTTATTTTTAAAATAGAATGACGTCTATTTTAATGCGCGCAATGGAACATACAGTTCATAAAATTGTCGGAACAAATTGAAAAGTTGAAATGGCATATCATTTAATAAACCTTTGGGGATTATTACTTTGAACGTTGTTTCGAAGAACATTAAAATAATAAACGTCAGTATTGAGCTCAGCAAAGTAAAATAAGAGGAAAATGAAATTGTGTTGGTACCGAAATACAACTCCAGAATTAACCAAATAAATAAATGGAGAATTTGGACGGTACGTTATTTTTAAATTTACTTCTTGGGTTTTCTTGTACGGTTGTTGTTTCGATATCCAGGAATAAGTTCTTATTTTGACAAGTTTTCAATCGAACTTATCTGAGTTTGCCTAAAATTATTCCAGCATGTTTTAATTAAATGCCTTTCTCAATTTTTAAGGGTGGAATCATTTTTTATGCCATAAAATTTCATGCCTGTTTGTGGTATTTTGCTACAGCAAAACGACAAATTTAATTTTTTACACTTAGGGAGTTGTTATGCCCAACAACTCTTTCTATAATCCAATACCTAAACAACAACCTATTCTACCACTACCTGCCGCTCCAGCGAGTCCGAAGCCGACCAATAAAAAAGAATTAATAATGTGTTTTATATATCTGTATTGTTTTAGTATTGGTATCATTTAGCCTTTAGCTAATTATATATTCTAAACTGTAGACCAACGAGGATGTCCATCAATCAATCAACTCAGCCTATCGCAGTCCACTGCTGGACATAGGCCTCTCCCAGACTGCGCCACAACACCCATACCCATGGATGTCCATAGTCTAATCATTTGTAACGTCACAAAATAAGACTTTTTAGCCTAACTTATGCTGTAGACAGCTGTAAATACATCCCTAAGCTATTTAGATAGATAGATAAAGATAGATAAAGCATTTATTTGGCGCACACAAAAGACAGCACAACACACAAAAGTACAATAAGATAATAACCAGTTACATCAATTAAATAGATCAAAACAAGGTGCCCATATAAAAACAAATAGAAAATAACACACATCGAAATAAAAATTACACTATGACAAATGTTAAAACACGTAAATACAAAGTGCGGTGTGCGTCTCAAGGTTGTGCCAAATGGGAGTCCAGCTCAGCATGTGTCAGGCAAATATACCTGACGCTGATATTCTGCTGGATCCCTGCAGTGACACACGGACGTTAAGTGAGTACGTTCGTGAATATTTGAATCTAGATAAACTGTTGACTAACCAGACTTTCAGATATAAGACCAACAGAAGGCGAACATTTGCTCCGTCATCAAAAAAATACACCAAGAAAATAATTGTACTTTCACACATGATATGTATGCGGATATTGCGGATGGGCGAAGGCCTAGGGCTTAGAAAGGAGTAATGAACTGACGGATAGTTGGTAGCACACTGACGTTTATTTTACAAGTCAAGATGACACATATAAAAACCATAGATCGAACATAAAGTATATAACATTCCTCCCCCTAGCTTGACAAAATAAACATAAATCAAAAACTTTAATAAAAACGCTTATAATCTACTCTAGGCACAGCTCGCAGTTCTTTTCCATCAACCGTTTGTCTTATTGGCTGTGGTGGCTGACTTGATTCCTCAGGAGAATCTCCATGAGTTGGATCTGTTGCATCATAGAATACTTCGTCTTCGTCTTCTCTATTTCCTTCCCCTCCAGTGTCCGACACATTACCGTCCGCTGGAAGTGCCGGGTTTGGTTCCGACTGTTCCGAAGTTATTTGTATATCTTCTAATTCAATAGGGCATTCACTCGGCCCGTGAATATTTTTTGCTGTGCCGAGGAATGGTAATAGTTGATTCTTATGTTTTTTTGTCTTCAACAAGGTATTACAATCCTGGACAATATAAACAACTTTTCCTATTTTTTTAACTATCACACCCCTATTCCAAGTCCCTTGTTTATTAGTGCTGGTTTTTTTATACAATACATTGTCTCCTTGTTTAAAGTATTTAATAATTTTATCATTTTTCTCTTTAGACTGCAAATACTGTTTGTTTTCGACGTTTTGGGTGAGAGTGATAGACGCCGGGGTAATTAAATCTAACCGCGATCTCAGTTTATGACCGAATACCAATTGGGCAGGTGAACAGCCCGTTGCAGAATGTATGGAATTTCTATAATCAAATAGATATTTAAGCAAGTTATTATTTAATCCTGTAACATTACTACGACTTAACATACAAGATTTGATTCCCTTTTTAACTACCTTCACGTAGCTTTCCGCCTGCCCGTTACTAGCCGGATGATAAGCCGGCGACGTCACATGCGAAATACCATTTGAAACACAAAACGTCCTAAATTCTGAGGAAGTAAACTGTGTGCCATTGTCACTGACTATAGTATGCGGTAAGCCAAATCGTGCCATGTATTCATACATTTTATTAATCACCGATAAGGATGACGTACTTGTCCCCATATCATAAGCTTCTACCCACTTCGAGTACGCATCTACAATCACCAAATAGGAACGGTTATGTATGGGGCCGAGAAAATCTATATGAATACGATAGAAAGCTTGTGGTGGATGTGGCCACAGCGCTGGCGGCGCACGCACTGGTAACTGTCTCAACTGTAAACAGACCTCACAATCCGCGATCATTTTCTCTACAGCGTTATCAATTCCTGGAAACCAAAATCTGCTGCGCGCTTCCGCTTTCGTTTTCACAATACCCAAATGTGACTTGTGTAGCTCTAATAATAATTTTGTCCGAAGTGTCTCTGGAATAACAACCTTGTGCCCTCGCATAATACAACCGCCTTCATACGACAACTGATTTTGACATAGAAAATAAGGTTTGATGAATACATCCGATAGTCGCTTAGGCCAGCCTTTAACAATATATGATAAAACTTTAATTAAAACTGGATCTTTCTGAGTTTCATCACGAATTTCGCTAAGTGTAACGGGTAAACTACCATCGGTAACAAAATTAACATAAGACGCGCGATCTTCTACGGGGACTAAACTATCGTCGGCCCTGTAGCCACACCCCCCACTAGCCGCCGTTGACTCACTGTCAGGCAGACTGGCGCGCGATAAAAAATCTGCGCTGTTGTCGGCGCTTCGTATGTATTCGATAGTGTAATTGTAACCACTCAGGAACATCGCGTAACGCTGCAACCTATTTGCAGAGACCTCTGGAATACCCCGATATGGACCAAAAATAGATAAAAGGGGCTTGTGGTCGGTACGGAGGACAAACGGAACTGATCTTCCATATAAGTACTGGTGAAAACGTCGCACTCCGAAAATAATAGCTGTGGCCTCTTTTTGAAGCTGAGAATACCGCTTCTCTGCTGAATTTAGTGTACGTGAAGCGAACGATACAGGGCGTTCCACCCTGTCTGATCCTATCTGTGACAAGATAGCTCCTAGGCCGCTGGGCGAAGCGTCCACCGTCAAAATAATTTGAGCATTTTGGTCAAAATGAGCAAGAACCTGCTTTGAGGCTAAACATTTCTTAACCCTTATTCAAATAAAGGTATATATATTACCACATCGTGTTTTTTTAAATAATGCACTCTAACTTTTAATACGGTAACACTAAAGGTATAAATATCACATATTTATAATCTATAATAATTTGTTTATCTATTTTATTTCATTTGACAACCTGTCAACGTCATGTGTCACTGTAAGGTAATGTCAAAGTTGACTCAACGGTTTTGTTGTGAAAAAAGTCGAGTTTTTGGCGGGTGTTTTCAGAAATTTTAAAAGTTTGTTCAAGAAAAAATCTGGTAAGTACTTTTTCGACGCAAATTCCAAAACTATAACATATTTTGACTAATATCACGTGTTAGCAGCATTTGCAATTGACTTATTCATATAATTTAGATGTTTCAAATATGTGGTAAATATCTTACCCTTGTCCGATCCCACTTTGAAAAATATCAGATTATCTATATAAAAATCGGTTGTCTTTTTTTATATTTTTTTTGGACTGCAAAAAGCTAAATAAATATTTTGAGAAGTTCATATAAAGTTCTTACGTAACGTGTCAATTAATACTTTGTATATTTCAGATATTCAATATGTCAAAGAAAATAAATTTAAATGAAAAATATATATAAAAAGTAATATGCAATACTAATAAAAAATTATTAAAAAAATAAAATGTTTCATTTCCAAAATATAAAATAAATATTATAAGTAGAACCAAGAGGAAGTCACTAGTCAAGAAACGAAAATTAAACCGTAACGGACAATGGTAACAATTTTACCACCAACATCAAAAATTTTGTAGTCATGAACGGATAATGGTAAATTATTTACCACCAGAAAAACTACCCCATCCCCTATTCTTTTTTAAATTTTGTTTTAAAAAATGAAATCAGTGACCTTCAATTACCTAAAATACAATGCAACCTTAAAAAAAAAATGCATACCGGCTCGCGTTTGTTTAAGGGTTAATTGCTTTGAATGCATTATCATGTATCTCCTCCCATTTCCATGTATTGCCCTTTTGCAACAATGAATAGAGCGGGCTCAAAATTGATGATGCGTTAGGGACAAAGTTCCTATAATAATTGACTAATCCCAAAAACGACTGTAACTTATTCACATTCGTTGGTGTAGGTGCTTGGACTATAGCTTTGACCTTTTCATCTGATTTCCTTAAGCCATTCTTATCTATAGTATAACCTAAATATTCTATTTGGTCCTCGAAGAACACGCACTTATCTTTACGAAGTGTTAATCCTGCGTCTTGTAGTCGTTGCAAGACCGCACATAGCCTGTCTAAGTGTTGCTCTTTAGTTGCCCCTGTAATACAGATGTCGTCAAGAAAACACATAACACCGTCCAATCCCGACAGTAAGCACTCCATAGCCCGCTGGAAAATAGCAGGAGCACTAGCAAGACCAAAAACTAATCTTGTATAAACAAATAAACCGCGGTGAGTATTGATACAAGTTATGTTCTGAGACGCCTCATCTAACACAAATTGTGAGTAAGCTTGCGTTAAATCTAACTTGCTAAACTGTTGACCTCCGTGTAGTTTTGTAAAAAGTTCTTTAGCAGTCGGTAACGGATACTGTTCAACAACCAGCTGTTTGTTTACGCTTACAGAGTAATCAACACACAACCTGATTGAACCATCCCGCTTTAATATAGGGACAATTGGTGACGCGTATTCTGAAAATTGAACCGGCTTTAACACACCTATACATACCAAACGATCAATCTCACCGTTTATTTGATCTCTAAGTGCAAATGCAATTGGACGAGCTTTAAAAAAAATTGGCTTTGCGTTTTCTTTCAATTGTAACCTAACTTTATATTTTGTAAATAAGCCTAATTCATCTGAGAAAACAGATGGAAACCGCAATTTTACCTGTTCAGCAATTTGAGTTGTTTTACAATAATTGATTTGCATCATGCGTAATCCAAACAAACTAATAAAGTCTCGCCCTAAAATCGGGGGACCACCATCGCGAATCACTCTAACTTTAACATCCTGTGTCTTGTCCAAGTATCTAATAGGCAATTGCACTATTCCTAAACACTGAATAACACACCCCGTGTATGTAAACAATTGATCCGTCGTTGGTGATAATGGCAACAACTTAAAATATTTTTTGTATACTTTTTCTGAAATTGCTGTGACTGCCGATCCGGTATCTACTTCGAACTTTAGCTTAATGCTTTGAATCGAAACTACTAAAGTCATAGGTTCACCTCTGAATGAACATATCTTTTTTGTCTTACCGTCATCGTCACTCTCGCCCGACGCGCCAGTTCCTACGAAATTTATCTTTTTGCACATTCGGCGTAGGTGGCCTTTTGTGTTACATTTCTTGCATGTATAACTTGCAAACCGACACTGAGATGTTTTGTGGTTCTTGTAGCCGCAAACTGAACACTTTTCAATGTGAACACTCGATTCCTTTGAGTTGGTTTCGATTTTGAACAACGGCTCACTCGACGGCGGCGCCTGTACCGCTGCCGACGACGATGCTGCTGCTCCCTTACGTGCACTGTGCACGCTCTCCGCCAACTCCACTGCTTTAGCCAGTGTGGTTTCTTGAAGTTCGCTCGCGAAAAGCTTATCTTTCTCAGGTCCCGGCCGCATACCCATAACAAATCGGTCGCGCAGCGCCTCTTCTACATTCAGAAATCCGCAATTTGTGGTCAGACCGCGAAGCCTAGCAGCCCACTGCGAAAATGTTTCTTCCAGACCTTGAGTAGCGGCATAAAAATTATACCGCCCGCCAAAACCACATTTTTTTGGCGTGAAGTGATTATCCAGAAGAGTGAGAATATCTTCGAAAGGCACCTGCGAAATTTCCTTTGGCAAAGCCAAATCGGCCGCAAGCTTGTATGTGCCGTCGGCGAGTGCGCTCAGCAATATTGCCCGTCGTTTTACACCCATTGGGTCCTTCACATTGTCTAAATCGTTTGCAATGTACCATTGCAAAATCCGCTGCTTATAATTTTCCCATGTCTGGTTGGCATGGTCAAAACTTGACAAAATACCGAAGTGAGCCATTTTTTTTTTTTGTCGTGGGTCCTCGTCGCCAATGATATGTATGCGGATATTGCGGATGGGCGAAGGCCTAGGGCTTAGAAAGGAGTAATGAACTGACGGATAGTTGGTAGCACACTGACGTTTATTTTACAAGTCAAGATGACACATATAAAAACCATAGATCGAACATAAAGTATATAACAACACACAACAGCTTCTTCTCAGTACTAGTATATACAATCGTTAAACAAACCTTGAGGCACCTGTTCCACCGCAGGCGATTAACAAGAAGCGAGTAGAACTAGCATCTAAAAACAAACTGGCGAGCAACGAGCTGCGAGTGCGGGACGGCGACGATTGCTCGGTGCTATGCGACAATGTCAAAAAACTTTAAGAGATTTTCAACTTTCTCACTAAAGCATAAGCTTCAAAGTTGATTGGGAAAATTTGACAGTTTCGGGTAGCTTGATGTGCTGGCGTCTGTACCAAGCGTGCGGCTCTCAGCGAGTGTTCTGCCCGCCAAGCGGCCGTGTATTCTTTTTGTTAGCTCATGTCACGTCGAGAAACGAGTACTAACCGGCGGTGAACCGGTGGTGTGAACAATCGGCTATCAACTAATAATACATACAATAATACATACTTTTACTTACATGGGACCAAGAATATTTTGTACTTTTCTTGAGCGATAAAATCTTTGCTAGGTAGTCATCTCCTCGTCAGCAGTGGGACTGGTGCCTGAGACGTAACAATAACGAAGAACAAAAAACAAAAATAAAAAAGTGTAAATGTACCCAAGCCTACCGTTTTAACAAAGTAAAATAATACTAACAAAACTTCTGGCAGGAAACAGTCCAATTTGTATGTTAACTGGTAGTTACGTATCTAAGAAGAAAGTTGTTAAGGAGAAGTGAACCGAGCATGATGTGAAATAGGACACAACAAGGGAACTATTGCTTTCACACACTTGTGGGTAGGGTGACTACGGATTTTCCTGACCAAGATTATGTCTAGACTTTAAAAGAGATCGTGACATCAGATTTTATTTCAGCCTTTCTTCTCAGAATAGTCAGACAGGAAAAACAGACCACATCTAGTGTTAAGAAAAAATGATTGACGTGTAAAAGTGTTTGTACAAACCTACTTACAGAAATAAAATCATTTATTATTTTAAATATGAGGTAGATAGATGGTGTAAAAAAGTTTATATTTATGTTGATAAAACTTTGTACACTTTGGCAGGTAAATAACAATGAGAACAAACGCGATTAGGTTCTGTTTAAGCCAATATCGTAATGATTTGTAAATAATAATTTGCCTTTTGCTCCGACCTAACAGGGTCCTTATTTTTGTACTTAGCTTTAACATTTCGTTTTACACTAGGAATGCTATAAATTAATTTGAATATGAAATTGAATAATACCGGTTTCATAATATATTATTATGGCAGCGTTTGTTCACCTATGATAGTTTGTCTAAGTACTTTGTGACTTAACAACTTCTGTATCTCAAAGAAAAACACGTAAAGGTACCAAGATATAAAATATTTTCACTGCAAAATCTCAAGATGGAGCCATGAGACGTGAGGTGCTATGAGCGTAGACGTTCTACGACACAGTCTACACGCGTAGACCGTCTACGACAAGGTCTACGAGCGTAGCACTCTTACAAAACTGTCACGTTTTGTTCCATTTTCTAAGTTAAACTTGGTCTTCCTACATACGAACCATAATACAATTACCTCGCGCAAACTAAGTTGCAAGTTAAATGCTCAAAGGCGGCAGATGGTAACTTGATGCGCGATACGTTTCAGTTAATTCGACCAATTTTGGGTGTAGCTGGATATTACGTTTTTTTTTGAGAGTTTCCTTGATGGTATTAGGTTTTTATTTAGGTTTTTTTAATACATCTTTCTTCCTTGTCGAACTTGTTACACCTACCTAGATAATAAGTGCATGATGTGGCCTCCCATAATTTAAAGTGCACACTTGTATTTTTCTCTGTTTATGTTTAGGTGTATGTAATTGTGTTGCCTCTGTTGACGATCCAATAAATATATAGGCATTATTCTGAAAAAATAATAATGTTTTATTATGTAACAACGCTACGGTTTTTCTTAATTATTTAATGCACATTATAAAGGGTGGCTAAATATAGTCGTCTTATTGCTAGTAACGATATGGATCAGAATTCTATTTCTAGTTTTAAAAAATAGATCGTTTTGTTTACTTTCTATTCAGTGTATTTTTCTCGTATGTACCACGTACTTTAAAGATTAATCCAGCACGCCATTAAATCTAGTTTATTTCATTCAGCTAGATATTAAAATGTCTCCACCTCCCACGTATAACACTAAGAGCTAAATATCTACGTTCACGCATATTGGCATGTCCGGCTAACACACATTTTGTAAAAATTAAAGTGTGTAATTTTAGTGTTAGTGAAACGTAGAGATTTCGTCATAAGTCGCACGTTTTAGCACGTTTTATAAGTTTTTTTTTCGATCACACCTGCGGAGTAATCACTCCCGACGACGAGTTTTACTCACGTAAAATACTATGAGCAACAATGGCTTTCATTTTGACAGTTCAACAACATTCATTGCGTTATTTAAGTTGTTGAGTATACAACATTTTCGAACATCTGAAGCAATGGTTTAGCAATATCCTTGAAAAATTATTCAGATTGTGGTCGACAGTGTGCTACGCAATTAGCGAGCTGGTAGATATAATGGAGTATTTTTTGCACAAAAAAGCTCTTTCAACTCAGTCTGAAAAAATAGGAATTCCGTTCTTTAGCAGTTCACATCTAAGGAAACTGGAATGTTAACTCAGCTGTTTTAAAGCACTCACTATAGTTATTATGGTTGGCAGGTAATCTAACAGCAGATCAAATCGGTTTCCAGTAACTGATAACCTTTTGAGAATTGATAGATTATTGAAACCAGCTTGTATTTTTTTTTCAAATAATCATTGACGTTCTTTTCGGGTCATGAGCGTTCAAAAGATGACAAACGTCAATTTCACCCCAAATTCGTGGGCAAATCCACATCAACAACTACCACAAATTATCTTCGTATTTACTTATATTCTAATTAACCTCACGACACTGGGAATTCTAGTGTGGGGTCCAGGAAATTTGTTAAAATCTAGCACCTAAGACTCCTCTGTTACTAGCTTTTATTTTTATATACTGTACTGTTTTTTTTCTGCACTGAATAAACTTTTTATTTATTATATTATGTACTAATCTGTTTTATTGCCAACACACTAACGGGGTATAATATAAATGATAGTTTTTACGGACTGTCTACGGACTTAAGAACGGCTCTATGTCAATTGTAAATCGTTGTTGGCAAGTAACCAGAAACAAATGTGTGGGAAAATTATTTTGTTATGATTATTAAACTAAAAAGTACGAGGAAAGTGATGGGTTATTAGTCTTATATTAGTTGAGCTCGTGATTTTGTGTGCTGCAATATCTATCTATATACTGGGAGAAAAGTATTCTACGTATTAATGAATGATTGAATGATTGATGGATGACGGGATGCATAAAGAAGCCTCCTCGTGTAGCGCAGATTATTTCGCCAGTTACTCAACTGAACCACGCGCTCGGTGCATCCTAGACAGTCACACCCAACACCTTATTTGACTGGCCAATTCTTCCCTTACGGTGGTAGTGCTAATGCCCGCCTGTTTTGTGACCACCCTCGGTTTGTGACCCTGGAAGTTCCAGTGCCTTGGGCATCTTCTGGACATGCTCGTTCCATCATAGACCTCATCCATCGCTTTCCATCAGGCAGGATCGAGGTCAAGAGCGGACCCATTCAGCAATAAACAAAAATAATAAATGATTTTATTGCTGTAAGTAAGTTTGCACTAACACTTTTACGTGTCAATCATATTTTAAAAACTAGATGAGGATTATTTCAAGACATTAGGACGTGTTTCTACAGTATGTATGTATTTTATTCACGCATAAATATGAAAACGCAGAGCTTACCAACAAACTTGCTTATATTTCCGAGATAACAATCTATTAGAATTTAAATCTAATAAACATTTTAGAGATCATCTAAGCGGCTTCTAGAAACCTAGTAGCTTGGTGATGAATACTATAGAATAAATCGTTAGCATCACTACATAGTATAAAACAAAGTCGCTTCCCTGTCTGTCTGTCCCTATATATGCTTAGATCTTTAAAACTCCGCAACGGATTTTGATGCGGTTTTTTTTAATAGATAGAGTGATTCAAGAGGGAGGTTTATATGTATAATACATGCATAATATAGTAGAGAAACACTGATAATTTTAGAGGTTTCTAATGTGATGTCGTAAATAAACACATTTTATTGCGCTTACATTGTAAACGCTGGCTGAACCATTCGAGATAGATCAAAATAATGTACTACAGTATTGTACACCTTAAAAAGTTCTACAAAAAAGTCCGCGATGGTATATGTCTATCTCTTAGGGATAACCCACAATAACCATTTTTATCGTATACTTTTTACGGGAAATAATGGCTCTAAAATTATCAGTGTTTCTCCATTGCACCCGTGCGAAGCCGGGGCGGGTCGCTAGTTGCATATAACGCAGTTGCCATGAATTGCAATTCTAAGAAAATCATTGCATTATTTTTATTCAATTACCCAAAAACATAAAGTTTTTTTTTTACATTAGGCATAAGCAGAGGGGCTGTTTCCCGTATTTTGAAGGCCATTTGCATTTTTATATCAGCCGTAATCTGTCAAAAATAATCCTCTAATTTTCAAAAATTGACAAGTTTTTTTTCTGACAGACTGATTGCCGTCGATTTGAGATTGCGACAAGATTTTTTTTATATTTTCGAATTATAGGAATTTACCTTCTGCCTGCAATAACGATACACAAACGTCGCTAACAAGTTCACATTCTCCTCAAGACATTTAACCGTCTCTCACTACAGATAGGAAGGAAACAAATGACAATCGGTATTAAGGATTATTGATTGGCACGTGAAGTTACTCGGTAGTATCGGTTGTGAGTGTATCTCTCATCACGGTTATTAGTGATATATTTTGTATTTTATTGAAAGACAAGGCAAGATTGTTTGTTTGTTATAATTAAAACAATGTGGAGAAGAAAAGTATAGTATAGGAAAAATACACCCTAATTTGTGTCCGTACGGTGGACAGACTTTTTTGATTCATATTGAAAAACCTCTTAGGGCTGATTTTTCAATAGTGGGTAACTTTTATCTGAAGAATAATTCAGACAGTTTGACATATTTTCTATACAAAAGCTGTCAAACGTCAATATTTATTCCTGCTAAAATTATCTGCCATTTGACATTTGTCTCTTCATATTCAAATCACCTGATACTCCTAAAATAGACGATGTATCAAAAGACAAAAATCAAATCGACTAAAAATAGCCCCTCATTTATATCGACGTGATGAAACAGGTGAATCTAGGAAGTGTGGCGTGCCAGCTCTGAATACTAGCTGAGTCACTGGCACACCTGATAGGTGTAAAGTTCGTAATGATAGATAGGGCTGAACGTAATAAAACACTGCTTCGTGGGTAGAATTTTGACAGGAGGAAACGTAGTACAATAACGTAACGACATAACGTAATCTATGGAACTTCTTATTCTGCCAATATATGGGTAGATTTTTTTACACTATTTATTTATTCAATATTTCAAGCACAAAAATGTACAGAGGCGGACTTAATGCCATAGGCATTGCCTACCAGTCAACCTTTGGGTGATGCAGATACAAACAGTAGTAGGTGCAATCATGAAAATTGAGGAATAAATATTTTATATATACTGCATGATTTTTTTTCCGAATTTTTTAAAGGGCGTTCTACCCATAAATATGAAAAACTTTCACTATGGGGCCAACTATGAGATCACGAAAAAAAAATCAGCTGTTTCAAACATTTTGATCAACTTTTGTATTAAACAACTGATTTTTTATTTCGTGATTTCAGATTTGGTCCCATAGTGACAGTTGTTCATATTCATGGGTATGGTGGTTATGGTGTGGTGGGGGTATATTCATGGGTGTTCATGGGTATTCGTGGGTCACCCTGCAAAAATTTGGAGACTGTAAAAAAATCATCCACTATAATATTAATTTGTTAGGCGACATACAGGATGTAAAAAGACACATCACATAGCCGTTATCTACGAGTTTGGTACATCAAACTAAGTAATTTGGAGCACAGGTACGCGACAGGTATGAGAGCACATCAAGCCACTACAATCTGTCAAATTTCTTGAATATATTTTCAACTTTATCGCTAAAGCATAAGGTTCAAATTTGATTAGGAAAATTTTACAGTTTCAGGTAGCTTGATTTGCTGGCGTGTGTACATCAAACTAAGTAACATTTATTACTGGGAAATGACTTTTCTGCTTGTTGTGAAAAATCGCTGTTTACGGCAGCGCGCAATGTAACGCACACAACATTGTGCTTTTGAGTGCATACAGTGGCACAAGAGTACTGGGGTGTTTAAACTTAAGTTTTAACATTTAAAACCTATTTTCTTGAACAAGTAGTTTAAATTTTGACATCCAATAACTCCATAAACGGAACTTTCCTAAGTATGGTCCAGGACAAAAAAAATATCACAAGGACGGGGAGTATAAGTAACTCTCGGCTTCGTTAAGCTTCTTTTTACACCAGTTATGTTAAAGGCAATCTTTTTACCCTCGACTTTAAGACGTCAATTGGTTTGAGCCTAATTTGATTAATTATCTTTTGTATTTTGCGACATAATGGACTTGACCAAAAGTTGGGTGCTAAATCAAATTACTCCTGATAAAAAACGCATTGAGTAATTCTGAACCTTACGCAAAATTTCAAACGTTAACACTTTTTAAAGGCGACAGAAATGCTTACAACCAGATTCGCAAGAAATCGTCTGCTATGATCACCCAATGAGCGAACGAGACGTGATAAGCGCTTAAGCACTTCCCATTAGCCAAAGATATCTAAGATTAGACTCACCACACGTTTAGACTATAACTATGTGACATAATATAAGATATGTAGATAGTTAACGCTTATTATGAAACATTGTATGACACAATTCATCATCATCTGCCTAGCCTTTTCCCAACTATATTGGGATCGGCTTTCAGTCTAACCGGATGCAGCTGAATACCAGTATTTTACACGGAGGGACTGCCTATCTGATCTCCACAACCCAGTTACTGGGTAATACGATACCCCTTGGTAAGACTGGTTGTCTGACTTTCGGGCTACTGACGACCCGTAACGCGGCAAGCGTAGCATAACCTGATCGATCGACCATTAACCACAAGCCCCTCCATTGTATGATACAATTAGACTTTAAAGAAAATAAATGAATTATTATTATTATTATTATTATTACTTTAAGAAATATCTAACGATAGCTGCATTTTTATGATTAAGGTTAATCCTTGTCATAAAAAAAAGACCTTATAAATTCAGTAGTTAAGCGTTTGAACACCAACCCGTACTGAGCCCACGTGTTGGATTACGGCCCACTCCCTCTCACCGAGAGGAGGCCTGTGTCCCAGCAGTGGGAACATTATAGGCTGATTATGTGTTAGCATTTGACTCCGCGTCATACGTTTGTATATATTTAATGAATAGTCGAAGTATGACAACTTTGTCATAAACATATTATGTATCTTTATGGGAATGTTGTCATACTTCGACTTTTCACAAACATACATATGTTTATACATAGTATAGCAACCAAAAGGCCATTTTTTGTATTTATAAATTTTTATTATTGTCAATACTGCCTATTTTAATTGAAGTAAACAAAAAACATTTAAAAAAACCCTGAAAACAATTTGTAAATGTTCCAAATGGAATAACTGATGAAAATCGTGCATCACTTTCGTTCCACTACTGACTCAAATGCCTTTTCGAAAGTAGATCAAGTAAAAATTCCGCTTCATAAATCCTAAATACTATTACCACAAATGTAATCCAAAGGAATGGAATGAAGAGGAAGGTCAAGGAGGAAAATAGAAATAAAAACAGTAAATCTTACCTCTCGACTGGAAACACTGCAAAATGTTGTATATTCTCACGTCCACAGCTATTTTAACTTCACTGTGGCCGCGCACCTGAAAAAACAGTTTTCTATGAAAAAAAGTCGTTAGTGTTTGTAGATCTTATAACTGCAGTTATTTTCTCATCTTTTAATATAAATTATTTTCTTTAAATAATATAAAATAGGGGCGTTTTTCGAGTCTCTCTGCGTGACGGCTTGTTTTTTCTAAACTAAACGATGAATCTCTCTGGTTTTCACCATAATTTCGAAAATTTATTTCGGAAAGTTTATGTTTACAATACTAAAATATAATAAAGATATCAGTGCTTCTTTGTGCTAACATTGAGAGTGCCCAGAATATTCAGAAATATAAATATCCCATTTATAAATATTCAGTGATTAAGAAAAACCTTGCGTATTTACGATGAGATTTGAATAACGTAAAATCTTAGTAAGACATTGCACCGTTACCCTTATACCATTGTAATAAAGTATAAATTAGAACGTTTGCCGTGAGTTTGACAAAATTCTCGGCAGTTATTCTAATTTATACCTTACTATACCGAGATAAGAGTTACATTGCCAATGACTTAACAATGGTTTTATGTCGATCGTGAATGTCGTAACCTAAAAGTTTTTACAATCATTTAAACTTAAAATTATATAACGTTTTAGGTAAGTTTGTTCTATGTTATCGCCTAGACAGAGTGATGAACGAAGATTTCCTACATATCATATATTATTATGATAATATAAATTAAACATGACCTTTATATCACTACATAGTATAAAACAAAGTCGATTCCCTGTCTGTCTGTCCCTATATATGCTTAGATCTTTAAAACTCCGCAACGGATTTTGATGCGGTTTTTTTTTATGGATAGAGTGATCTAAGAGGAAGGTTTATATGTATAATACATGCATAATATAGTAGAGAAACACTGATAATTTTAGAGGTTTCTAATGTGATGTCGTAAAAACACACATTTTTGCGCTTACATTGTAAACGCTGGCTGAACCATTCGAGATAGATCAAAATAATGTACTACAGTATTGTACACCTTAAAAAGTTCTACAAAAAAATCCACAATGGTATATGTCTATCTCTTAGGGATAACCCACAATAACCATTTTTTATCCTTAACTTTTTACGAGAAATAATGGCTTATTTAAGAAGCAATTTTAGGCTATACAGCATTAATCTTTATCCAATTAAGTGCGTTAAAAACATTGTGCATTTCATATAGATCATTATGGCCCTTTACAGCATGTAATTTAAATGAATATTTTCGAAGATATTACAGTATTAAAATGCGGGCGTTACCGGCCGGGCAGTCGGCCGGTGGCGCTTGAAACTACCCAACGGATTTTCAACTTTATAACTAAACGAAATAATGGCTCTAAAATTATCAGTGTTTCTCTACTATATTATGCATGTATTATACATATAAACCTTCCTCTTGAATCACTCTTATCTATAAAAAAAACCGCATCAAAATCCGTAGCGTGGTTTTCAAGATCTAAGCATACATAGAGACAGACAGACAGCGGGAAGCGACTTTGTTTTATACTATGTAGTGATCAGCATTGCACCCGTGCAAAGCCGGGGCGGGTCGCTAGTGTAAGATATATTAAGTAATATCCTTATGTAAACAAGCGAACACTCTAAAGACTAGTAGATACTTAATGCTGAACATAAATTACAGGTTCATTTGAATATATAGGTGATTAAGATATAAACACACTTTATGTATAGAATATTAATAACGAGATTTTGTTACTGGCATAGCTCTTAGAAACATGAATAAAAATTTGCCATGCAATGATGTGTTGACCATAGTAATAACGCATCGAGAACCCAAAATATTGGGACAGAATTAAGGACCAGAATCCAAAATGTAGGTGCTGGAAGTGAGCGTTACAGAGCACGAGTTTCAAGTTCTGGAATGGCGACCACAAAGGGTAGGATGACCCTCATCAGATGAACAGATGGATCTGTAAAGGGATGTACGAATAAGCTGCCTAGAAGTGACTATTCTCAAAAACTATCCTTCCACAGTCTTCAGACTGATTAAGAATTGTAATGATTACCTTACGAAATAATTATAATTTCATAAGTTAAGTAGGTAAGGTAGAGGGGATTGTGGCTAAGTAATAACAGCTGCACGGGTCGATCGATCAGGTTAAGCTACGCTTGCCGCGGTTGGTCCGTGGATGGGTGACCATCTTACTCAATACTCAATACTCAATCATTTATTGCATTCCACAATGTATATGCTTAGGTGGAAGGTAACATTTGTTGTAACAATCGTGGACCCTGTCAGGCACAGCAAAACAAAAAAAAAATTCTTCACGCACTAAAACCCCTCCGTGCCTCGGAAAGCACGCTAAGACATTGGTCCCGGCTGTAATCCGTGGATCTTTGACAGCCGTTACGGGTCGTCAGTAGCCCGAAAGTCTGAGCCAGTCTTATCAAGGGGTATCGTATTACCCAGTAACTGGGTTGTGGAGGTCAGATAGTCAGTCGCTCCGTGTAAAATACTGGTATTCAGCTGCATCCGGTTATACTGGAAGCCGACCCCAACATAGTTGGGAAAAGGCTAGGCAGATGATGACCTTAAGAAATAATTATGTACTAGATTGATACTTTATCGTTCTCCAACATTGTATGTTCTTTTACAATATTGCCAATTTTACAGGTACAATGGCGGTCTTATCTCTGATATCAACAATACTCTATTGCAAACTGTGGAGACTTGTAAATGGCTTATCGTGAATTACCTCAGTAATACTTTTGAAAATACAATAAATACTTGAAAAACGAAATAATGAGAAATACTAGAAAATCTTTGAATGGCTATTCAATGGCTTTACGGGAGTATTAAACCGCCAACTTCCAAACTCCGGCCTTTTACCAAGAAATTCCTAATAGAAAACCTAATAACACTTTGTCCGAACTGGGAATCGAACTCAGGACCCCACGCTCAGCCGTCGCGCTTGCAACCACGAGACCAAAGGAGCAATCACACAATATCTATCCTAATTTAATAACGCTTGAGATTTTATTATGAATCTGCAACGGCTTATTTACTAAACACATACATTAACTAATTTTGGACTTTTTCATAATTATTAGGTATGTTTTTAATGGCGCCGATTCTCTTATTCACAAACTAAACTAGGACGCAGCTGAATACTAGTATTTTAAATGGAGTGACTGCTGTCTGACCTCCACAACCCAATTACGAAAATAACAGTAAGACGGGTTGTCAGATTTTTGGGCTTCTTAATGACAGGCGAGACCAAGAGATATTTAATAAATAGTCACCCATCCACGGACCGACCTTGGCAAGCGTAGCTTAACCTCAGATCGACCCGTGCGACTGTTAATATTTAACCACGAGCCTCTCTCAAGCTTTCGCATAGTAACAGATTAAAATATAGCATAGAGACAACAAACACTGCTCGGATCTCAGAATCTGTAAATAAACCTGCCAAGTAGGTACATAAAACAATATCAAACGAACCTCGTCAACGAATTTGCACAATAAACTTTAATTAAAAACTTAAGCTGCTGTTTCTTCGCAAATTACTTGAATATTAATTTCCAATCAGGAAAATGCTTTAAATATTAACTCAATATGTTTGGAACAGTGAGTAAGAAAGTATAGAAGGGTCAGATTTAACAAACTTAAAAAAAAAAAAAAAACAGCTGTCACTACTATAAGAACTTGTAAGTACGTAAATTTAAATTTAAAATTTAATTTTATACTTTATTAACAAGACAGCGATGCGTTTTTACAAACGCATCACTTCAAAACGGCTAGACCGATTTGGAATATTTTTGTTTTAAAATGCTCATAATAGTCCGAAGCAGCTTCCTATGGAAAATAAAAATTGAAAAGTTGCCTGGAAAATTCGCAATTTCTAATAGAATTTTGTACAAATGATTGCAATTTGGACTGAACAACATCTGTTGGGTCAGCTAATTTTCGGTAAACATATGTTTTTGTTTCTGGAGCTCAAACAAATAAATAAAAATAAAACTATTATTTCATAGTCTTCAGATTGTATTATATATACGGAGTGTTTTTATTTCGCCTGAATCTACGAACATCTCATAGGGCTTCTGTTCGTACATACATTTAATGTACAAACGTTTCCCTTTATGGTACTAATACAATTAATCTTCCCTATTGTTGAGTTAAAGTTTCGTTGGTTAATTTATGTATAGCAACTAATAGGTAAGCGACGACGGCTTGCATAGATTAACGAAAATTACTTAATGTATGCTTAACTTCGGCGACTTTGAACTTGGGAAGTTTGGTGGAAGGGCCGTTAGCCATTCCTGCCTGTTTCAACGAAGAAAGGGATTTGATCGAAAAATTAATTAAATGAATTAATTACAATAAATTGCGATAGTTAAATAAACTTGCTTTATCCGTTAATGAATAAATAATTTAACAGTACTATTGTTATAGATTATTTTGCATTGTGTTAAAGTCTCTTATTTAATCTTTTTTACTACAAGTAAAAAAAATAAATAATGAAATGCACATCTCAAATGTTTGATTGGTCGATTCTGTAAATATCTCACCCTGAAAACTTAGGTGAAGTGAGTTTGAAGTGAGCTGTCATTCCACCTGATGCTACACTATTGTCAGCTCACTTCAAGCTCACATCACCTAAGTGGTGGGGGTAAGGGGGGGTTGATAATAAAGGTGTGAACGTGTCAGTAAGGTTTCTGTCATCATCACCTGCCTGCCTTTTCCAAACTATGTTGGGGTCGGCTTCCAGTCTAACCAGATGCAGCTGAATACCAGTATTTTAAATGGAGCGACTGCCTACCGGACCCCCACAACCCGGTTACTGGGTAATACGATACCGCTTGGTAAGACTTGTTGTCAGACTTTCGCGCTTCTGACTACCCGTATAGACTGTCAAAGATCCGCGAATGACAGCCGGGACCAACGGTTTAACGTGCTTTTCGAGGCACGGAGAGGTCTCGATATTTGAAGATGGTCACCCCTCCAAAGACCAACCGCGGAAAGCGTAGCTTAACCTGACCGGTCGACCTGTGTGGCTGTTATTATTTAGGCACGGGCACCCCAGTAAGGTTAATGTAATCTAATTATTTTTAAACACTTTATCGAAAGAATCTACTGAATTATATTTTTTTATGTCTCAACAAGTTTTTTTGAAGAAAAGATTATAAAACTTACGCTATGAAAGGCTAGCTTAAGTGGAAAAGATAATTTTGCGATAAAAAGTAAAGTTTAAAAAGAGGCACTTTGTTACAACTACTTGACACGAAACGTAAAAGATATTCAATTAAGTGGTTTTAAATTGTTACGATCACCCATTCACTTTAATTTATTAGATGTGTACCCTTTGAAAACGATCTTTTGTCATAAAAAGATGTTTTGTTTTGTGGTTTTGCACGATGCCATTTTTTATTAGTCATTGTAGTCCCACTGCGCGGCTGGGCAAAGGCCTCCCAACTCTCTTTCAATCTCTCTCGGTCCATAGCTGCCAAGGACCAATCTTTATAAAAGGAGTCCAGCTCTCATCTGGGCCTGCCGCGGACTGTCATACTGAACTTCCAAGTCCAAAATACCGATGTACTGTCGATTTCGTTTGCCACTAGGAGGGACCGCCTCGCCGGTCGTCGGACAGGCAGCAGATGTGATCAGCCGGCAACTTTCCGAGTGACATCAGTTATTATAGTGATGGAACCAAGTCATTTAATATATTACTTTGTCCTTGTTATTCTTTCATTCTAAACAGGTGTTTATCAAGTGCTCGGTACCCATTTGTTAAAAACTTATTTTGTACTTTTTTTCGTCAATATTTGTTGAGGCATCACATTTCTGAACCATGTTAGCCTCGTAGGAAATGGTCTTTCTGTTTGCAAATTTTGCGGAGAAAAATCACGCATGCCGATTTAAGAGCTGAGCAGAATAGATTTCAATCCAGTTCAGAATAAATTCTTCTATACTCCTGTAAAGAGGAGCGCCAACTCTATGTTCTAATCTTTATAGCCATACAATATGGCCATTCAACCGCGAAAAATACGGAAATACAAAACACACATTTTACAGCATTTCCCTTACGACAAACGACGCTATAAATATTCCTCATATCCAAAGTTTATGTACGTAGAAACATCATAATTTACGGTGACACCCTTTAAGCTATTTCGCGTTTAAGTGCTCAGGAATTACCGTTATTAATTATAGTTATTGTATAACTAATATCAGTTGCTATTTTGGTACTTACTATGCTTGAATTATATATGTGTATGGTGATGTTTTGGTTGGTAATCGTCTTGTATGTTGCGAATGGAAATGGTTGCTAAATTAATGCCGGATTTCCGCGGTTGCCTAATACCAGAAAAGGCATTTTGATGTTCTGTTTCCCTATTTGCGAGGTTGGTTTATTTCCCTAAGGGCGCATTCCACCAAACTTATATACAAATAATAAGTCATATACTGAGAATTAATTTTGAATTTTTGACAATTCTTCCATACTAGAGCTGTCAGATGTTAATTTTATTCCGCGGATAAAAGATATCTGAGTTTGGTAACATCAGCCTGAAGTTGATGAATTTATGAACAACATAAACTGCAAAGCAATGCAATGTTTAATATCAACACAAAAAAAAAAACTGACTTCGATAAAATTGGCGGTAGATAAAATAGCGTAAAATCTTTAGGACAGAAAGTAGTACCTAGCAGAAACTGTTTAACCATACACTTTTGACGTTTAAACGTCACTTTACTTTAATCATCGTTTATAAATACACCCCATTGTTTCTAAGCTGTAACTTGAACCTCCGTCATAATAACTTGTGACCAAATTGTTTCTTTGACCCGGCGTCATTGTGGGTAGGAAATAGTTACATGGACGTTGAGGTGGGTCAATATTACCCATATATATAATACATGGTATTTCCATAATTTTTAAGTGAATTCGTAAACTGTATCATTATTTCAGTATAAAGGTATTCTGGTTTTGATAATAAAACAGAAAAATAAAAATTCAGAGACGTTTAATTGAGTTTAATCAACTTTTAAGACAACTCTCAAAAATTACATAAAAAATTTACAATATTGGCTCCAGCTACTACACAGAAAGGCAACGTCACGCGCGTACTTTAAAAAATATTAGAAATTTTAAACCAGCCGGGTAATTTTGACCCAAACTCAATGAGGACGGATTAAAGAAAATTCCTATCTTTACGCACTACAATGCAAATATTTCATTTATTTCCATCATAAACAAGAATATCAAGAGCAGCTGTGTTGAATCATCGTTTCGTTGTCCAAATACCTTGACCTTCTAGTATTACATTATTCCATGACGTCACGTGTTTTGAGTAGTTTTTGAGAAGTAGTGTTGGTTAATTAATTATTATTATAAGCCTGTGATGTCCCACTGTGGGGCAAAGTTCTCCCTAATCTCTTTCCACTTCTCTTTCCTCTCAAGGACCGCCATTATTTACGTCAACTATCCGTCAAGCATCGCATCTGCCGTCGAGAACATTCGTTCAGAAACGATTTTAAGACTTATCGACACCTCCAACGTATGTTATCGTAACCATCAAATTAACGAAAATTACATTTTTTCTATAATCCTTTTTGAAGGTAATATTCCATTCCTAAAAATATATCTGTATGCCAATTTTGGTTCCTAAATGAGCTTATTTGACTTCACTATCATCAATAAACTGTTTGCATACCTTTGAATTGCGATACTGTAAAGTTGAACAAATACAGTTACGATATTATACGTAGGAAGTATCGTTATCTTTACTACAAATACAGTTTTAAATCGGTCGGGGTTTGGTGACACAAATTTGTGCCAGCGGGGCTCAACGGTAATACTTGTTTACTGGCACGTTTTTGTGCCGCTGGGGCTCTAGAGGTTAAAGCTGCTAAGGACCAGAGCGGCAATTTTCATAATTTTAAGAATCAATTATAATGTCAAAAATACCCCGCTATTTTCCCTACATTTTGACATGTTTTTGACATTGATTGTCGCTGAGATCAGCCGGTCGATTATGTAAAAATCTCACCGTCAAATCATAAGTGAAATGAGCTTGAAGTGAGCAGTTTCAATAGTGTTAATCCCTAATGACAGCTCACTTCCCGCTCATTACACCTTAATTCTCACGGTGAGATTTTCACAGAATAGCACTGCTGATCGCGACTAGATTTTGAACGATTTTAATTACGGGAATTGGCCTGCTGCCGGTCGATTCTGTAAAAATCTCACCGTGAAATCATAAGTGAAGTGAGCACTTAATAGTGTTAATCCCTAGTGAATGACAGCTCACTCCACGCTCACTTCACCCAAGCTTTCACGGTGAGATGGTTACAGAATCGCGGGGCAGTTCTTGTTGCTTAGTTGGCTTGTTATTATTTTGTTATATTCAAAACCATGTCGTTTGGTCTCCCGCATTGAAATTGAACTTTGCCTACTTTAAAAAATAAATACACATAGCTAAAGATATACCTAGGTAACGAGGTACCTAAACAGGTAATTTACTCGATGGTAAAAAACTTAGTTGGAAATTAGATCAAAAACTTAGGTTATTAATTCCTCTATGTTGAAATTGTGCAATTGTATAGGTAGGTACGAGTATAAATAATAGTCTAAACTTTATGCACTAACTTTTTTTCTTAATACTTCAGCATGGACACAATTACACAGTCACTAACTACAGATTATGATTTACATAATAAGTCAGTTGATGGCACAGCTCACAGCAGTCCGATAATTGGTACTGAAAGTAAATATTGATACTTTCCACACATTACACAACAGCTATAACATTATTTCGCTAATGGTAGCAAGTTCCCACCAAATTTATATACACAATTTTGACATTGTGTTTAGCTTGGCATGTACAGATGCCAACATATCAAGGTGCCCGAAACTGTCAAACTATTCCAATCAACTTTGAACCTTATGCGTTAGTGATAAAGTTGAAAATCTATTGAAGAAATTTGACAGATTGTAGTAACTTGATGTGCTAGCGTTTCTATCTGTTCAAAACCTCTAGGTAGGTTTTGAACAGACGCTAGCACATCCAGGATGAAAAGATAACGAGAAGCTTATGTCATAATGACTCGGGTAGATATAACATGCCCGTACCTACTATTTATAAGATCAACACGAATTTTGACTTTGATCAGAGATTATGAAATTTCGATAGATTTATCGACAGTTAGACAAAAAAAAAGTGTGGTTTGAAAATGTTTGCTTATGTACGAGTATCCAGGAGAAGGATTGATATTTTATAAAATCCATAGTTTAATTTTATATTTATAAATAAATCGAAACACATAATGTTTTGTCAACTTTTACTATCATACCAAATTGCAAAAAAAAAAATACGAATAGTATAAAAAAGTTTAAAAGTGAACCCTATTACTTTTTCTTTCGTGTTTATAAGTACTTTCTCTCGCTAAAACTTTAAGGAATATGAGTATTTTGCCTGTATTTTAGAACATTATTGAAAAAAAATAATTAAATTATAGGTTTTTTTACAAAGAGGTTTTTTTTTAGAGTTGTGAATCATTCGATGCAGATGGAACTAGGTAGGTATAGGAACGTACTTAGGTACCGTTTCTGTTCAATAAACCTCAACAAGAAAAAGGAAGAATTTTTATATCGAAGTAAAATAGTTAGCAGACGTGTTAGTTAAACATATCGAAATAAAGTGTTAGAAAGAACAATCTTAAAATAGAATGTCGCCCCTGGGCACTCTCCAATTTCACACACAGCAACAAAAAAAAGAAGTTGTCACACGAAATAATTGCCACTAATCATCACTATGTCACTAGCACTTAATTTTATCGATAATAAACACGAATTCATTAAAAAATCTACACAAAATTGAATACACACGAACTAATTTCTAATTAAAAAATAATGAATTTAAAAAGTTTTTGACAGATCAACATTTTCGGCGGGAAATATTTTCGCTAATCTGTCATTGCATTTATTTTTTTATAATGCAAACTTTTTATTGGTAACTTACTGTAGTGCGCGCGCCTAACGCAAAGATACTGCTTCTATTCAGCCCATCGCGTTTCGTTCGCTAAATTCTAAAAAAAGATGGGACACTCACTCGCGCTGAGTGCGGGAGTACATATCGGGACGACATTGTAGTTTTTTTTTATACTGTTTGGTGTCACTACGTCTAGTTTCTTTTAGAGCTTGACTCTTATGATATTGTGTCATTGTAAATAGGTTATTGGTGCAACTGGGTTTTTGTAAACATGTCGCAATATTTTATGAAAAATGTTCGTTGAAAACACATTTTTTTAATGCACTTTCTTTGGATTTGTGAGAGATACAGATAGGTAATTAAGATTTCAACACTATACTCGTATTTATATTTTACACACTAACGAGTAACGTTTTTTTCCGCACAATATTTTTACAACGGTTTGTGTTTTCAATTATGCTTTATATTCCACTAAAATTAAACGGGATCTTATTGATTATGAGTGACAGTTAGAAGTAAAAATTTAAAAAAAATATGAACTGATTTATTTTTCAATTAGGATTTATGTCCGGCTGTTATTTGACAAGTAATTAAATTAATTTCCACCAATTTGTAAAGACTATAACTTGTCAAACACCAGTTTTTTCATTATAAAAATCATCATTTAGTAGGTACTCATGTACTTCGTTAACTACTTTTAAACGTTTATCGACTACGGACAGATTTTTTTTTTGTTTTAATTTTTATATCTTCTACCTGTAAATTTTATTTCGAAACCTCAAAAATATTCATTTCTTAAAAGCGGGTTCTTAGAACGGGATCTCTCTAGACCCTGTTTTCTCTTTCTCTCAATCTCTCTCCTCTTTGAATATACTGGGCCGCAAAGAAAGACGGTCGGTTTCAAAAAATGCGATAATTTTTAAAATATTTAAGCAATCCTTTTAAAATAAACACTAAATTAAGGTTAATTTCATTACAAATATAGGAAGAAGTAAAACTTTTTCATTTCTGTTTTGTGATTGTATGAAAAACTATAAATGAAAAATAAGGACGATTTTTAAAATTTTAAAAACTTTGAAAAGCTTTATTTTACTTTCTTTCTGTTTATAAATACGGCATTCTTGTGCAGAAATTCATAATTCTGATCAAATTCAATTAAAATATGCCACAAACCCCTGAACAGTGTACCAGAATTATGACAATGCTTGAAGACGGGCGGAGTCAGCGTTTAGTGGAGTGCCCAGGGAGTTTGATCTCGGAATCCAATTACTTTGAATGTATTAATGTAAAATCTTCTGAATTATATTTTATACATGAAATACTAAAATGTTTACCCATTTTTTTTTTGTTGTTTCTTATTATTTATTATTTTTTCAGTAATTTTTCTGAATTTTTAATTTTTTCGTTTTGAATGAAAATATATTTTCATAATAAAATAAAAATAGATATTAAGAAACATCTTCTAAAATAAAAATAGATATTAAGAAACATTCTACAAATGACAGGCACTAAAAAAAAAGTCGTAGAAGCAAGGTGCAGGTAGAAGAAAGTGGAGGGGAGGTGGACCGCCAGGTGTTCGTTAGGTTTAGAACTTCAGTCTATTCTGTACAATAAATAGAGACGCGTGTACCGTTACTGTTGTGTATTTTATGCAATTAATGTTTTTTTTTTTAATTTCATAACTAATATTTTTGGTTTTGGATATAATTGCGAAATAAGATTTTATAATTCTGTATCATAAGTATCATAATACTTTTATCATCATATTCTTTATTTTTGTTTTAAATTCAAAAGAAATTTGAAATATTGAAATATGATGTATTTGAAATATCATATATTGGTTCTATTAACTGCAATAATTCCAAAAGACCGTGAAATTTATTTTCAAAAGCCACCACACAAAAATATTGGCGTTCAATTACCATCTCTAGTACCAGACACCAGTACATCCAGTACAACCAGTATACCAGTACATCTGATGCAGCATTTGAACATTTAAAAAGAGTGTATCTACAAGAGCAAATGTAGAGGTAGTGACATTTCTATTGAAAATTGGGGATGGAGGTACGTCTAATATACTGGAACCAATAATGATGAAACAACCTCCTGCTACAGATAATTTACTCAAAATGTTATTTTGTAATTGTAAAAAGGGATGCGGAAATGCTTGCGGATGCCGAAAAAGTGGCTTGTATTGTGCTGCAGCTTCTTCACATTGCAATGGTCATAGCTGTTTGAATATTATTAATATTATAAAAATAAGTGAAGTAGACAAAGCTGATGAAAACGAAAAAAAATAATTTGGTTAATTTTCAACTATGTATGTACAGACGCCAGCACATCAAGCTATTACAATCTGTCAAATTTCTTTAATAGATTTTCAACTTTATCGTTGAAGCATAAGGTTTAAAGTTATTTGGTAAAAAAAATAAGCTTTTTTATAATTAAATAAATGATTTTTACTATTAAATTTCAATATTTATTACCACAGAAATATATTTATAAAACATTTTTTAAAAAACTAGTCCCATAAGCTCGTAATGCATCTGATTATACATCTGTATTGTTTATTTATAAACTCATTAAATAAAAAGCAACGAATTTTAATGGGTAAACTTTTTAATATACCTTATCAATAATGCAATCCAACAGGTTTTATATTAATTTGTTCAAAGTAATTGGATTCCGAGATTTTTATACTTTAGGTGCTTGAGGCACTCCACTAGTTATACAGCGAGAACGGTTGATAGCGACACACCAAAAGTTCCAGCGATTTGTAAACACTGGATCCAATAGTCACAGACCAGGAACAGGCCGAGCAAGGTGCACGACTACACGGGAGGGTCAATATACGGTGTCAACGATGTTGAGAAATCGATTTCAAATGGCTGTTGAAGTAAAAAATCACATTCTACGTGCTGGAGAGAGCAATCCGAGCATGTGTACAGTGAGGTAGCATCTTGCTGAAGCAAACATGAAGCCATTTAGACCTGCGGATGGTCCAAAACTCGGAAGGCAGCATCAAAACTCAAGGCAGAGTTACGATAGAGAACACATGAATTGGTCAAGATGACTCACTCTAGATGACTGGTCGGGACGAGACGGGACAAGTCAAGATTCATACTATACACGCACGATGGGAGGCCAGGAGTCTTCAAAAGACCAGGATAGCGCTATGAACAAGTTTGCAAGAGAAAGTACCATACGGCGATGGCTCCATACAAGTGTGGCCTGGTATTTCTTCTGAAAGCCGCACTGTGCTAGTGGTAATAGAAAATGGCACTTTAAGTGCAGAAACATACGTGGATGAAATCTTAAATGACTAGGTTGGCCCATTTTTAGTAAACATGGGCGAGAACGCCATCTTTATGCAAGATAACGCTCGTCCCTATACAGCTTGGATAGTGTTTGTCAAATACTAAAATGTGTAAAAATTGCATATTTGATACCTTAGCACATTTTTCGATATCTAATGAAAATGGTAATTTTTACTTAACTTACTCTTATCTACACTAATATTATAAAGAGGACAGATTTGATTGTTTGTTTGCTTTGAATAAGCTCCGAAACTACTGGACCGATTTGAAAAATTGCTTTACCAATTGAAGCCGACATTATTCGTGATGAACATGCTTCCTACGGGAAAACGGGTAATACGATTTAAGCGGCGGGAATTCCGAATTCTACGCAAACGAAGTTGCGGGCGGATGCTAGTTAAATATAAACTTCATAATCTTAAACTTTTATGACATTGAATTACGCACTATAAAATTGTCTATAATAGTCTTTATTTCATAAAGCTAGCCCCAGAATTTTGGCTCCCTTTCTTTGCGGCCCGGTATATATACAACTAGTTTCTAGAAACACTAGAACAAGATGCACCACTTTTCAATGCCAATACACGAAAATTAAGTGGGTGACAGTAGCTATTAATAGCTGTAACATGTGTATCCGTGTTGCTGTTGCCAGAGAGCGGTATTTCGTAATGTCACTATAATTTACTGTGCTCAACTATTGGCTCCGTGTGCAATAGATATTGGTCTGCAATATTCACACTTAATTTAAATTGCCACGCTCAGCTTTCAATACGGATTTTAAAAATTTGGCCTGTAATTTCAAGACAATGATTTTCTTAGAATCACCTCCCATTGCATGTAGGTACTGGCTGATTTACCGAAGTGACTGCCACGCATGGACAAAGAAAATAATTGAACCTTCAGTATAGTGTACATGCAGAGTAAATCTTACTTAATATTATAAACGCGATAGTTTGTAAGGATAGATGGATGAATGGATAGATGTTTGCTAGTCTTTCACGCAAAAACTTCTAAACGGATTTTGATGAAACTTTACAATAATATAGCATATACATCAGAATAACACATAGGATATTTTTTATCACGATATTCCCACTGGATCGACACTTATACGGGTGAAACCGAGGGCGCTGCTAGTATATGTAATAAAACTGTCAGTTGCTGCTTTCCACAAAATAACCTTAGTTTCACGGTTTTTTTTACTAACCCCTAATATTTTTACGTTTGACCATAAGTAAAAATGTTTAAAAATTTGCAAGACTACACGCAGGTGTTATGTCTTACGTCATTCTAGCGTACAAGCTAATAGCATCATAGCGTCAAGATTTTACTAGAACGTACGATAATGGTGTTTCACGTGCTCCCACCGTGTAACGACTCCAATATGGATAATTTGGAATTCCTCCAAATGTGGCGACATTAATTGATCCCACTCAATTACTCATATTTATCTACGTCTTAATCTTGTTTTCATTTGTATTATTACCTTTATTTCCTTTCTAGAATTATTTATTAGAGGGCTTTAGTTCCGTCCCAAACCAGAGGGCACCAGGCTCCTCTCATAGAACGACACCATTAATATTATCTTTCCTATTAATTCCATGAATCAAAGGGTTTTTCATGGTTTAAAGGGGTTCAAATCCGATGCAGCTTTCTCTGTCTGTCGTTCCTGTTCTTTATTTTTGAGACTATAATCTTGGTCGATGTTTCTCCTAATCACAAACTAATTTTGAAACGCAGCAAAATAAAATAAGCACGTTTCTAGATATCCATATAATAGCATTAAAAACATATAGAAATTTATTCCTCATGTTAACAAAACCATAACGGCACAATTCAAAGAAGGCACACGTGTCACCAAACACATGTGACCAACACATTTATCTCGCCCGTCACAATATTGCCGATTCCCCATAGCCTATTGGCAAAAATGCCAGACATCCTGGCGGACGATAACCCTTTATGGAGCTCTGTCCATATATTGCAAACTATGCATTTTGAATTTTCGCGGCTAATATAATAAATGAAGCAGTAAAGCTCTTGGAAAAAAGAGCAAAATATACGCAGTGTGTCAAATGCAAAGTACTATGCATTGCACCATGTTTTGCACAATTTCATACAGTCATGAGAAAGGACAGTGTCCAAAATGTGAACAACATAATTTTTTTAAGTAAAAAAAGTAAAAAAAAAGAATCTTACAAAAATTTTCAATAAAGATTAGTTTTAATATCCCAAGTGTTTTATTTTTAACATTTGAACATACAAGCCACGATCTTCTGCTCTATAAAGGGATAAAGCGGTGTGTTGGCAGCTGGCACGCTATCGCTTCCAGCCGGCTATTTATGGGAGCACCGAGCGGGTTAAGGGCGTCGTCGTCTTGATAGTGAAGTGTGTCGCTGCAATCTGGAATTGATTATTTTTTCTTTGCATGACATAACAACACCCTTGTAATCCCAGACGGGGTTGGCAGAGGTGTACTTATAATATTCTCACATTCCCGCCAGTTATGTTTAAGTCCCATGGGACAAAAAAAGGTCCCCTATTACATGTAAAAAACGACCTTTTTTTTGGCACAGTTATCACGTGCAGTCTTTGACTATTTCTACTTTGTGTCCGTGAATATAGATAAATTTTGTTTTTATTTTTCCTGTTATTAGAATTAATGATCTTTTTTATGCGTGTGACAAAATAAACCTATTTTTCTTTGTTTCTTTCTTTCAACCGTGCATAAATCCAGGCTTCAGGCTGAGACTAAGAAACTCCAGATGAAAAAAACCTAATAATATTTTACCCGAAAAGGGAATTGAACCAAAACTACATAATCAGTAGTAGCGCTTGAGATCACTAGACTAGTTTCTTTATTATCATTGTCATATTTCGTAGCCTTGTTCCACGCACTGCTTGCCTTGCCTCCTCCTTTTGTGCTATGCTTTCCTGAACCCTAATTGCGAAACACACTATCAATGTCTATCTGAATAATTTTGAAGGATATTGCAAATCCATTGCTTCATACGTTCGAAAAATGTGTCTGCTCAACAATGTAAATAACGCAATGAATATTGTTGAACTGTCAGAATGAAACCCATTGCTACTGATAGTGTGTTACGTAAGTACCCCGCTGATCTGTGCGAGTTACATTTAGGTACATTTAGGTAGGATTTTGTAGGTTTTTTGGTTTGGGATGATTGTACTTGTATTGGTCGGTGTTTAGTGCGGAGTTTTGATATAGTATATTATGACACAATACTATTTTTCGTTAGTCAAAACTACATACCTAGTTAATTGGTTCGTGGATTACCTAATGGGTACTGTTGAAATAATAGGTAATTCTGCTATTATGGAGTTGTTTGGCCATAATCTTTGTGCCTCACGTGGCAGTAATCATATTATATCAAACAAGCGGTCGGCATAAATTGCTACCATATTGCATTAATAAGTTTCTGCTAGAGCATTGGATCTTCGGCCGTCACGACACGTAGGTAAAGTGCGCACCATATTTGAGCACGGTGTAAATGTACAGACGCCAGCACATCAAGCTACTCGAAACTGTCAGATTTTGCCAATCAACTTTGAACCTTATGCTTTAGCGATAAAGTTGAAAATCTATTAAAGAAATCTGACAGTTTGTAGTAGCTTGATGTGCTGGTGTCTGTACCTACGTAAATTCCAACTGTTAAAAGATAGAAAGAAAGCGAGCAACGGTTTATTTTAGATCTCCTAAGCTCACCAAAATAACGTCTAACTGTCTACATAAGCAAACAAGATCATTCACAGAAATAAACTCGCGAGAAATATAGCACGTTATTTTTAGCAAAATATAAACACTCGAAATCATAATCAGAATGGAATTACGTAGTGGGTGAGCTCGAGCGTGGGTTGCCAGTGCAAACACGTCCGTTGCAATGTCAGTGGTGCATTATTTTTATATCTTGCAACATTTATGAGTGACCTGTGTAGGATGCGATGAATTTAATGAGTTTTATTATTTTAAAGCAAGTACAAGAAAAAAATGTTTTTGCCTGTTTTTATATCAAAGAAAAGAAATATAAATTTGTATACTTACACTTATTATTTATTCGCGGACGAGTGTGAAGGTGTAAATTACAGATTCTTGGTTTGTTGCGGAATTTAAATTTGCGACGCACTTGGATGAAATTGTAGCCATTATTGTGATTTTAGATTATTTTTTTTGTCTTTCAGAAAAAAATATTGAATATATTTTCATAATTAAAAAAGCTAACAGTCTTAAAATAATAATAATAATATATACAATTATATAAAAAGGAGGGCAAATAATCAAAGGGCATCAAAAATACGTCCGCATCGCTGTCAATAGAAACCGTGCCCAAGAGGCTGCCAGCATTGCCACGTTGTATGGCAATGCTGATTCTTTGGCCAAAAAATAGGCCAGCCCTCTAGTCACGTGAAGAGTCAACCAACCGCTTGGCAATGTCTCGAAATACTAAGTGGGCACTCGGACCCCATGGCCTTAGTGTTTCAACCCCAAACGGCTCGAACAAAATTCTGTTCAACTAAAATGGTCAACTTTGCCAATAAAAAATCTGCAGAGTATTTATTCTCCTATGATAAACTCTGAATATTGAAAAGGCGTATTAGTCGATTCGCACGAATTTCGACGCCTGATACAGGCGAATCGTCCCTTTTAAATAATATTATTTTCTCTATAGGTAACTAACATGAAGTCAATTTATTTGTGGGTGTTTCAACAACTCGATAAATAATTACGTAATAAGCAATTGGTACATTTTGAATTTTATGCAATAAAGTATAGAAAAAAGGACACGAGCGTACAGAAGTGGTAAAAGCTAAATATTGTATAACGTTTAAGTACCTACTTTTTTCACAAATAATGTACTTTGTACGAGTCGCCTATAGAAAAAATAATATTATTTTAAAGTAACGAATTGCCCTGTTCGGGACTAATAAGCTATTTAAAAACCTATTTCAAGACTATATCTAGTACTTAATGCATTTTATTATCTTCAACAAGATATAACAGGATTTTCTTTGTATTATAATGACAAAAAAGCACCCAGAAAGAGTAAAATGTAATCTATGATTGGGTATCAACCACACAATGACCAAGCATGATAAATGACATCATTTTTAACCCAAAACCCGTTACAAACTCAAATTACAATGTCAAAATTATCACACAAAGTTAGAATTATGTTAGAACGAATATATATATTCACATTACGGCTATCGCATTTGATCTCCTAAGGATCATCCATCATCGCAGAGCAAAGTTGTTTTCGTCAAAAAGTTGATCCGGGCTTAATGTAGCATTGCTAATGGGAGTGCAAGTTGCTCGCTGTATGGAAAACGTATTACAAGTTTTTGACAGAAAGGTCTGGTTGAGGTTAAGTTTGAATTGAAACGTTGTTTTGAGTGTGAGTAGTACGAAGACTAACGTGAGTGGAGGCGTTATCACTTTGACATTATATGACCTTGAATACCTCAGCACACCTCCACCGCGAAAATAATGATGGGAAGCTGCTTAGCGAATTCTCCAAAAAAACATTACTCCCATTTTGTTGCGATTAGAGTAGCGGAACATCATGGGAGTCAATTAAATTGTAGTAATCGCAGCAAAATGTCGTCGTTTCCAAATTAGTAACTTCAGTATAGGTCTATTTTGAAATCTTAGATTAGTTTTTCCGTAGAAACAGCATCCATTTTACAAAAATATTTCAGTTTCGCTTTGTAAACTTGTCGACTGCCACACGTGCATACACGGTGGCATCGCAACAAAATAGCGGACTGAGCACAGCGGTGTAACCGGCTTCCGAGCAAATTGAACTACCGCGGTTTCACTGCTATAGTTTCGCGGCGGAGATATAATACCCACCTGATTAATTTTTAAGAGTAAAAATAAATGAAACAATTCTTTAAGCTCGGGTTTGCTCCCTACTTATTTCACCTCACTAAGGCAAGCTCTTCTAGAAACACTATCATTGGTTATCAATATTGTCCAACAATTTTGGCATAATATCTAAAGCAGAGTATTCTGCATTCTTCTCTGTTTGACAATTAACTAGTTTCCACACAATAAAGAGTCGAAGTCATACGTAGGTATTATTTTGACTCTTTATTGTGGAGTACCTAGTAGTTCTAGCTCACCCAGTTTTCAGGGCAGACTAACCACTGTTTTATTATTGGGTGTACCGGAAAGTTCTGTCGGTTTTTGTAAATAAAACTCGTGGTTAGTTCTTAAAGCTAAAAACGTAAATCCCCTTTTCTGAATTTCTCAAACCATCTTTGACATGTACGTCGCAATATTATTCAATACTTTTAACGTATTGGTATAGAGAAAAATTCGAAAAAATTATATGTACAGACGCCAGCACATCAAGCTACCCAAAACTGTCAGATTTTCCCAATCAACTTTAAACCTTATATTTTAGCGATAAAGTTGAAAATCGATTAAAAAAATCTGACAGATTGTAGTAGCTTGATGTGCTGGCGTCTGTACTACCAAAACCGTCAGAACTTTCCGGTACACCTAATATAATTATTTGTTTTTATGTGATGCTAACAGCAGTGGTATCGGCCACGATTGACAAGTTGTAGGTCGGTTCGAACCCAATCAGCGGCCTTTTTTCTTTTTTAGCCTATATTGTGTTCCACTGCTGGGCAAAGACCTTTACTTTGTGTAAATTATTCCACTACCACTGATCTCAAGCAGGCATGAAACAAAAATTTGAAGACATTGTGACATCTACGATCTCGCACTGGGCCCACATGGTAGATTACAGCCCACTCCCTCTCGCTGATAGGAGGCCTGTGTCCCAGAAGTGGGGACATTATAGACTGATTAATGATTATGTATGTTATGTAACAGACAAACTGGACAAACAATAATAAACTGATCAAAAACATATCGTTACACTAATAATATCTTCCTTCCTTCCCAACCAAAATCGACGAACACAATTTCATAGAACATCTCTATCGAACATAATCACGTTATTTTTCTAAAGAAGGGTCAATTTTCACGAGCAAAAGTTTGCATAAAGACGTTTGCTATCAAAAAGACCTGACACCTTTTCACTGAAGGTTATAAAGAACCGTATTTGCCACCAAAAACAGCTTTTTTGTAAAGCTGTCGAATTAAAAGGGGCTACGTCACCTTTTGGATTAAATTTCAAGGGTTTCATGAAGGAGTGGACGAAAATTTATCATCCGTTGCTGCTGAATTTTTTTTGAACATTTCTTTCAAACCTTCCGGGTGAGGACGATTTATTATGCCTTCTGGCGGTGTCAGTACTTGAGTACCTATCAAGGAATTTGATGTTATTTAAAAAAGGTTGGATCTCCAGATAAGGATCGTTTTATGTATTAAATGTAGCTGATTTCTGCTTGAAAATTTTGGTATTTTGAATGTATTTAAATCTAATCGCGATTAAAATACGCCAAATTAGCAATTGAATTCGTCTTGTTCACCTTTGGGACTGTTGTCTTGCAATGTTACCTTTCAACTTAATTAAATAAAGAAGAAAAATACGTAAAGAGTTAATCAAAAAAATCAGGTTTTCTTAACAAAAGTTTCGAAAACAAAAACTTTGAACGTTCCTTAGAGGAAAGGACCAATTTCCATGTTCGAAAACCAATATTTGTGCCTTTACCGGCGCAGGTAATGTGTGTACATGCCACTCCGACTTCGAATCAGCTATCGAAATGTCGATAGAGCCTTTCACCTGCACCGTCAGATGTTTGTGGTAGTAATGGCCTTTAATACTTGAAAGTTTAGAGTGATCGTCCCAAAGGCACTCCGGGAAATATGGAGTGAATTGCTAACCATATTTTTGATGTTTAAAGAAGATATACTTGGTGTTCTGTTAGAACTGATGAGGGGCTTGTGGTTAAGTTATAACAGCCGCACGGGTCGATCGATCAGGTTAAGTTACGCTTCCCGCGGATGGTTCGTGGATAGGTGACCATCTTCACATACGAAGACAAGACCCCTCCATGCCTCGAAAAGCACGTTAAGCCGTTGGTCCCGGCAGACATTCGTGGATCTTTGACGGTCGTTACGAGTCGTCAGTAGCCCGACAGTCTGACAACGAGTCTTACCAAGAGGGGTACCCTAACATCCGGTTAGACTGGAAACCGACCCCAACAAGAAGAAGAAGAAGAAAAAGAAGGCTTGGGTAGAAGGCTAGTCAGATGATGTACTTGTTCTGTTTTTGAAAATAGAGTTGCATGTTTTCTTTTGGTCAGTGTGGCTAGAGAACAGAAAGTCGTTTGAAATAATTTACTGATATTTTTCAAATTTCCGTGAAAGTATCTAGTTGTCATAAAAAATATAGATACTAAGCCAATATAGGTCCGTTAAAATGTAACTTAACAATAAGGTCCAAAATTAGTTAAAACAGCAATGTTTTGTAATATGTCGTACTTGAAAGTTTAGAGTGATCGTCCGAAAGGTGCTTCAAAATATGGAGTGCATAGTGAGTTGGGTACCGTGTTTTTGATATTTGATAAGGATGTACATCCTGTACTTAGTTGTTGCTAAATACTCATATTATAACAAAACGATAAAGCATCATTTTCAAAAATAGAACACTTATTGAAAATGGCGTTGTATCGTTTTCTTTTAGTGTCAGTTTAGACTAAAAAAAATGGAATTTGTTTAAAAATAATTTGGGCGTTTTTAATCGTCTAAGAAAAGAAATAAAACCGTTAAATTTAAAATAATAACGCGTTCATGTGATTTGCATTTGCTATAACGAATTTTATGAAAATACCGCATTGTAGCACCAGTAAAGAATTTGTCAAGAAACTATTTGATCTGGAACCTCCTTCATAAAATCAGTAACGGATAAGTATTAAAAGAGGTATTTTACGTAAAAATCACAAAGTATTACCGCACATAGATATTCGACGAGGTACGATGGAATCAAACGAATTTTCAACGTGCTTACGGAAAATAGAACTGTTAAGGCACTTGCGTACTTGTTTATAATCCCAGTGGGGTCTATGCACGACTAAAGTAAATCCTTATATTTACCAGCAGCCATAAAAACAACGAAACTGTACCCGCTGGTACCGTAAAAAAAATTAAAATGACAAGAAGGATTTTGCTATTTTTGTGCACAATAGCACGGAGTATTTTCAGAGAAAAAATGTTCTACAAATAAAGGCTATAGTTGTACCTATTTTAAGATTACAAGAGTAACTTTAATTGGCGTTTGCTCGAATCAATGCTTTGATTGAAAATTGAATTAATCCGATTAGGTATCAATTTTGATTGAAATAAGACCCAATTGTAAATTTTAATTAAAGGATATCCTTCCCAGTAAACTGTTGGAAAGTGAAATGTCAGAAAAATATTTTGATTAAAATTGATCTCACGTTAATTGGAGGTTAGTAAATGCTGATGACTTTTGAATTAAATAAAAATAACATTGAAATCGGTTGAGAGTTTTCTAAAATACAACTCCAAATCAGCCTCGCCGTTCCAAAAACAAAAGTGAACACGTACCCATTTTTATTCCAATTTTCAACCACCTAATAAAACCGCCTTTTCCTTAAACAAATACACAAGCAAGTCTAAAAGCCCCATTACACTAAGTCAGCGAATTTACAAAGGAAATTCCGGATGCAGCGAGCAGGGAGCGTGCTTACTTTTACATGTTTAGCGCTCACACATTTCCCCTCCACACAGAATTAATATTTTCCCTACAAACAAGATCAACACTTATGTTTGTTCAACGTGGAATCAACACGCAATTATTTTGAGTATTTCAATGTTTTTGAGGTTTTACATGGTGTGTGAACGGTAAGTGGGGACATTATAAAACTTTTATTTATTTTTTGAGTTAAATATGTTTTTGATAAAATAACAATATAGATAATTAATTATTGTCATAAAAAAAAAACAGATTGTACACCAGTACAATTAATTTTGTAAGTAGCTCATAATCACAGGCTCACAGGCCTCCTCTTTGAAAGGGAGCGGGCTGTACCTTGTGGACCCAATGCGGTTCGTAGAGGTCACATGTCTTCGAATTTTTGGTTCTAGGACTGGGGCGGTTTCCTCACAATGTTTTCTTTTTCCGTTTTGAGAATTGGTGAAATTATTTACACAAAGTAATGTGTCTGCCTGGGTTCGACCCAATGACCTACAACTCGTAAGTCGGGGCCGTCACCATGGGGCCACCACTACTCTTGCCTTCAGAAATAGATATGATAGGAGCATTCTCTCGGACAAGGTCTTTCACGATATGAATACTAGATACAGAAAAAACTCCTTAAATATATTACTTTCTCTTTTTTTTTTTTGAAGTCGGTAAAAAATAAACATGCTTGCTATACAACGTGTAACATTAAATGAGCAAAACCTCAGACACCCCAACTGATTTTTAATTCAATTGACCTATTTGACAGAGAAAATAAGTCATAAAAAAAATTGTAAAGGTTTTATGTGCTGTTTTAGTTTTACTGGCTATTCTGATCGTTTCTTGCGTCTGCGACGATGCTTTATCGAGGGAGGAGTCGTCACCGGGCCGCTGCGCCGCGTTGACATTGGGTTGCTTGACCTATTAATAAATAGACACAGCAACGTTTTTAATGAAGATTTTTTGAAAAATGTGACCTATATTAAAAAGTGGTTCAATTAATTCTGCTCATTATTCTGATCAAACTATTTTCAGGTTTTGCGCATTCAACGTTACACGTTGTATATCGAGCAGAGTTCTTTTATGCTGAGCTTGTTATCGTACAAAGTTATACGTCCCAACTGAAAGAAAAATGGTGAATAGATAGCTTTAACATAACATGACGAGGCATGTTGGATGTTTGCTGGAACTGCTGGAAGTGTATAACCTACATTATTATTTAAAATGTAGTGTTACGGCTTTGTAGTGAAATCGTTTATTCTCATAACTGTCAGTGTCTAGTTCACGTTAGTGATCCGGTCCCACTTACAAGTCACGAACGCAGACACCGACACTATAATCTATAATACACTAATAATAAAGCTGAAGAGTTTCTTTTAACGTGTTAATCTCCCAATTCATGAGGAAGTTACAGACTTTTTTTATATGAAAGCTTGAATTCTTCATACTTTGTTTTCTTTTTATTTTTTAAATTGAATTTTTACTATCTTCGTTCTCATGGGAAATAACCTGCCGCAATTATATTAGTTTGTACATATTTTAGGCGGTGATATCTATTTGGCAGTGGGTATATTTTGTTCCACAGTACTTTTACACCAGACAAGCTATCTATCTAGATGCGAAGACAGATTATTATACTGTTATTAATTTATCACCATTGTATCAAATTCAAACTAAACTCAAAGCATTTATTTCCAATACACCGCTAAGTCTCAATAAAATCAATACTCAATCATTAATTGCATTCTACAACGGGTAGCTGGGTCGTTGCTTAAAAAGTAATAATATGTTTATTGCAACTTATCAGGCACAGAAAAATAGTAGGAGAGAGTACATACATGACATACATAAACTCAAGCCTTTTTCCCATGGGGGCAAGCGGAAACTACAGATCGCCACCTGCCTTGTAGCGTGTGGCGTTCTATAGTTTCTGATTTACGTATTCCTTTTGCCTCGTTTACGTCCATACATCTGGCCATACACGCACGCCCGTTGAGTGATCTACGCACTTGACCTTTCTGAAGAACATCACCAATAAGGTCACTATACAAGGTGTAACTTAAATAAAGCACAACCTTTTAAGGGGTCATTGTACTCGTCATTATGAACATCTTTTTACTATGGGATCAAAACAGAAATCGCTAAAAAACAATCAGCTCTTCCCTACATTTATGTTCGCATAACTCGTCAAAATGTAGGGAAAAGCAGATTTTTTTTTCGCTATTTCTGTTTTGTTCCCATAGTAAGAGATGTGAATAATGATGAGTACAACGACCCCTTATGCGGTTGTGCGTTATTTAAGTTACAACTTGTGTATATAAGAGGAAGCTTTAAAACTTAACTTATTTTCTAGAATTAATGTTACAAAACGTTTTCTAAAACATCACTGCCGCATACACAAGAACTTTTACTACGTATTTCTTCATTTTTTTATTTAATTTTCTTCCGACTTTGAAAGGCTGCTCGTTGGCCATCAATGTTGTGAACTTTAGTCGGGGTTTTCAATGAAAAATAACTCTTCGACGTTGCACTGTTAGTTTCATGTAGCTTCTGGATTTGCTTTGATTTAAATGATGTTTTACCAATGTCTGGAGTGTATAGAAGAGAGAATTTGTTTTGCGCAGGATAGCTTTTACCAGAAGTGGTCATCGTATTAGTGATTCAGCAGCTTCTATTATATCAGGATTGCACCGGAATATAGCAGTTCGTTGTGGACGTGGGACGTCAGCGGCTGCACATCATCTTCTCTCATTAGAAGACAGCCGCCACGCAACCATCGATGCGACGCTCCGCTAGAGTGACAGTAATCAGCCAGTTTTACTCTAATCCCACCTCTTCGGCGATCCCTAGTAACTTTTTAACATAACTAGAGGGCGCCACTTGCGGTGCCGTCAATTATGTGGTTTCAGAAAATGTAAAATACGTTGTTATGCATCTTACAAAACTATTTACCGCTATTAACACTACCATGTCAATGCTTCCTTTTAATTAAATAGAAGTACACTTAATTTAAAGTAAACAATATTTCCCAGAATATTTTGACAAAATAATATAATTACTAAATTCATATTAAACCCGCGTACCCAAAATCTGTAAGCCTCACACTAAACAAACTAGGAACCTTAATTACAAAGAGGTAACAACAGACAGAACAAACTTATATACACGATGACAAATGTAAATATGTATGTAAACGTTTGTATATTCAGTGCGTAGTGTAGATACCCGTCCGCGTAGTGTCGGACTATTCATATGCAGATCTGTTAGACTAGTTTACTGTTTAGTTTGTGTGGTAATCTTGGATGGAAGGAAAATAGAGGCGTTGTCAGTGTACTTGCGATTTGATAACAGGGAATTGTAGTACAAACTGCGTAGCACAGTGTGGACTGTGCTTACCGCAGAAGCCGAAGGCCACTGTACAGCAGACTTCGCATCTTTGAGTTATTTCCGTAGTGTAGTAGAATAGAATAGAATAGAATACTCTTTATTATGTACACCATATAGATACAGTACAGTAGTACGGTAGTGTACAGTATGAAACGTAGATCAAGGTAGCCTAGCGCAGAATTCACAGCGAAGTCTGCGCCAGTGGAGTAGCTTAGACTCCGTAGCCTAGCGCGGAGAGAAGTGTGTGGCGTAGTGCATACTCGTAGCGCAGGCGCATCATCTTAACGTAGTGCTTTTTCTAGAGTTTCAAGCGTGTTTTTTATATAGGAAGACTTCAGTACCGCTTGCAGCGTTTACAGTTATGTAAATATTTATACAAACGTTTGATATACAGTGCGTCCATTGTGGAATAGCTGATGCCGGCTTACCATTCATATGCAGATCGCTGACAATCTAGCGTAGCGGGTGTTTAGTTTGAGCGCTAAACTTGCATAAGAGAATACAAGACCAGCTGAATAAAGTTTGATGTACGGATATTGTTCACTCACTTCGAAAATTAAAAAAAAGTCCGAAAATAGCCATAACGAAATCACCTCATTTTCAAATTCGTCGAAATAAATAACTTTTTGTTACTGTTCTTTTCACCGGGATGTCCCCAGATAGATCGACCGACGATCTTAAAAAGGTTACTGGGACAGACTGTGTGCGGAAAGTGGAGGACAAGGTATCGTGGTGCAGCCAGGGAAAGGACTATGTCCAGCGGACTGTCGTCATAGGCTGAGTTGAATATATTGTTCTATTTATTGAATAACTACCAGCGTTTACGCGCTGATTAGGATAAATAAATTATATCTACGTCGTATCAAAATGTAATTAATTTAACCATAATTAAAAAAAAAATCACCTTATTAGGCACCCTACTCTACGCGCGGAAATTTTCAATTAATTCGTAGCGATATTCAATCCTTTGATGGAAGCTACCGGCCGGTTTCAATCAAAGGTTTGAATAAAAAAAAAAGAGATTCTACTTCTTCTTAATTATTATTTTTATTTTTTCCACAGTTTCTTTTTAAATAACAAAAACATTCAAATGGTGATTTTTTTTTTAATTTCAACTGCACCTTAATTGGTAACACACTATTACTCTCAATTTGTATCATTTTGAAGCATATTGCTAATCCATTGCTCCATATGTTCAAAAAAATGTTCTGCTCAACAACGTAAACAACGCAATGAAGGTTGTTGAACTGTCAAAATGAAACCCATTGCTACTGATAGTGTGTTACGCAATTACCCTGCTGTACCCATAGTCGACCAGTATTCGCCATTATGCACTACTATAACTTCACATACATATTCGTATCTTTTACACCATTATATCTGTATGCGCTTCTAAGCGATGCTTATACACGTACTCTGTACTCCATTTGAGTCTTCCGTTCGCGCAGTGAAGAGATCTTGCGAATAATGCAAGATAAGGCAAATGTACGTGGTTTGTTCCGCCTCTATGAGATTTTGTATGAAGATAAGACTGTAGGAAAATATTTATATGTAAGAAAGGAAAGTTCTAAGAGATGTCTAATAGCATCGGGTGAACTCGCTGGGCCAATGAAATAGGAAAAAAACAAAGTAAAAACGACACCCATGACGAAAATTTTTAAAATTTTCGCAGCCGCCATCTTGGATTTTCATTTTGACTTCACCATCCGCTTTAACACCCTCGAAAACCATGAAAACTACACCCATAACGAAAAAATTGACAATTCTCGCTGCTTAAATTAACGCAGATAACCTATTTATGTGCTAATACAGGCCTGTTGGTCTAGTGGTCAGCGGCCCTGACTGCTATGCCCAAGGTCGTGGGTTCGATTCCCACCTAGGACAAATGTTTGTGTGATGAGCACGATCATTTGTTCTTTGTCTGGGTGTAATTTATCTATAATATGTATGTATTTAGAAATATATATATGTATGTTTATCAGTTGTCTAGTACTCATAGCACAAGCTCTGCTTAGTTTGGGACTAGATGGCGTTGTGTGAAAGTTGTGGAATATTATTATTATTATTATTTATTATTATAATACAAAATAGTTACTTTCTCCGAACTCACCTTATCTATCGCTGTGGTAGAGCCATAAGCTCGTACGCTGCGCTTTGGCCCTTATCAGCCAGAAATGGCGTGATGTGAAGGCGCCAGTGACCACCAGCTTAGTTGCAAGTTCTAAGTATGTATTAGACTAGATAGGATAAGCAGCCATGCATCAAACTCTGTAAGCTCAGGTCGTTATTTCTAATAAACTCTTAGTATAACGGGTCCTAACGTTTCATTTTGGCCATCGCTCCGCTCCCGAAATCTAACTAAATATTGCTCTGCTGTTATTGTTTTTGTTAGTTATTTGTGTATTTTTATGTTTGTGTCATATGATTTTACGGAAATAACTAAATTATTCTGCTTGCCGCAGTTGGGTCCGAGTATGGGTGACCATCTTTATCCGTTGGTCCCAGCTGGCATTGGTGGGTCTTTAAGTGTTATGGGTCGGACGCCCGACAGTCTGACAACCAGTCTTACAACCATACTTACCGAGGAGTATCTTATTACCCAGTAACTGGATTGTGGAGGTCAAATAGGCAGTCGCTCCATGTAAAATACTGGATTTCAGCTACATCCGGTTAGACTGGAAGCCGACCTCAACATAGGAAAACGATAGGCAGATTATGAACTAAATTTTTCCGCATATCTAGATAGAATATTTGTGTTATTGTGTTATGTTGTGATTTGGCCGCTGACCCCCCCACCAAGCAAGGTTTGTATCTTGGAAATCAGACTGCGATTGAGCAGAAAGAAATGTGTGTCAGAAGGCCAGCTTAGAAAATAATATGTGTTTTTATTTCAACCTGTTTCTATTGGTTTTACCAGTATCTTACAGATGAAACCACTTAATGTAGGTACGTTTGTGAAATTTATAGTTTAGTTTAATTTGCCCTGTCTTTAGCTACATAGTGTTCCGGTAACCGTTTTTTTTATGATTTTCGTGTATTTTATTCTGATTTATTTTAATAATTTCGTCCTTGATAAACTTATTTTGCCTAACTAGATAATAAGTGAATAATGTGATCTCCTATGATAAAAAAGCGCATATTTGTATTTGTCCCTGTAACCCCCCTGCATTTGTATTTCCCCTGTGTCAGTGTTAACGTACATGTAATTGTGTAACCTCTGTAATTAGCGATCAAAGACATAATAAAAAAAAAAAATAATAAACATGTGTGCAGTTCACACGCGATAGAAGTGAAACCATCAATAAAGAAATATTAGGTCATCCCACTTCCAGTGTCATATTTTTTTATTATTATTATTTTACAAAAACTGACTACTATACTATATAACCTTGTGACACTAATCAATAATCTCCACCACTATTAATCACTCGCTCCCAGACTGCTGGCAAATCTTGAACACCATATTCAAAGTACCACTTTCATTTAATTCATCAATAATGCTCTTTAGTTTAATATCTAACTCCTTTTTGCTATTGTATCGAGTACCCGACAATTTCCATGGCAGGCCATGTGAAGAACATGGCCAAAACAATTGAAATCACAAGGATTCATATCCGGGGAATATGGCGGCTGAATAATTTCAATCCAGGATGGATTGATTTATGATTTATCTTCAATTAAATTCTGAACTATTTTTGATTTGTGCGGTCTGACGTTATCATGTAAAATTATAGGACTCGTTATATGATGTTCGTCTGCCCAAATAGGAATATTTTCTTCTAAAAATGACTTATATCGCTCTCCAGACATAGTTGTATTTTCATCATAAGTTCTCCAAAAAGCAATGCCTCTGACATCCATAGCTACTATTAGTAGTATTTTTCGTTCATGTAGCTCTGCACGTGGTAAATGTTCAGCTGAAGTGCCCGGTTCCACCCAACATCGTGACTGATGTCTTTGACGAGGGGTATAAAATTCGACCCAAGTTTCATCAAGGCATATGAATCTATTAAGTATATTTTTCTTACGGCGATACCACGATAAATGGCTACGCGCAGTTTCATAACGAAACTCCTTCTGATCCGTGTTCAGAGTGTGGGGCACCCACACTGCACTTTTATTGACCAGACATAAATCCTCCGTGAGTACTCTATGTATAGTGGAATGAGGAATGTTAAGTTGAGTGGAGAGATCACTGACACTGACCCTACGTGACTGACGAAGTGCTTCCTTGATTTTGTCCCTTGCTTCTAATCTAGTCGATGATAATGATCGAGGTGCTCGCGGCTCATCTTCAGCTGTGGTTCTTCCTTGTTTGTACATTTCAAGCCATCGCTGTACGGTTCTTTTATTTAAGGCGTGACGACCAACACACTTTACCAGTAAGTCGTGCGCAACTCCTCCAGAGTAGTTGAGTAAAGCACAAAACTTTAGAAATATACGTTGCTCCACTAATTTAATAGATTTTTTTAAATCTTCCATTTTATTCAATGCACGTCTTGACAATACAACACACCAAATTAAACTAACATGATTGTACAAGACAACACATGTATTAACTATTGCATACCATTGCGCAATACATAAATATTGGAAATAAAAAATATGACACTGGAAGTGGGATGACCTAATATTTATGTAAACGATACACGTGTACAATACACCACGGTTGTTATGATGCTTTTACCCAAGCTGCGTCGTGCGTAACACGTACCACCACTATCAGCGTATTAGGTTTCTGCTTGAAGGCGCCCAGAGCAGTACCTACCGACAATCTACGAAGACTTACGAATATTCCCGAATGTATGAAGATGAGCTCTTTGTGCGCTGTCCGTACCCTCTGGTAGGGACAGCGCATAAAGAGGAGATCACAAATATAAGAAACACTGTATAATGCCTTCTATCTCATTCTCTCGCACGTTTAATCCTGTAGATGTATGTGTTTATCTCTTTTTACTGTCGCTTTTTCACTTCATTGAGTTTCAAATCACTACGATGCTAAAGAAGTTTTCACTTCAATAAATTCTGTATTAAACGTCGAAATCGATTGAGTAGTCGAAAAGTCAAGAAGTTAGAGTCATAATATTTCGTGGTATATGGTTCTTCTGTATTAGTATGCCTCACTACTTTCCATTCATTTATAACAATAACTAATTTAGCTCTTAGTCTGTGATCTATTTCCAACCGGGCTCCGTACGGAAATACACGTTAATAATATGCATAAAAATACGGTGAGGTGGAACATTCATGCATAAATCTAATATTGATCAGTGTCAAGAGATGGTCACGTGCCACGGAGGTTATTAAAGAAACTACTTGCATGGTAAAAAATACACAGTAGGCGTTCTTTCTTCACTCATTAACACATTTTCTTAATTTCTCAGTATCACATATCTATTTTCAATGGTGTTCTCCTAAAATTAAACTAGGTGGAGAGTAATATTGGATGGCACGATTGGCGCAGTGGTTAAGTGATTGACTGCTGTGCTGCGTGTCGCGGGTTTGATTCCCGCACGGAACAAATATTTGTATGATCTACAAGTAGATGTTCCAGGTCTGGCTGTTTGTGTATGTGACTGTAATGTTTGTAAAGGCACCCACAATACACGAGAAATTTCTAGTGTGGGGCAACGTTTAAAATATATGTAAACAGTATTTTGACTCTAAATCCTGTACCAATAATCTTGTTCCAGTTAATATACCCAAATGTTATTGTTCACTATCGGGATATTATGCAAACTGTTTAGTGAACGGTCTATCGGTAATCTTCGGGGTCCATTTTAGGAATATAATATCACTTTTGGGGACAACGTTTCAATAATAGTTGATTCTCAAATTGACATTATTTAAACAGGAGCGTACGAAAGGGTTTTCGAGTTGGTTTGTTTTTGTTGGTGAGAGTATTGTTCAGGTTGATTATTTGTGTATTTAAAGGTTATTAAATTATTAAAATTAGGCTATTTAACTGCCAAGCACGGGCCCCTTTGTGCACGTAGGAGATACGGACATTGATTGCCAAGCTGCGTGTTTGTGTACAAACCTTCATATAAAGGCTGACTTTTTTAGTCTGGACAAATGCAGGGTATAAACGGTGAACTGTGTAGAATGTCTATTTTTTTTAACATTCGATCCTTTGATTGAAGCCGGCTGATAGCTTCAGTCAAAATATTGAATGTCGCTACGAATTAATTGAAAATTTCCGCAAGTAGGTACTCTTTTTTTTTGTTTGTTTGGATATGATACATGATTTTCATTTTAGGTTTAAAAAAAAGAGGTTTATGTGCCATAGGCTTCTACTCCGTTCAAATTTTATACCCTGTTTTTTGTCCAGACAAAAGAATGAGCAGGTATATAGGTTTCCTGTATACTGTTTTCCTTCAATATCATTCAGTTTCAGATAATATTTAGGTACAACTTAGCACGTTCATAATTCTCTGACCCGCAAATGTCCCACTTAAATTATCATTTGAAGTGAGCCTGCGTACAGCAAAGCCGGATACCGAATGTATACCGATGTACATCTCCCGTCTGCACTACACCACTAAGGTTAAGAACACCGTGGAGTACGTACGCTAGAAGTCGAGATACACGCCGAGGGTGCAGTAACTGGAGTCACGCTGCAACGTAAGCTTGAAGGCGTTCGTGGTGCGCGTACTGAACTGTTATCACCCTTTGTCATGAAAGAAGACTTTTGCCGTAGGACGTGGTGTTGCGTGGCTTTCGCGGACAAGTACTACAAGACAGCACAAAGTCAAGCTAGTGGACAGTGAAGTACTACTAACATAGTCTTAAGCCTTATTTCTTAACAAAATTTTGTTTACAATAAAAATATGCATGTTTAGGTTGAGATATTTTTGTATGGTCCTGTGCACTCCCACATTGTGCTCTCCCCCTCCCCCCTCTCTACCAGTTTCAAGCACAAAGTTCCTTCCACAAAGTTAAGTTGAAATTAACAGGAACTTTGAAAATTACCGTTTATACGACCTAATAAGGTAGGTAAGATTGAAGTCGTGCGGGTAGAAAATTGCCATGCGTCTTGTTCATTCAATTACTTGAATACCATCTGCGGCGCCCTGGGACATATTCATGTGTGTTGTGTGTGTAGTTAGGCGCGCTGTACATTGTACATTACGAAATGGAATTATTGTTTAATTTTATTGGTAAAAAATATCTGTAACAGACAAACACACATTCAGACGAATTTAATTTACTGCCTGTCTGTCTGTATGTTACCTTTTCACGCCTAAACTACTGAACGGATTTCGATAAAAAGGTGATAGATGGCATCCTGATGCTATGTATCTCCTTTTTATCAAAATCCTAAGGAAACACAGCATTTTTAAGTTTGGGAAACTAAAATTTATATTTGTGCTTTTGGTGAGAAATAAATAATTACGTATTTCAGCGTTTTTGTAAAATCATACCTCAAGGGGGTAAAATTGAGGTTGATTTTAAAATTCACATGTATTGCCTTCAATATTGAAATTTTTGCGTAGGTACAAGAAGTATACAAAAATAAATATTAAATTTGTTTAAGGAATTTGAAATATACAAGTAGACTATCTGTTACATTTTCATGCCATAACGGCTGAACAGAATTAGATGAAAGGCATACGAATAGGCTATGACCTGGGTTAAGATACTCGTAGGATATTTTTGTTCCGTTATTTATTTTAAGTTGAAAAAAAAAATATGTACTCATTTACAGAATTGTAAACATTATAATCCTCGAGGTTCATACAGGTAACCCTATTGATTGATATTTCATGAAATAGTTATTCATTGCGATGCGATGCGACTGGGTTCGTCGGGGGAGCAAGAACTTTCACGCGGATGAAGTCAAGGGAAAGAAGAAGAAGAAGAAAGTAAAATAAAAGCTAGTAAAATACATACGCAACATTATTTTTAGTATATTGCAAACCTAGTTTGTTCAGAATAATTAACTGAATCGATTCCAATAATTTTTAAACCTTGTTATATTCTGTCCCAAAAATATTTAAAAAAGTTTACAAGTTGGACACCGAGCGACACTAAGTAGTAAGCTTCAGAGAAAACGAACCCCCCTTTGATAATGATATCATACGTTTAAGTTTTTCGTAAAGTAACGTACATAGCGTGTTTGTCTAGTGGTTTGGACTGCGGCTTAGCAATTCGATGGTCACGAGTTCAAATCCGCGGATGATATTTGTTTTTTTCTTTTTTTTAGTTTCTTTAATAGTTGATTAGGTGATTTTTGTAACTTTATTTCAGAAAACATCCATATTTAAGAAAACAAATGTTAAGTATGGGGTTTGTAAGAACAGCCAGGCATGTTGCATAAACAATATTCATTTATTTCATTAATTACATTTCTAGGAATCCACATATACAGTTATTACGAGTATACAGTTTTCTATCTGTGTTAAATTGGGGTTATTTACTTAAAATAATAACCAAACACAAAATATACACCCTGGGTGAGGTGTGGAACGTTTAACATTAGATAACGGTTCGTTTATAGATATTTCTAGTAACATAACTACAATATTTATTTATTCAAACTTGTAAAAACATTATTTTTTATACTCTGTATGATCTTACAGGGAAAAAAGCCCGGTTAAAAATGAAATGTTGTCATTTTTTGCCTGTGAATTACAAAGGAAGAACCAACATGCTAAACTATAACAGTATAGCAATATACATCTTTCTCTTTTATCACAATTTCTGATAAACCTTTTAACACAGCATTAGAAACATGTGAGGTCAGATGGTGCATCGTTAACACATTACAAGACTACTTGTAAACAAGAGTAACTGGATTCATAATAATAAAGGTTGTTTATTTTTGATTAACTACGAGATAGTGATCCCACAAATATTGGGAATTATTAAAACTTGCCCAAACGTTCCAATGCAATTTTATCAGATAAGTTACACAATCAATCTGCCGAGTAAATTGTCTATTAATAACGCAGACGATGGCAGTCACTGTCTATCACTTCTTGAAGACTTTTCATGCCCGAAACCATATTGAAGCTTGCAGCACTATTTCGAATTAGTTCCCAGGTTTTGTGTGTCGCTCCGATTCATTAGTGTAAGCAGTTGGGTGAGATCGCATTTCACATCACACGTCGCTTGATACCTTTGTATCCATCTACGAACTATTTTTCTCTGTAATGAAAACGATAATATTAGAAATACATAAAAAATCCACCTTGTAAGTAATAATGCAACATGGTTGTAACAATAAATATATGTGTATAACGTAAATCTTACCGTTAAGCCCACATTTCTCGTGCTATTTTCTTTATGCTTTGTTCCTGTTCCCAGAGAACAACAATTATTTTAGCCTTCAAAAAGTTGTTATTCGAACCATACTATCGGTTAATAGAATCAACTGTTCAAAAACTTCGTAAATTGGATAATTTTACTACGAAGACATTACACACAAGCGGATCGGCACGAAAACGAAACGATTTGAAAAATAATCATACCCTCAATCACAGTTTAGTAAATAGGGCGAAGAAGTATTCTAAATTCAACCATAACTCGCAGTTCATACAGCAGTTAAGTTTCTGAAGTAAAATGACGGTAGTGCAACAATCGGAACCAAGCATATTCTATTCAACCAAACAAGAAATCTATGCTAATTTCAACCCTATCTTTTAGTTAATTGAGGAGTTATAAATTAAGTCCCAGACACTCCCTCAGAGACAAATTTAAAGGGATTAATATAATGACTGTGCCTTCTCAGTACATTTATGAAAATATTTTGTATGCACATAAAAATATTAATCTGTTTAAAAAATACAGTGATATCCATAATATTAATACTAGGAACAAACACAAATATGTTGTTCCTACAACAAGGCTTAAGAAAATAGGTGGCTCGTTTAGATGCCAATGTATACATTTTTATAATAAACTTCCTAGCCACATTCAAGAACTAAGCATTAATAAATTCAAATCTTTCATAAAGCTAAAACTATGCCAGAAAGCCTATTATACTGTAAAAGACTATATTGAGGACAAAAAAGCTTGGGATTGAGCTGCTCCAATAGGTGTGTGTAGACAGTGAATGTTGTTTATTTTTTATTTTGCTGATTTACACTTTGGTTTTTTTTTTTTTTTCTTTCTTTCTAAATATCTATTTATATACAGAATGACATGAACATTTACTGTTTAAAGTCTTATATTATTTTAATTATTGTGAATGTGAGGACTATGTGGGTCATTGTTTCCGTTTTAATCATGGTCTGGCAGTTTGAGTGGTGTATGCGGTCTACACAAATGTCCTGTCCCTGGTATTGCTCGTCGAATCGTTGAGCTCCTTAAGTTCTGAGTTGAGCTGCACGGTTACTGACGAATGCGTGCACTGACTGCACAGGTCCACTCAGTGTGGTTCTTTCCTCAAAAGACCACTTCAGACACCAATCTACATGGTCCTCAAAGATTATATCCGGATTTTTATATACACATTGACATTGATGAATTTTATATAAACAATGACATGGATATTTACTTTGTAAAGTATCTTATTTTTATTATTATTGGAGATTAAACGAACTTACCTGAAGTGAAGTTCTATCCAAATTATACGAGTTGCTTCGTCCGAAGAGATTAAGATAACAATGTAGTAATACGTCTAGGGTATCGCCTTTCATCCACTAAGTTTGAATATTTTTTTTTTTTTTTTTTTTTTTGTCGGTACTTTGTCTTCCTGATAGTTATGCCTGTACCGCCACTCATTTAGTTGAAAGCCTGGAACCTTTTTTAATATTTCACTTTAGGTATGGGGTTCATAGGGTTGGGAGGGAACTAATCTCTTCGGACGAAGCAACTCGTATAATTTGGATAGAACTTCACTTCAGGTAAGTTCGTTTAATCTCCAATTATACTTCGTTGCTTCGTCCTTCGAGATTAAGATAACAATGTAGATTTTGAAAGATGGTGAAATATTAAAACACTGAATTTTTATGCTTAGGTACATGTATATTAATCAAACCTTACAAGTAATAAAGTAATTAAATTGTAGTTTTTCTTTAATTAGGGGTAGATAAATTTAAGTTATTAATTTTAAGTAATTAAATCTAACATCGATCAGAGGTTAGGATTGATAAGGCAAATTGATCAGTTTGTTCACATTGAATGTCTCTATGATAATATCTAGCGAAAACATTGGAGCTACCACTCCACCCAGCTGCTTTTCGTATCGTGTCAATATTGACACCAGCTCTATGAGCAGCTGAGGTGGCTGCGTGTCTGGTGGAGTGGGCAGAAAATACTGAAGTGTCAATTCCGCTAATTGATAATATATCTTTTATCCACCGACTGATGGTATTTGTGGTTACTGATTTATGTGGTTTTTTAATACTTATAAAAAGGCTATTGGCATTGTTTCTCAAATGTTTTGTCCTATCAATATATTCTATAAGAGCCTCAGCGGGACATATTTCCGGTCGATCTTTGTAAAATGGAATATTTAAACAAGGTTGAGATAAACCAGGTCGAGATGTTTTTAACAAATCGTTTATCTTGATCAATATAAGATTATCAGTGACGTTCATATTTTCTAATTTGATTTTGCTAATGGTTTGCACCCTGTGTGCAGTTACAAGTATGAGCAAAGTTACGGCCTTTTTGGTTAAATGTTCGAAACTTAAATTATTATTTGGGTACCATTTTGATAAGAATTCTAAAACTATTGACGGGTCCCAAGTGATATTATATTTTGGGGCTGGAGGACGAAGTCTGTAAAAACCTTTGAATAGCCTAGCAACGCGATCATCAGACCCTACTCTCGATCCTAAGATCAAAGACAGAGCGGAGCGATGACTGTTTAAAGATCCGTATTGTAAGCCGGAATGAAATAACTCAGTGAGAAAATACATAATCATCGGAATTGACGCCTCATGTATTTTGATATTGTGAGTCTTACAAAAGTTTACCCAACGTCGAATGGCAACGTCATATTGTTTTATTGACCTTTCAGATAAAGAAGCTATCATAATATCTAAAGATGATGGTGGTACTCCTCTGTTTCGTAACGCCGTCCTGATAACTTCCCTGCAATCAACGTGAGCTTGGGGACACTGTTGGAAATAGACAATAACACTTTATCAGAGGGTCTAAACTGAACTAATTCTGAACAGAGAAGTTTTTGATAAAGTGGAAACTAGGGTTGCGTGGGCCAAAATGGAACCACAACAATACCCTCCGCCTGGTCGTATATAAGTTTTCTTAATACTTTTAATATAACCGCAAAAGGAGGGAATGCGTAGAAACAAAGATTTGACCAATTTAAAGTAAAAGCATTCACAGCGCATGCTCCTGGGTCTCTATTCCATGAGACGTACTTAACACATTTGTTATTCAACCTTGATGCGAAAAGATCAATTTTTGGTTGCCCAAAGGCTCTCACAATCTTTTCAAAAGCATGATCTTTAATCTCCCATTCGGTATCGGGGTGAGATTTTCTAGACTCAGCATCTGCTATTTCGTTATCTTCCGAGCTTATGTATGAAGCGAATACAAATATACCACGAGCTTCACACCACTGCCACAAAGATTTTGTGATTTCAGTTAAATGTGGAAATCTTACTCCACCCATACGGTTGATATACGAAATAGCAGTTGTGTTGTCAACGCGTAGTAACACCTGACAATTTTTTAATCCTTTTGCGAATGTTTGTAAGCCCAAGAAAGCAGCCAGGAGTTCTAGACAGTTAATATGTTTGTTAGACTCTGTGTTACTCCACTGGCCACTGGCGGTCTCCGCACCGCATGCTGCCCCCCACCCTTTTTTGCTAGCGTCTGAAAATATTTCTAGACAGTAGCTGTCCCGTCTAATAGGATTCACTGCGGTATCAATAGATTTTAACCACCAGGAAAAATCGTCCTGCAAATACTGTGGTAAAGACATGTGGCTATCATAATTACTCGTTTTACACAATGCAAGGTATTTGCATCTTTCCATCTGCTTGGTGTAAAGCCAACCGTACTGAATCGCGGGGCAGGACGAAGTGAGGAGGCCTACCAAGCGAGCAAACTGTCTTATTTTACAACGAGATTTCAATTGAAACGATTGTAACTCTTGTTTAATTAGATTTCGTTTTTCCTTAGGAAGGCTAACATGAAATTCTTTTGTATCTATCACAAAACCAAGGTATTTGCAAATATTACTCGGAATCATACAACTTTTTTTAATGTTAATTATGAATCCTAAGGACTCTAAAATATGTTTTGTCTGTAAAATATTATCTAAGCAATCTTGATAATTATTAGAAATGATACAAATGTCATCTAAGTAGATAGATGACAGATAACCTAATGATCTCAGTAAACAAATTACCGGTTTTAATAGCTTTGTGAACACAAATGGAGCTGTGTTTAAACCAAACGGCAAAACATTGAATTGGTAAATTTGACCCTCGTACCTAAATCGTAGGTACTTTCTATACGTCGGGTGTATAGGTACTAGAAAATACGCATCCTTTAAATCAAAGGTGGCCATGAAACTGTTTCTTGATACTAATTTTAATGTTGTTCTTAGATCTTCAATTTTGAAATGTTCTGTTACGATGTACTTGTTTAGAGACTTTAAGTTTAAAATAAATCTGTTTTTGCCATTGGGTTTTTTAATCAGGAAATAACTAGAAAGAAACTGTCCTTCACATGGTTCACAATGTGAAATAGCACCACTGTTTAGAAGGTCAGTGATGGCCACCTTGTATTTAAAGGACTCACATGAAGTTAATGCAGGTAAACTTGGTTCGTGTAACTGATAGACAGGTTTAGTAAACGGTATCTTGTAACCTCTTATCCACGATAATACAACGAGGTCATTAGTTATCAATTGCCATTGATCATAAAAGTAGGATAACCGACCTGCAAAACGTACCAGGTCTAGCGCCGCGGGGCTTGGCGCTGCTGCAAGCGCGGCTGCTGTCGCGGCTGCTGCTGCACCGGTCGCGGGCGCGGCGCCGGCGCTGTTCTCCTCGCTGTTCCCGCTTGCCGCGCTGTCGGGAACGGAGGCGTCTGGTTTAAAGTCTGGACAGGGGCCTGTCTCGGTCTCTGCGCTGGTGCAGGTCTTCGAACCTGTGTGTTTATTTTAATCTCAGCGCCTGATTTTGATATAGCTTTTGCAGCTTTTAGAGTATCGGTCAGATGTTCGCCAAATAGAAACTTATCGATTTCTGTATTGAACAGTTGATCTTTTATATCTTTCTTGATTGTAGAACATATAAAACTGCGCCGTGTCATGGACTCGCTGTGTTGTGAGTCACACATCAGTCGACCGGCTTCGATCAGTAATTTTATTACCGACTGATCTTTATAACCTGCAGAAAAGAGTATGCTTAGGGCTTCACTTATACAAGATATACTTGCTGCGACCTGCACCTGCTTATTCTCTAAAGCTTTGTCTTTTTTTATTAGCATCTCCGATAAGGCGGCCTTTATCTCTGGGTTTAACTTGGGTGCATCAATCTTTGTGCAGTTTTTTGGAACCAGATGCTTATCAAGCAGCTCCTTTCTGGCATCCTTGGTCAAGCCTGTTGTTGCGATGTGTTCCCAGCGAGCAGATAACTCGCATCTAATGTCTGGTCCATATTTTTTATCCTTTGATGGAGTTTCGCCCAAGAGATTCAGAATCTCTTCGTCCAGCTCAGGAAGCGTTACTTCAACAGGTAATTCCGATTCCCCTGCCTGTACTGCTTCTGTAGCAGGAACATCATGTATCGTCGAGGTGGACGTACCCGGTTGTGGCTCATCTGAGTCAATAATCGGAGATGACGCGACCTCACCTTGAACTTCCATTTCAGCTGGAATAGAAAATGTACCAAATGTAGGTATCGGATAGAAAATAGCGCGGTGATAGTCCTCAAAACTATCCACAACACCAAGTTTATAATCCATACCGATATTCAGAATTACGAAATCGAGTGATAACATTTTGTTATGTAGGTACGTGGATATGATCACAACTACCAATGTTCCTAGTATACAACTAGTGGTTTTAGAGCGGCGATAGTCCTTAAAACTACCCACAACACTATGTTTTAGTCCGTACGGATATAAAATGCAATTATTATTAAGTAGGTCATTAACTAAAGTGAAGGCAACATTCCTTTCAAATGTACACAATCACTAGTAGTATATACCCAATGAATTGGGAATCCAAAATTATGTGAAGGTAACATCCCCATAAGATGTACACAACACTATTTAAGATAATATGACATCATGTCAGATTATGATACGGATATAGTCCGAAAAACTATTCACAATATCTTCCGTTTGTAAAAATAACACTTCAGCTTACCTTCATGGTCCGATAGTACCGGCGACATAATAATATTCGTCGACGAGCTACCACTCTCGGAACAACTTCGAACACGCGACCTTCTGTCGCGTTTATTAAGTTTCCTTTCGAGTTTTCGAATCTTCTTTCTTAAATAATCACTGTCGTCGTTTTTGTGACTACGTTTTGGCATCTTTTTGCACAATTCAAATGAAACGAAGAAAATAACGTGGTGATCGGCGACGCACTAAAACGCGAATGGGTGGCGGTACAGGCATAACTATCAGGAAGACAAAGTACCGACAAAAAAAAAAAAAAAAAAAAAATATTCAAACTTAGTGGATGAAAGGCGATACCCTAGACGTATTACTACATTGTTATCTTAATCTCGAAGGACGAAGCAACGAAGTATAATTACTGTGAGTGTGAAGACTATGTGGGTCATTTCTTTTTTTCGGTTTTCCTTCTTAGTTAGTTTTAATCATGATCTGGCAGTTTGAGTCATTTATGCGGCCTACCCAAATGTCCTTTCATTGGTATTGTTCGTCGAATCGTAAGGCTCCTCAAGTTCTGAGTTGAGCTGCACGATTTTTGACAAATGCGTGCACTGACTGGACAGGTCCGCTCAATCTGTGTGGTTCTTTACTCAAAAGACCATTTCAGACACTAATCTACATGGTCTTCACATTATCTGACCAAAATAATGTCTGGACTTTAAAAGAGACTGTGACCTCTGAGTTTGTTTCGGCCTTTCTTCTCAGAGTAGTCAGATAGGAAACGCCGACCTCATCTAGTTTAAAAAAATATGATTGACATGTAAAAGTGTTTGTACAAACCTACTTACAGAAAATAAATCATTTATCATTTTATCATTTACGTATTGCATTTTGTAAAACAAGGTTGTGGACGGTAGGTGTATCTCACGTGATGGAAGTTGAAATTTAAACCTTAATGTCTAGAAGATTAGACCGTTATCAAACTTGTTCGATAAAAGGAGTAATACTATTCGAATTATCGTTGAGATTACTAACTGAGCCAATAGCCTATTGGTATAAGGCACGGTCTTAATGATAGTCTGGCGCCTGGTGATGCGGATTCGTATCCTATACGGCACGTAGTGTCTTTTTGTAAGTTATTCTTGGTATACGGTTCGGCCAGAAGCCGAAAAAAATACCACAATACCTAATTATTAAAAACATGCAAATAATGTTTGAGTCGGATCGGTGGATGCTCGGGCAGAGATGGGTGCGGCGCGGGCGGCGGGGAGGGAGAGCTGCTCGGGGCCAGTCACGTGACGCGCCCGCCGTCGCTTGAGCGATAATTCTTTAAGTCTTAGGGGTTAGTTTTCTCTGAAGCTGACTGTACATATCCGCAATAACATGCGCACAACATAGATCACGGCCGGTCATAGCTGCACTGGGCCCAATGGGCGCGGGCGCACAGCGGGCTGGAGGCGCGGGTGGCGCGGGGGCGCCACGTGGTATGAGCATATTTTTGTACGGACATCCAGATAACATAACAAGCTTATAACTTTGTGATTTTTGATGATACAGTTTTGAAATTTATACAGAGATCCTTTACATAAAAATACTAGACGTGTTTTGGGTTTTGCATATACTAAAACTAATGTTGTGTAATAGCTGTACCACTCAATGTGCCATCACCTTAAGTTGGACATAAAAGACAGCCAGTTGGAGTAGGTATTTAATAACATCCCGGTGTCACCACTGCGTCGACTGCCGGGAGGACACGGCGCGGCACACGCTGGCAGAGTGTGCCGCTTGGGAGGAGCCGCGCCGTGCCCTCATCTCAGGAGTAGGCAGTGACCTATCGCTGCCGGCCGTGGTCGAGTCTATGGTCGGCGGCGAGGAGTCCTGGGACGCGGTGGTTTCCTTCTGCGAAACAGTCGTCTCGCAGAAGGAGGCTGCGGAAAGGGAGAGGGAGATCTCGTCCCCTCACCCCGCCCGCAGCAGGCGCACCGGGCGTCGGCGGAGGGCGGCCGACGCCCTCTTCCAGCCCCCCTAAATGGGTCCAGGGGCGACGAACTTGGGGACGTCCGTCGCCCCCCACACATCTGGACCCGAGGCGGCGGCGCGTAGTGTTCCACGCGCGCCTCTCTTAGACGTTGCGGGGGGAGTTTAACACCTCACTCCCCCCCTGACACGAGGAGAGGCCCGCTGGAGCGGGCCAGCACCAGCCGGGGGTTGCGGAAGTATCGTTCGTTCCCGCGACCCCCGGCGTAGGTGAGAGAGGGAACACCGGGGTGGTTTTTAGTCAGTAAGAGTCTGACAGACCCCGCCGCCCGCCCCAGGGCGGCGGACATCCATGAGGATTTTCCACCCCGAAACAAAAAAAAAAAAAAAAAAAGTATTTAATAACATACGTGAGCTAGCAGAACTAGAAACGAACGAAGTAATTTTAGAGCTCATATACAACGTGTAACGTTAAATGCGCAAAACCTGAAAATAGTTTGATCAGAATAACGAGCACAATTAATTGAACCACTTTTTAAAATAGGTCACATTTTTCAAAAAATCTTCATTAAAAACGTTGCCGTGTCTATTTATTAATAGGTCAAGCAAGCCAATGTCAGGCCCGGTGACGACTCCTCCCTCGGTAAAGAGAAAAAGCGTAAAAAGCGTCGTCGCAGATGCAAGAAACGATCAGAATGGCCAGTAAAACTAAAACAGCACATAAAACCTTTACAATTTTTTTAATTGCCTATTCTCTCTGAAATAGGTCAATTGAATTAAAAATCAGTTGGGGTATGTGAGGTTTTGCGCATTTAACGTTACATGTTGTATTTGTCTTAAGATTTACAATAATAATCGAGATTTAAATAATATTTTTTATGCTTATTCTAGTGATCACTTTGTGTAATTTCAAAGCTAGAATTTTAGTTCTCAAAACATTACTATTTTTGGGGTTTTAAAATAAAATAGTAAAACAGAAACTTAGAATCTCAATGACGTTTTTTTTTTCTTTCTTTTTCCTAGGCTAGTCTTTATTTATAGCCTAAGGCACAAATAAAATAAAACGTTCACGCTTAAGACAGCTACTAGACTGATGAAAATACGCATAAAAAATATTATTAAAATCTCGATTATGATTGTAAATGTTTGCTTGGTCAATCCCTAGCATCAGTGGGATGTCACTGACAGCTCACTCCACGCAGGTTTTCACGGTGAGATTTTTACAGAATCGTCATGCTACTATGTTAGAGAAAGTACGAGTAATGATAAATGATAAATGAGAAATGATTTATTTTCTGTAAGTAGGTTTGTACAAACACTTTTACATGTCAATCAGTATGTAATGGAGGTGAGCCTATTTACACTATCACGCTCAGTTGTCATACTCACAATCACTAATCCAACGAGCAAGGCAACATTTCATTGTAAAAGCTAGCACTAAACGAAAGTAACAGCAGTTTTCATCATAAATTTCAAAAACAAATCGGTCGCCAAAATTTTATAGGAATTCCAGTCAAAAGTCAACGAAATTCTAAAACAAGTACTTGTTGTAAAGGCAAAAGAACTGAATGAAAGTAATTGATATTTATATAACAAATAAGTCAGCAAACTTTTATAGGAATAACAAAAAAGCATTATAAAATAATCAGCCTATACTCGTAATGTTCGCACTGCTGGGACGCAGTACTCTGTGAAAAGGATTGGACAGTAATCCACCACGTGGACCCAGTGCGGGTTGGTAGAGGTTGCATGTCTTAGAATTTCTAGGGCAAAGGTTCTATGACATGTCGGTTCCCTCACGATGTTTTCTTTCACCGTTTTGAGAGCAGTGATGATGAAATAATTTACACAAAGAAAAGTGCTACTTGGGTTCCGATCCCCGACCTACAACAAGTAAGTCGCGGCAGTTACCACTGCGCCAACACTGCTCTCTCAATTCCAAACAAAATACAACGAAATCCTAAAAGAAGTACATACGATATATGAAATGTAAATACCATCCAGTAAAAAGCTAAAACATCAACCGTCAGTGAAGACTAGGTAAAGGAGCGGTGTCCGTAGTAATCAATTATAGGATTTTTATTGCGGCGCGAACCGTGAGCATGAATAATCTATGTGACAACACCGTTGCACGGTGGAATTGAAATAAAATGGCGGATTTGTAATGCTGCAGTCTTTTGTGTTTTACGTCATTGGTTTAAGCTAGTGGTGGCGTGAATGATGACGTGATAATAAAGCAATGTCTTTGAGTTTATTCTACAAGAGGCAATAAAGAAGTATATTACCAGCGCACACTGGACAGTTAGGCCTTTTTTTTTGTACGCGGTGGAAATCCTCATGAACTTCCTTCACCGTCGGGGTGACAGAGGGACTCCTACTAAAACCACCGTGGTGTTCCACCTCTGCCTGTGGCCCGGGGTGCGGGATTCACACAGTCAGACCTGCAATCATTTTTCTAACTATCTAGAATGTTTTATTGTAAACTTATTAACTGTACACACGACAACCCCATTTTATGTCAAGGCAAATCAGTGTCCATTCCAAGGTTGTCTGGTAGAGATCGCAGAAAGCGATAAGGCCACCCATTGTATATTTTGTAGTGTTCGATATTTTTGGTTTTTGTTTTTTGCACATATTTTTAGTAAATATACTATCTGTAACCATACATATGATTAACAAAATAAATGATTGATTGATATATTTTATGGTGTACCTACAATAAAATAGTATAAATAAATAAATGGCTACCACGGTAGGTATGAGTTTTTCTTAAAATATGGTTTGTATTGATACGAGACAAAAATAATGATAAATGATTTATTTTTTATAAGTAGGTTTGTACAAACACTTTTACAAGTCAGTCATATTTTTTTAAAACTAGATGAGGTCGGCATTTCCTTTCTGACTATTCTGAGAAGAAAGGCCGAAGCAAACTCAGAGGTCACGGTCTCTTTTAATGTCCAGACATAATCTTGGTCAGAAAAATCCGTAGTCACCCTACCTTGAGAAGAAAGGCCGATGTGTATATTAATGTATTATATATAATGTAGGACTAACCTTGTTAATGGAATAGGTCCCATTTTTCATGCTCTTACAAAATCCGCCACGAATTTTAAAAATGATTTTCAAATAGAAATGTAAATCATACCAACACAAAAAAACTGTACATCTTTCATTTTCAGAACTGCACACCGAAAAGCAAGTGCAAGTTTACTGAAAAATAAAAAGATTCGACAATTTTCAGAATTAAAACACATTCGTTCCAAAATCTCGCTTTTCACGAAAGTGGCACATTTCATGTATTTTTCACAGGTTTCCCTGAAGGGGGAAAAATGTAAAATAAGGAACTAACGACGCGAGGCAAAGAGGAGTGAAATCTGTAGATTCTTCATAATGTTAAGTTTAGTGTTGTTTTATTGGTCAACAACTTTGTTTGTAGCGCTTCTATATGATCGGTATGGACGATTTCAGAATCTCATGACTTAAATTGTTAGACAGTCAGCAAGGTGAAAAAAGGACTGGCTGTCCAAGGAGCGCTTTTCTACAGGTTCCCTTTTTCTGGTGTCGGAAATTCTCTATATTCAAATTAATCAAAATACCAAAATATAGACTAATCTGCGAATGCGATGTTAATATTCTTCAATTACCACATATAATAAAAACACGATTTTTTCACAGGCCTTTCATAACAAAAACATCCTTCGTTTCCTTTCCAGTGTTGCCACGTGAGAAAAACTCAAAACGATAGCCACAATCGCTACAACCCAGTTTGAAACCACATTCAGCCAGCCAGGCGCTCCTAGTCGAGTTGTAGTGCTATAGTATTAAAAGTTACACAGATACAAAATCGGCGTTGGTGCAAAATTTATTTGCAGTTTCCCGTTTTTGATTTAGTTTTAACATTTGTTCGACTGTTAAAGCTGTTGTTTTTCGGTATGCAACGATATATTTTGTGATGTTTGAAAATGTTGATGAATTAAAACTGTGAAAAGCTTTTGTAGATAGCTGTATGGCTGTCTCATAGTCTATTTTAAAATGATATTTAAATCAAACGGTTTGCACCTTTTTTAACCTGAAGGACCATTCTCGTAATTTAAAACGTTCAAAATCTAGTTGCAGTCTCATCTCGGCGACAAATAAATGTCGAAAATGTAAGGAAATTAGAGGTATATTTGACAGATTCAGACTGAGATCAGTGGATGAAAGTTCTTAAAATTACGAGAATCACCTCTCTGTCAATTATACAAAACTATAACCGAAGAAAAATCTTCAATTACAATATTCATATGATCACAAAGCGAAATTCAAATTCTCATTTTACGACAATCCATAGACATCACTAGACATAGTTTCAATTTAAATTTAGAACGAAACAATACGCGAAGTCCACTATCCATTTATTCATTGAATTCAAACATAGAATAAGATGTTAATCGCCTTAGTTCAATTCAATCCATTTAAACGAACGGACAGAGAAAACCGTGGACCTTTCGTAGGAACAAAAAATCTGATTAAAACCCGGTCGTGAATAAAGCTATTTGTTGGTGGCTTTCAATGTTTTAACGTTTATTTTCGTATGTACGTAGCTTTGTGAAATGACAAAGGCTTATGGTATTTTGAGAACTGATAAATTAATGCTTTTAGTTGGATTGTTTTAGTTTATTATTTGACATAATTGTTGCTAATAATTGAATTTCATGATTTGCGTTACTTAATGTTAATTACTTTCTAGATTGTATATATTGAATAGATTGCTTCTAACTGTACAGCCGGCTGTGCTGCTGGGGAGTTTTTTTGCGCCACTTATTCTTCTCGGCTAATAAAGCACTAGGAATTGGTACAGGGCGGGCGTTTTTGGGGGACTGTCTTATGTAATTTTAACGTTCAAAAAGTGCTGATTCTCAGCGTATTTTGAATAAATTACTTTTATTTTATTAATTTAAGAAAGTGTGTTTGTGAATGCAATCTACTAATTCCATTGAAAGCTTTCTGAATTTTATTACAACTCAAAAAAAAAAAGACGGGTTCATCAAATCTTTGTCAAAATACTTACAGGATAAGATATTAGAAACGAACCTGATGATGAAATCATTTTTATACCTGTCTACTTCAAAAGTTTTCAGTGACATAAGTAAAATTCACAGAATTTGAAAGAAATACCTATTTTGCAAGAATCATCATTAACATAATTTTCTTTTAAATTTAAAAATAATTAAAGAATAACACTTGTGAAAGCACTTTACAAGGAAAGCTGATGACGAAACTAAGATTACTTTGGAAAAAACCGGTCAACTGCAAACCGGACTCACGCAAAGAGAGTTCCGTAACATTATATACTAAATTTTATTTTTTTTTTCGGAAAAAGTGTGCTGTTTATATATTTATGTATTTATTTATTCCTTTATTTCATCAGGCATCATTAGAAGACTTCTTCTTCGTCTTATAAACTAATACATAATGCTGCTGGGGAGTTTGTTGCGCCACTTCTTCTTCCCAGCAAAAGCACTAGGAAGTGGTGAAGGGCGGGCGTTTTGGGAGACTGTCTTTTGTAATTTTGCCGTTCAAAAAGTGCTGATTCTCAGCCTAGTTTGAATAAATGACTTTTGATTTTGACAGACAGGTTGAGTCGCACCATAAGGCTTTAATTTTTACCATTTTGGTACGGAACCCTAAAAACACGAAAAAGGTACCAACATAATTTTCAGTTTAAGTTGGAATAATGAGTTCCTCACGTAAACACTTTATCTTATGACTATTCATTTCTTTTCAATTGAAATTAATATTTCTGCTTTTAATGTCTGTAAGTTCAGAACTCGTGTAGAAACTTTTGATGAGTTCGCAATTAGACTGACATAATAATATAATCTATCCGAAGAATAAGAATAGTTTGCTAAATGTATAATTTTTGTTTTTTATTGTAAAGTACTGAAAAATGCACTTAAATACTGTCTGTATTTAAGTGCATTTTTCAGTACTTTCAGGACTGTACTACCTCGTTGGTCTAGTGGTCGCAAGTGCTACAACTAAGCATGATATGCCAAGTTCGATTCCCGGGCAGGGCGAAGTATTAATGGGTTTTTTCATCAGTATTTTTTCAGTAGCAGTCCGGGGATTGGGTTTGTGCCCGCTTGGTGGCAATAGGCTAGCTCATCATTACATGGGCTTGAAACATAACTGATGACTGGTATAGAATAGAATAGAATAGAATAGAATACTCTTTATTATGTACACCATATAGATTACAGACATAAATATAGAAATTTTACAAAGGGTGACACAATGGGCGGTCTTATCGCTAAGAGCGATCTTTTAAAGACAACATTTGGATGGATTGAAAAGGGAAGGAGAGACAAATATTGTAGGTAGTCTGTGGTGTGAAAAAAAAAAAAAAAAAAAAAAAAAAAAAAAAAAAAAAAAAAAACACACATCTTTCTAACCCTTCGAGGAATACATGTGTTATATTGCGATAAGTTTCGGGACTGCCCGAGCATTTACGACCTCAAACGGAGCGCCTTTTTGTGAGCAAATCTAGGTCGCGAGCCAAATCAATCATGGACATGTTTGTTTCCCATTAATGTTATTTAATATCCCACTTTAGCTATGATAACATCTTCTATAAACAACGCAGAACAATAATAGAAATAGCATATTTCCAACGAGAATACATCCAAAAGTGAAGCATATTTTCTCAAAATACCCTCTCACTGTAAGACATTGTAAATAGAATTCTAAATTCGGGCCACAGACTTGTTTGCGTATTCTATAGAATGCGCAAATGTAAATTCAGCTCCTACAAACTTTTCGCTGTTTGTCTATTTGTAGAAAAATTTGCGACATAATAGAAAATAGAGGTGGAGCAAAAATATTACTGTTCTCACGCTAAATTATGTATTTACGCAAATTCTTGTTCTAGTGCCGCGTTGTTCGTGAAATTTAGGTGAAATCATATTTTCACTGTTCGAATAGAACGTCTATTCATTGTTCTTCGTATTTACACGGTAGGCCACTGTGAGATAGGAACTTTCAAAGCTTATACATGCTATTAAAGTTTGTACAATTAAGCGAGAGTTTCAGTCGTGCTATCGTTTTTGTTTGGCGAGTGATATTCTTCCTATTCTTACATTCTATAAAACTGGGCTTAGACCATACCATGATCATAGATCCAGAATAAGAGCAAGATAATTCTTTTCTTGACATTTTAGTATGGATAGACCAAGGAAAGATTGCATCTGTCTACACAAAAATAATTTGGTACAGTGGGGATACCTGGTATCTTCATAGAAAATGATCGTCGCGCGAATACGCGATCATCACAATCATTTATTCGGAAAACCAGCAGTGCGATTCCATCTCACTGCAAATACTTAGGGAAAGTGAGCGTATAGTGAGCTGTCAGTATCATCTGACCTGATACATTTCCAATCATAATCGAGATTTTAATAATATTTTTAATGGTAATTCTATTGATAATCACACTAATATTAAAAGCGAAAGTTTGTGAGTGTGTGTGTTTGTATGTTTGTTACTTCTTCATGCTTAAACGGCTGGACCAATGTTGATGAAATTTGGCACACAGAATAATTTTTATCCCGATATTCTTACGGGATCGAAATTTATGCGGGTGAAACCGAAGGGCGCAGCTAGTTTCATATGATTTAAAAGCTTGTATTTTAGTTGTCAAAGCATTACTGTTTTGTGGGGTTTTTAAATAAAATAGAAAAACAGAAATTTAGTCAGAATCTCAATGTTGTTTTTTTTTTTCTTTTTTTCCTGGACTATAGACCACGCCACGTGAAGTGATCACGCCACACAAACTACGTGGGATTAAATTCTATGGTTCGTCAGCCAGGCACACCGTTAGCACTCGATGACTTGGCACACTCCGTTATCTCTTCTAGTTGAGTAGATTTGGGTTAATAAAAAATAAAAATAATAAACGCTGAACATCGTGGCGGTCTTTATTAGACTCGATCTACAATCGCTCATAATAACAAACAATGTCGTTGCGTATATTCTACAGTCTAGTAGCTGTCTTAAGCGTCAATGTTTTATTTTATTTATTGTTCATGCGTAACGCGCTCGCTCCTTAGGCTATATAAGGACTAGTCTAGGAAAAAACAGAAAAAAAGCACAACATAGATATTCTGACTAAGTTTCTGTGTTGCTATTTTATTTTAAAAGCTTACAAAATAAAAATGTTTTGACAGCTAAAATATTAGATTTGAAATTATATAAAATGATCAATAGAATTAGCATAAAAAGAATATTAATAAAATCTCGATTATGACCGTAAAGCGGTCTACACACCAAAGCCGCTGACCCGGCGGCACGGATCGCCGGCCCAACCCGCCGGCCTTATTTTGTACAATTATGCCGCCGGCTTGCGCCCGCGCGGGCAAGCCGGCGGGGCAGTATGCCGATGCCGACGGCATCCTTCTCCACTCACTCAGTCAGTTGCCCGCCGGCTTTCATAGAGTAGTGACGTATCACTTATTAAATCACTGTTATCGTCCTCCTCCATGTCAATTAGGTACTGAAAATAGTACTTCTGAATTATTCGAAACACACACGTCCAATCTCTACGACTATTTGGCAATTACTAGAACACCACATGCCACGGCTGTCGTGCCGCCGGCATTGCCGCCGGCAAAGTCGTTCGGCTTGGACATTCTGAAGCCGCCGGGTTAACCCGCCGGCACTAAGCCGCCGGGCTGTGCCGCCGGGTCAGCGGCTTTGGTGTGTAGACCGCTTAAATGTAACCTTGGTCAATCCCTAGCATCAGTGGTATGACACTAACAGCTCACTCCACGCGCAAGTTTTCACGGTGAGATTTTTACAGAATCGACCGGCAGAAGGCAACCTCTGTAACGACGCGTTCGGGTTTGCTAAACAAAATGAACTCGACTGTCGCGTCTTTGTGCGACGATTGCTTTGGCTAGGATATGGTCTAATTAGAACGGCGTCTTGGGTCGCGACCCAATAACAGTACAACGATCGTTTTCTTATAGGACACTGGGATAGAAGTATACCTCGCTTGTTTGGACTAAATCTAAACCAACCTTTATAAAACACAACGATTCTCTGACTATATGTCCTTTAGTACATTTTGCTAAGGGCTATGTAATATAAGCTATTTTAACCATCGAAACATCAAATAAATCCAAAGTCCTTAAAACTTAATAACATTGAAAAAATAATTGGTATTGTACACTGTTTCATTTGACTTATTGTATGTTTATCTTCGTCAAATAAATACAAGCTATTTAATCTCACAACACAAAGAGATGCGCGTATTTACATTTATTACAAATTCACCAAAACAATGAATCTACAATATTTACCAACTAAGACTTATGTAAATTAAAGCTATGTACTTAAGGGTAACTAATATTTATGACTCGTTGGCTATAAATTACAGTTATTATTTATGTAGTACATCAATTAGAAGTTTAAGGGACGAAGGGTTGAACTATTAACCTATTGTGAACACAGGCATATTATCGAGATTCCAAAAGTTATTTTACATATAAAATAATGACTTAAATTAATTTTGATATTAAGAAATATACTCTGAAGTAATTCAGTTCAGTCTTACAGCATTATGGATTTGAGAAATGAATGATGTGTCTGCCTAGACTTTACCCATGTTAGGCAGCATCCAGTCTAACCGGATGCAGCTAAATACCAGACTGCCTATCTGACTTTCACAACCCACTTACTAGGTAACATGATACCCCTTGGTAAGACTGGTTGTCCAACTCTCGGGCTTCTGACGACCCGTAACGACTGTCAAAAAATCCAAGAATGACAACCGGGACCAACGGCTTTACGTGCTTTCAGATTTAAATTTATAATGTAACATTATAATTTTAGAGTTGGGAACTCTTAGTCTTCTGAGACCATTGTCTTTTTTAAACTAATTATTTACATTATCCATTTAGTTGCTTTTCCGCAAAGTATTTAAAAAACTAAAACATACGGTCGTGGAACCCTAACTAATATTATTAATCCGAATGTAAGTTTGTTTGTTACCTTTTCAAGCCTAATCCACTGAACCGATGATCATGAAATTTTGCATATACGTTTTCAGGAGTTTAAAAAAAGACATAGCGTGGGTACCTTTCATCCAAAAAAAAATACTGTTCTCGAGGTCTTTTGACGGTCTAAATTGCTTTAGGGCGCTAGGTGGCGCTACGTGTTTTTCGAATCATGACCCGACTTTCTGAGCAGTATTCTAACAAAAAGTACTAGGCTTGCATGAATTCACGATAATATCATATTTCAATCATTAGTATTATGCTTTTAAGAGGATTTAGGTGTTTGGCACACAGATAGTTTAGGTATTATAACCTGGATTAGCACATAGGGTACTTTTTAACCCGGTAATACGTTTCCGTGGGATAATTTCCGACATCCACGCCGGCAAAAGTTAGTATATTCATATATATAAGAAATTCAAGTCTCAACCTTTTATATATATTCTTTAATGTCTTCTAGTTATTTTTCGAAAAAAATTGAAAGGTTACACATACATTCAGACCGAAGCTGTCAAATTTTCCCAATCAATTTTGAACCTAATGATTTAACGTTAAAGTTGAAAATCTATTAAAGAAATTTGACATATTGTAGTAGCTTGGTGTGCTGGCGTCTGTATATTAGCTCAAACCTTCTTCCCGCGGGGCAGAAACTATAGAACGCCATCTGCTACGATCCTTACATATTATTTTTGCTGTGTTTACGTTCATACAACATCGACACGTACGCCTGTTTCGAGTACTGTACTATGCACCTGTAAGGTCAGGTACCTTACAGAAGAAAGGTAACATTTTTCATTTTCCAAATTAATGTTGCCATAGAGTAAATAAAGAAACAGCTCCTTTATATTATTATTCAAAGGTTCTTATTAAAATAAGTTGATAGCCAAGGGAAATCAGTTATGCAAACTTCTTTAAACAGCTATAACTTTTGTCGTTAACTATCCCTTAAGAATTGAGGAACGCAGGGTTTTATGTCTTGTGTATTTTCAAACAGGTAACTTTTGACTGTAGGTATGTCGCAAGCCGTTTTGATGTCGGCCTTTCATTAAAGTAATTTCCAGAACTGGAAATTTTCTTTGACTTCAAACGGGTAAGTATTAATTTTTGAAGTTAAAATAACTTTAGGCGCGTTGAGAGATTTTTGGTATGGGTTCGCGTCACCGACATGCTAGAGTGCGCGCAAAATGAGTCTGCGCGCGGCCAAAATCGGAAATAATCATTTGCCGCTATTCGGAGGCTTATTTCAGGTGTCAAAAAGTGTGTTGTGTTCCGTTTTTTCCAAAGTAAATAATTTCCATCATTACGCCAAAAACGATTAAAACTCCTGGCAGGGATATAATCTTGAAGTCAAACGTCATGCGTAGACTTATCTGGCGTGCACTCTAATGTTTTGTAGCTATGAAAATGCTATGTAAATTAAGATACTCCATAGACAAGTTTAGCCGTAATTAAAAATTGGCTACTAAAAATACGTCAATTTACGTCAGGCGCTGACTAATTTGTCAGGACTAAACTAATATTTATCTTCTGTCCTTTTCTTAACCCGTGAGAAGGCGCGCTATGAGCAATTTGCTCACACAAAAATCTAATTCAAAAATTTTTTGTCTTTCCCATGCCACACCAATTCAAGCACTTAAGTACCTTCCTAAATATTCACCCCCTCTCCCCTGACGCAATTCTCGATCCGCTCAGTGGCGTTGCGACCGCGCAGCAAGGCGTTTGTGGAGGCCATGTACCAACGTGCGGCAATTTGCTCATCACGCGCCCAGCAATTACTTTGCACCGAACATGTAAAATACATGTTTTCAGTGTGTTTCGAGAGGCACATTAGTGTAGATTTAATGGATGAATAACACTTTTTAGTTTTTGTTATGGAACAGTTTTTATTGTGATTTTTATGAAACGTGCCAAAAAAATTAATTAATACAAGGTTGTTTTGTTATTTGCGTTAGAAGTTGCTATTATGTTCAATAGTTTTGATTAAAATACTTGTTTTCTTACTTACTAAACCTTGTGTTATTTATTTAAATACATTATAAGCCAATAAATATAGAAACACTAAAAATATAAACATTTTATGATAGTGTGAGCAATTTGCTCGCACGCGCCTACTCGTGTAAGAAAATTAGGCGCGCCTCCTCACGGGTTAAAGAAATAGAAAGAAAAAGTTGCACTGAACTTAAATTTAGTTTAGTTTGTGCACTACAAAATCGGCACCAATATATATATGCATGATATATAGAAATCCTCATATCGTATTAGAGTAGCAGACTCAAACTCAAAGCATTTATTTCAATTAAAGCATTTACGGGCACTTTTGAATTGTCAAGAACTAACTAATGTATTATGTTCGGTGTAGGTATACCGACCGTGGTTCCGAGTCCTGCCCGTGTATTCTGTTAACTTCGCACCGTGAAAACTTAGGAGAAGTGAGCTTGACTCGAGTTGTCATTCCAACTGATGTCAGGGATTGACACTATTAACAGTTCACTTACATCCCTCCTCTAGATTTGTACAGCCGTCTCCCTAAATTTAAGATCCCTCTTCTAATTAATTTCCCCTCCCTTCTAACCTATCTCTCTCCAGAATTACTTGTGGCGCTGATGATTTTCATCCGTCACAATAACATAAAATTGTGATTAACCTCCACAAATATTCTGTGTGGATGTGGTATATGTATATTTTAATGTTCTAACAATTGTAATAATATATAAGTAATTTTATCTTTCTGTTTGTTTCAGTCCTGTACTAACCTCACAAGATCAACTGTATCGTCGTAATTTAATTTAATTTTTAATATTACCTTTTTTTTTTTTTTTTTTCTCTATGCTCACTTGGTTTCCATTTAACTTTTGACACTGGCAGAATGGTCGACATCGGCTTTACTTGCCATAATAAAAAAATAGAATAGAATAGAACAGTTCACTACACCATAGTTTTCACGGCAAGTTTTTTACAGAATAGCCGTGCGATTCTGTAACCATCTCGCCGTGCAAGCTTGGGTGAAGTGAGCGTGGAGTGAACTGTCATTCGCTAGGGATTAACACTATTAAGTGTTCACTTCACTTATGATTTCATGGTGAGATTTTTACAAAATCGACCGGCAGATCAGAAGGCCAATTCTCGTAATTTAAAACGTTCAAAATCTAGTCGGTCTCATTACGGCGAAAAACAAATGTACAAAACTTGTCAAAATGCAGGGAAATTAGAGGTATTTTTGACAGATTGAGACTGAGACCATACTATAAACGTTCTTAAACTCACGAGAATTGCCCCTCTGCTGTAGCAGGCTTATTTATTCTATTCTTATTTATCTACTTTATTCTCCAAACATCACATTGAATTTCGGTCGTTGTCTCGTTCTGAATCCGCGATGATACACTTTTATAACAAATGTGTTCGTTTTTGAATTGTGTGCGATCACTTGAGTGAGGTGAGCAGAGAATTTTACAGAATAGCACTCTGATTGACATTATTGACAGTTCACTTCACCTCAGTTTTTACGTTGAGATTTTAACAGAATAGACTGTTTGAATTATAGCGCCATTGTTGCTTCAAACTTTCAAAGAAATATCATTCAAAATAACAAGCAAAAACAGCGCCAATTGTTTCCTCGGTGACCGTAATTAGCAGGAGCTTTGTTAATTATTTCGAAGACAATGGGTAATTAGCTGACGATTCGACGCCGGTTTTGTTCGACGTCAACCCTTTCTAAAAGTTTGTTTCTTTCAATGTCGCTTTTTGAGTTATTTGTCTAGTTTAGGTTTGTTAAATGTATTGTTTTGTCATCATTATTGTTCTTTGTAATCTTCAAATCGTTCTTTCTATCTCATTCATTTGAACTCATCTGTTGGACTATTTAGAACTTGTTTTATATGTGTATCTACTCTATACAGATGTAACGTTGGAAAGCCTCCCACAAGCTGGAGCGATGACCTCGTGAAGGCTGCGAGTTCGCTGAATGCGGGAAGCACAAAACCGGTCAAAGTAAAAGTGCTTGAGGGAGGAGATCTCCAGCAGTGGACGTCTTTCGGCCGAAATGATGAAGATGAATGATGATGTCTACTACATATATCAAAGCCAGTACTTCGGGGCCAACGGCTTTAAGCACTAGGCTGTTAACCAACTCAATGATGTCTTAGGGCCAAGTGACAATCGCTTTCAAAGCGTTTCGTATTCCTACAGCGACTTTCAACAGGATTTATATAGCTTTTTGGTAGCTTATGTCTCACATATTTTTTACTTTTTCATCATCATCATCACTGATAGAATTAGAAAGAAAGAATATACATTTATTTAGCACAGACTATGATACACACAGTACATCTGAGACATATGTACAGACGCCAAAACATCAAGCTACTACAATCTGTCAGATTTCTTTAATAGATTTTCAACTTTATCGCTAAAGCATAAGGTTCAAAGTTGATTGGGAAAATCTGACAATTTCGGGTAGCTTGATGTGCTGGCGTCTGTACATAAGATAAAAATCAAATAAAACGTGTAAAGTCCGATGTAAGAAATAAATAGGAAAGTGAGCCTCACGGCTGCGCCAAAAAGGCTCAATTTAATTAATTTTTTTCTGGACCCTCTTATAAGCAAAGGGAAATAGATTGCTTGCATACTATTTATATACAACTATTCAGACATGGCTGAGCTCAGGGACATGGAACCCTTCTGTTCAAAAGACATTGTTATTCTACGATCCCTCGATCAACCCGTAGTCCTTAAAACAGCTTACCTATCCAACCTTTTTCCAATATTTACCATAACAAACGCCGTTTGACCTCCTACGTAAATCTCCCTGAAGCGCCATATCCGTTATCCTTATATGCAACAGCAAAGGACGGCTTCATGCAATATCAGAAAAGTGTAACCTATAAAGTGCCTCTCACACAAAAGGCTCTAGCTAGCCGGCCGGCGAAGGATTATCTATCGGACAACTCCGGGCCCGAGGCATTACACGAAGTACTGTTGAAAATGGTGCATGGAAAAACTCGAGCACAATATCGGATAGGCTTTGTTCTCTTCCGCTCCGCTTTTGCTGTGTAGTGGGCTTTATGTACGGAGGAGCGGATTTAAGAGAGAAACAGATTGGTGTCGCATTTTTGGGACCCGGAATTTTCCATAATCAGTATCAAGACAACTCGGACGTGGGTTTTCTTATGCAAGGTATTTTCTAAGCAAATAAGAGTCCAATATCGGCTATACAATCTTGTTCTATTTATCTACGTCCACATAATTAATGCTAAAACAAAATTGAGCATGAAAATTATAATTCAAAACTACTAAAAGTTGACGGGGCAATTTCGCCGGGCCGCGCCGCCTAATCCGGAACAAAATGGCGAAATTGTATCAGCCAGCCGGTACAGTCCAGTATTTACCGGATGGAATCTGTTTTAAATCGCATGAATCCGGATCTAGCCAGTATGGCTAGGGCTACGAGGATTTCGCATTTGCACCATTTCATTTCGTAGTGAAACACAGTCTCAAATTTTTATTTTTGCTTTATTTTATTCGAAGACTGATCTGCTTTTAGTTGAGGGGCTGCTTATTTCTAAAATGTTGCAGCGTTCAAGATGCACGAGAAAGTTCAGTCGGTATGGGTCTTGTTTGTGAGTATACCCCATCTGATGCATTAGTTTTGCTTTACACGACCGCTGGTGAACACGAAACGTTTTGGGCAGATAAGAACAGTAGTATTGTGGAGTTCTTCATCATCATCATCATCATCATCATCAGCCTACTGCAGTCCACTGCCGGACATAGGCTTCTCCTATTGCGCGCCATTCAACTCGATTTTCGGCAACTCTCATCGAGCTGTTACCAGCCATCCTGCGAAGAAGATCGTCGCTCCACCTAGCCTGAGGGCGTCCCACCTTACGTTTACCGATTCGTGGTCTCCACTCAAGAACACGTCTACCCCGACGGTCATTGGTTCTACGGCTAATATGGCCGGCCCATTGCCACTTCAGCTTGGTTATTCTGAGCTATGACGATAAATTGGTTTCTCTGCCGGATCACCTCGTTGCGAATTCGATTGTGGAGTTGTGGAAAAAAAATAATAAACATAAGGACTTGCATAGAGTTTGTAGTTCGTATGAGAATATGTTGAGTATTTTGTTTTCAGAAGTTTTATTATTTCCACTTTTTTAATGATGATGTGTCCTAATCAAAAGCGATCGTTGCATGGGTACGCGATCATCGCGGGAATGAGATCGCGTATTTGCTCGATGTCAAAATGGGTATCATTATATATAATATATCTGTTGTTTTTAATAGACACATAACATTATGTATGCACTACCTACATATGCACAAAACCCGATTTTCTTCATACATTCAACTATCCGGATTTTCGATTCTGCGAATCCCTAACGATAACAATTAGTCCGGTTAATCGAGTTTCCACTGTAATGGGTAAGTTTCAACACGGAACATGATGGCTAGTAGGTATTATTCAAACGGTAAAAGTTATAAACGATTTTAGGACATAAGAAAATTCAACAGCTGACTCAATATGCAACAAGTATTTTATACCAGAACTAGCTACAAGACTACCCTCACAGACTTCTAATTACGGAAAATAAACTTAAAACTTAGTTACCTATTTAAAGTCACGGAGACTTTTTAACGTATCCATGATGACGAAAAAGATTGAAATGCGATGAAAATGTAACACTAATCTATAAACAAATGACTACTTTTGGAAACAAAATTCCATGTTTTTAAAATAAAATTAATTTGAAATTAGAATTCTTAGCCAAACAAAAATTATTTTGATTTGAAATGGCCAGTACTGCAGAACGGCAATTTCAACGGTAAAGACGTAAGATTATAAATTTCAGTTCATGTCAGAAATGCGCAAATAACTACGAGTACTAACATTCCTAAAAGTTGAGAAGAGTTTTTCCTTTTCCCACAAACAACAAGCCTCTGTACTCCTGCTTTCTCTTTCGATCGAGTGTGGCACGACACGATACCCTTCGAGCGAACTTGTGATGGTCGTGTAGTCTCTTTCTAGGACGCGGGGCAAGAAACTGCGTATGACAGGTAGATGAGGATCACATAAGGCCCTGTACTAATAGGAAGCGATCGTCGCGCTAATATACAATCGTCGCTATCTTTGATATGAATATTACGTACGAACCCGATCAATCAATCATGTTTGTACATCATAGTACATAATTAATTCCTTCTATTAAAACACGTGGTAAAAATTTTGCTTACCAACAGGTACCATTACAATCTTCTCTTAAAACCAAACTCGCAATATTTCTGGTCCATTCGTGCACCTTATCGAAACAAAATGGCGCTAGAAACCTTAGCTTAAAACTTAAACAACAATTAAAACCTTATCTCTATGCTGTGAACATTTCGTTAAACTGAAAAGACGTCAAAGTTCTAAAGTTATTTAAGACTGAAAAAGATCTACTTTACGCTATCTTCATTTAGAACTGGCTAACTTTCTTGGGCGCTAAATTGTATGTTTTCAGTTGTCTGTAAGGAAAATACAAAGTTCTTGTAAAAGTCTTCATGCATTGCGTCCTACTTTTATACGTACCTTTATGGAAAGTTCAATAAAGTCTAACTTTGGAGGTAAAAGGAACTGAGCTTCGAGGTAGCGAGTCCACCCGCTGTGGCTTTGGAGTTAAGTACATATTTGAAATATGTTTTTAATGAAGTTGTCTAATACTTACGTAAACAAATAAAACAAAACCAAACAAACGAACACTGGCCCATATTAGCACTGGATCGCAATGACTGGCTCTTCTGTGACTTCAAGTGCTTGCGATCCAATCTGGGTTGCAAATACTGCTGGTCTACGAAACTGGTCAAAGGCAGAGGCTTTTCCCCAGCATTGGGGTGATACAGGCTAACATTACCAGTAGGACAGATCACACACCTTGCCACGCGATGTGGCGCGGGAAAAACAACGAACAGCAAGATAAATCATTTTCAACGTGTAAGTACGTCAATTTTACAGCGCAACGCACGCCGTGAATCCGAAATAGTTTTGCTGTTCATCAAACATCTTCACAGTAAATGGAAACATTTTAAATCAGTAAATAAAGGAATAGCTCCACAGAGACTAAAAGTACTTTAACTTTATTACAGTTTATTTATTTAAACTACTTTTTTATTGAAGGCACTTTTTACCTAGAGTACCCACTTACAAATCTAATGTTAATTTTCAGAAATGGGAATGGTGCTGGGAATCACTAAAAAAATTAAGAGGTTAGTAAGGGGGACCAGCTATCAAATTTCGTTGGAGGATCACCGAGTAGGTTCAGTCATTATGAGTCTGACAGACCCCTCCATCCATCCATAGTCATCAACTTGTATTTCCTAGAACAAAAATATTAATATTAAACATAGTGTATAGAAAACCAAATAAGGTGGAGATTCACAGATGACTCCGCCCTGTAGTGTAAATGTGGTGCTGTCCCACAAACACTTGGGGTACTTAATATCGTGCCTAGCGTGTCCTGTTGTCGGCACGCTACTGAAGGTGCCAAGCTCGTAGCCAAATTCTGGGCTGACTATATACACAAAATTAGTTTTAGTATATGCGAAACCCGAAACACGTGTCTAGTATTTTCATGTAAAGAATCTATGTAAAAAAATTCAAAACTGTATCATGAAAAATCACAATGTTATATGCTTGTTATGTTTACCTGCTTGTTCGTACAAAAAGATGGTTACTATTTACCACGCGCCGTCGGCCGACCGGCCGTGACCTGTGTTGTGCGCCATATGATTGCGGATATGTACTTAGTGTCGCTGGGTGTCTAAATTGTAACCTTATTAAATATTTTTGGAACAAAATATAACATGATGTAAAGCTTATTGGAATCGATTGAATTACTTGAACAAACAATAGTCAGGTTCGCAATATCCTAAAAATAATGTTGTAGAATGCCATCGACACGCTAAGAAAAGTGTGAAAGAATGAAATAGCAACAAAATCCCGTAGTCCATAGCTTGCCCAGTATAACTGTGATCTCAAAGACTCTTTATAAAGAGTGCAGTGGAATTCCAAACGGAAGCTGACTGCTTAGGAGTAGTCGTGTCCATGCAAGACTATTGTTTGTCTTAGTACAACTTGCACTGGAGTCGGGAATTACATTGAGATAAGGGGTCGGACTCACGGGCTATGTACCTCTACTAGTTATTTTAGGTTTTGGATGTTGTGTTTCTATAAAAGTTTTTGATATATTTTTGAGGGGAAATTCTCATAATATTAAGAATGTTCAGAGTCTGATCTCATCTCAGACTCAATCTGTCAAAAATTTTCCCACATATGTCACAAGTTTTTGACATAGATTGTCGTGAGATGAGATAGCAACTAGATTCTGAACGTTTTTAATTACGGGAATTGGCCTTCTGATTACCACTGCTCATGCGACTCATTATCTGCCTAGCCTTTTCCCAACAATGCTCGGGTCAGCTACATGTCTAACCGTATGCAGATGAATACATGTATTTTACATAGAACTCTGCCTATCTGACTTTTACAACCAAGTTACTGGGTACCACGATACCCCTTGGTAAGACTGGTCAGACTCTCGGGCTTCTGACTAAGTAGCTACCAAAGACGATGATTATCAAAAATGCGCGATTCCATTTTATTATTGATAAGTATTGTAGATAAAGATATGACAATCTTTGATTTGATGTTGTGTTAAACTAGGCTATAAACTATCTGTGTGCCAAATTTCATCCAAATTTGTTCAGCTGTTTTGGCATGATTGATCAAGAAAATTTAAACATCTAAACTTTCACATTTATAATATTAGTAGGATTGACCATTTGTTCCAAGAAGAAATAATGTAGTAATTACTTAGTTAATTTAGGGGTTGAGTGACATTCAAAATGTTTTAAAATTGGGTTTTCAAAATCACCCTGTATGAGTACGATTAACTCCATGCCAGCATCAATTTACTGACAAATTACCTAACTCAGAAAAATATTAAGCGTTAGAATTTTAAAAAGTCCCAGTTATAAATAAAAACAATTCTTATCACACAAACAAAAAAATCTTTACCTTTATATCAAAGTACGAATTTGCACTCAATATAACATTCATGGTTAGTTCCATTGCGTTGTAGAGAATGAATCAAAAAAATAAATAAACAGAGACACAATGTGAATGAAACGTGAATTGAATACTCTAACCATTCACAGTTCGATTGATTCCGGCTTTTGTACGGATTTTCAGATTTTCGCCAACCAAAAACCGAAGGAACGAACAATATACAAATAAACAATATACAAGCAAAATATACAATATACAAACGAACTGTAAATGTTTGGGCAAATTTGCATGGACTTTTGTAGACCTCCATTACTGATTCATTGATTTTACCAATGAAAAAAAATTATTCGAACCCAGAAATCAGACCAAACACAAATTAAAAATAAAACCAGTAAGAATGATTTTAAATTCAATATTATTATTATAAATTCTATTTACCCAACAAAACTTAAGAAGCACTCGGATGGACTTGGAAATAATTAAAAAAACGGAATAAACGCAATCACTCATATTTCCTTGATTTTTCAAAAAATAATGACACTCATGAAAAAGGCGCAACTCCGTTTTATAATGGCTGGCTGGCTGGCTTGGTAGCAACTGTCAAACCTTCCCACTTAGGCCTCGTGGCTGGCTGTCTGTCACTACAGTGGCGACATCTTTGGCAAGCGTTACAGAAGTTTATAATTTTACCTACAAGGTATTTTTTCAGGTCCAATTTTGAGTACCTAGTAAAGTTACTTCAAACTGTCGAGTTGATAAATCAATTTAACTTAACAACTCAAGCCTAGCTAGGAAAGCGATAAATATAAAGAAAATCATTAATCATACACAGTTCGGTGAACAAACTAGATAGTGTCAAAATTGAAAAGTTTCTTTAGGCATCCCTAATCGTAGTTTAAATGTGAAAGTATTATATGTTTGCTACACAATGACGCCTATAGGGTTAAATGGAATTTTATAAAGCTTTGCAAACCCGTAGACAATGACCTGTAAACTGGAAACTTTTTATCCTTTTTGCCCTAATTTTTATCCTTTTTCTTTTTATCGAGCGTATCCACTGCCTACATCTAATAAGATCATAATAATTGTATATTATTGTGACGGAAATTAAGGAGTTCCTCAAGGCACTATCATCGGTCTCATGTTTCAAATACAATTTTTGACATATTATGTCAAAAAAGTTTTAGTAATTATTAATTACTAAAACTTTAGTAAAACATGACCAAAACATCATATGAGATGAATTATAAAACTATGCTAGTCTGATAAGTGCATCTCGATATGCGAACCAACGGACAGACAAACAGAGAGACGTAGCGTTTTGTAATATGTGAGAAAGAAGAATAAAACCTTTCTCCGTTAGTGAATATCAATCACCGTTTCCATCCATTAGCCGGTTAGGAACCCGGAAAAAGATTAAGATTGCTATGAGGAAAACTAAAGCATTTAACTGAAGCTGTGTTTAGTTAATACCTTCATTAGTTTCAGTGAACACTTACTGTTCCTTAGGAAAAAGTAACATTACAAAAGCTTTCTTTAAGGTAATGCTTATTTAAGTCCTACTTTTTCAAGTATTTTTTGAAAAAGACTAAGGATTTTTTTTTCGGGTTTATTTGGAATGAGATAATTTAAAGAAAAATAGAAAAATATGTATACCACTAATAGAAGATGACAAAAAATACGGCCCAAAAGGTTGTAAATACCAATGACTTCTTGTGTGCTGATAATATTAACATACGTATGCCAAGCGTAGTAATAATGGAATATTTCTCCAAGAATATTCAATCCAACGAATAAAATGATTGACCGTAAAATTTCTAAAGTGTGAGAAAATCACAAAGGTGTACCATCCAATTCCGAACTTCTAACGAAAAATATTTCCTTTAGTAGCTATTGGAGTGTCAAAATAAGTAGGTGGATAGCAGATTACCGGTACCAGGAAACGATGCTCAAGCTATGACTGGGTGTGACGCCATCCAAACATCCGGGAGTGCCAGGTGCAATAAAATGTATACTCGTATAGAAAATGTTCGCTTTTGGAAGGAGCGCAAAAATAAAATTTGATTCACTGGTGAAATTACTACTGACGCTACATTTCATTTTTATTTGTCTTAGACAGTCACCACACAGTTACTTTAGTTTTACCCCATAACTATCAATTTAACCATCATGTATTTTTCTCAATATATGTATTATGTTCAAATATTTTTTTTATATTTATATGTACAGCCGCCAGCAGATCAAGATACTACAATCTGTCAGATTTCCTTAATAGATTTTCAACTTTATCGTTAAAGCATAAGGTTCAAAGTTGATTGGGAAAATCTGACAGTTTTGGGTAGCTTGATGTGCTGGCGTCTGTACAACATTTTTAAATGTCACCTCGTTTTTTTAATAAAGCATTTGACACTCAGAGATAATGTTTGCTGCCCATTAGTGAAAGGATTTTCGGAATGGGATCAAGTTCCGAAGATTACCCCAGAATATTCTACTAATTTTACCTCTAAGTATAATATTATAATGTAGATAGTATGCTAAATATGGGTGAGAGTTTAAGTACTAGGTACTAATGATATTATTAGCCAATCGAATAAACCAAATGACCTTGATGAAAGATTTTTATGATAAACATTTTAAACATAAACACTTTGCTTATACATTTGCTAATAAATAAAATAAAACTTTGCAAAAACATTAAATAAAATTGTCTTATTTTATAGGACTGTTTTTCTGTTATTTGTTTACACTTTGTGGACTATTTTGCGGGTTATTTCAAGAACGGTTTATTTATTCGGTCATCGTAGGTGAGTCTAAATTGAGTAACTGTTGTGGACATTTACATTTTTTTTTCTTTAGCTTGTTTTGTTTTATCTCAGACAACTCCAGAACTGCCGAAATGCAAATGATGCTATGTGTGTGTGTGTTATCATAAGTCCCAAGAATATACCACTTTTTGTTCCATATTTTTGGAACGAATATTTATATTATCTACTTCTATAATATTTTTAGCGACACCTGAGCAATTTCTGTAGTAAAATAATCACCTATTTCAATTAAGAAAGCAAGATTTACTAAGCAAGTATACAATTAGTATCCTTGCGTTTATTGAGAACACTAAAATTTTCCTTTCCCTCCCTTGAAATATAAATTTTGCAGACATGTAAAAAGGTTTTAACAGCAATTTGTATGAAACTGCAGGTTCTCGTAAAATTCTATAGCTTATAGAAATAAATATGGATATTATTTCCGTTTTTCCACGTCATTTGGCGTATATTTCGCGGAGTATTATTAAAATTTATTCAAATATCCAGACGCATAAAATTCAGAGGGTTGCTATAAAAACCGGCAAATTGCTTTTAAGTTTGCCGTAAAAAAATAGTAGATAAATATTGATTATTTACCAAAATAAACATTTTGAACAATTTATAGTTCTAACATGGTAAACGAAAAGAGAATACGAAAACGGACTATCATATTTCTTTTAGCGATGATTTTTCAATCGACAGATAATTTTTATTCGTAGAATAAATTGACATCTGACAGATTTTGTATCGAAGAACTGTCAAGAATACAAAATTATCCCTCGGATAAAATTATCTGTCATTGGAATAATCAGCCCTTAATTAAGTTCATTAGATGGATATTTTTTACTAATTATGTAGTTGAAAAAAACTATGTCAATTCTTTTCAGAAAAGGTAAAGATGTAAAGAATAATGGTCTCTTGAAATTGTCTATGGTTTAGTGATGCGGTAGTATGAATTTTATGTTTAGGTGTTATCGATGTGACAGTTACAACGGTGAAATTACCACACATGCATAATTTTGATATTTTCCGTTTGTTTTTATTATTTTTTTTTTTAACTTTTTAAAGAACTTAAGAAATTATGCAATTTTCTTTTTTATATGCAGTAATAATATGAAAAATATAATTGCATAATTTCTCTACCTAACTTCAATAATTTTATTATTATGTCACATCACATTATATTTCAAAGACAAAAATAATTTTCGACGAGGCAAAAGCATGTCAGTCGTTTGACGTTTTGTATGTATTTAAAAATCGCTTATTGCTATTAGTTATGAATATATCACCTCCTGAGTCCACCATATTTATACCTCAAGATGTCGGAAAGACCGGTTGTCCTTAATAACGGACAAAATGGGAGATGGCCCTAAGTCCTGAGATTATACAACATTTAAATTCTCATTGGTTGACTAAATCAGGTGTAGCAGTGCCGATTTTTAAACTAAAAACTAATATGTGTGTTAAGAAATACGTCCGGTTATTACAAATGTATATCAGGACTTATATACAACGTGTAACGTTAAATGCGCAAAACCTGAAAATAGTTTGATCAGAATAACGAGCAGAATTAATAGAACCACTTTAATAGGTCACATTTTTCAAAAAATCTTCATCAAAAACGTTGCTGTGTCTATTTATTAATAGGTCAAGCAACCCAATGTCAGCGCGGCGCAGCGGCCCGGTGACGACTCCTCCCTCGGTAAAGCGTCGTCGCAGACGCAAGAAACGATCAGAATGGCCAGTAAAACTAAAACAACACATAAAACCTTTACAATTTTTTAATGACTTTCTTTCTCTGTAAAATAGGTCGATTGAATTAAAAATCAGTTGGGGTGTCTGAGGTTTTGCGCATTTAACGTTACACGTTTTATATCAGGACTTTATGACATACGATAATTTGTTCGTTATAATGACCTCATGGACTGTGGAGGTTAGTACATTTAATAGTTTTGTGGTGATCCATACGATGAAAAAAATAATTGTGATAATATGTGTGTGCTATTAAGCCCGTTATTTATTTTTTAAGGTACACTAGCAGCTTCTTATTATAAATAACTTAAGTACTATTAGTGATAATAGCCTCGGACTGACACAGTCACCAATTACAGGACATTAATCAGTGACGCACAAATATCCCGTTCTACACCTAGATAAGTTCAGTGTTATTGCTTTTGGTCCGTGGGCACGACCTCTTGTTTAGATTCAATCGATTGATTTTCTTTATTTAAAAAAAAACTTTGGCGCAACCAATTTGTAACCAACCAACAGCTTCTGGAGTGTCAAAATGTCAAACTCAACACGAATTACCCACATTTTTTTCATGGCAACCTCACATAGAGTACAGTCGATAAAACAAGTGACCGAGCGAAGGTTCCCGTAAAGAATTCGTTGCATTATTCAACAATGTTCTGCTCTTCACTTTGCCAAATGAAATAAATTACCATTGATACGTATTTCACACGAATACGGTACAACAGTTTGCGTTGTCAATTTTGTATGTAGATTTTCGTGATTTTGATAGTGTTTTCTTTTTGGAAGAAACAGCTTTTTTTTTTCTTTTGTTGTCATTTGTGTTTTTGTAAATGTTCACGGACAGTTTCGATGAAAGTGGTTATTGCCAACGTACAAAGTTTAGTAGTTCATCTATTAAACGGTTGAATGCCGTAATTACAGAAACAATTAAAATAACATTGCATCTCGCGTGGATCTACGTTCCGTCTGTACGAAGGGTTAAAAGTAAGGTTTTGAACGGCTATAATGTTTTTGATTACTGTGTAGATATGTAGATTGTCACCACACAACTGGGTAGATAGTGACAGCAATTTGCTGTTATGTTGTGTTATTATTAGCTCTGACGAGACATATCCCATTCTCTTGGAGTGCAGCCGTCCACCACGTCCTTACAGTGCAGCCGACGTGAGAATGCGTGTTTGACACCTGTCAGTTTCATTCAAACCAAAACGCGTTTTGCGAATTTGATCTCTATTAGCTACTAGAATTGTCGCACCGACAGGTTTCAGGAACGCATTCTCTCGACGGCCGGAATTTGGTCGGTTTATACCTTTTATTCGTTTATGCAGCATAAGATGACTATCTCACCACATTTTAAGCGATGATACAATTAAAGATGCTGCTGCTTACCTAAAAGAGACCAATTCAATAAAGACCTTAAGCGCTTTCTTTCCTTTTCAAAGTCAATTAACATCGATCAGTCGCAACACAACGAAACCGACAAAAACACCGCAACCTTCCATTTGCCACCATAAGCCCATGCTCCATTAGGTGTAAGGCAGTGAAAATACCGTTTTATACTCGTTTTTAAACCTCAACCGTCGCGTCGAGTGAACGTTTACTCCCGTTTAATTGCTTGCAAAATCCCACTTCTAAAATACTGCTGTGGAAGCAAAATTTTAGAATATTAAATACAAATTACATACTCGCTTGGCATTTAAGTTTATAGGCTATGGATGTTATAAGACGTACTGATAATGCGTTTATGTTCGTTTAATTTGTTGCCATGAGCTTTGACAGGTTAGGCAATATGGTTTTGTTTTTGGAGGTTAATTCAGTGTCCGCCGAGCTATTCTATAACAATCTCATCGTGGAAAGTTAGGTGAATCGAGCTGACAATAGTATCAATCCCTAGCATTAGATGGAATAGCAGTTCTCTTTGCCTAAGTTTTCACAGTGAGATTGTTATAGAATACCACCACAGATGTTTTTATTTTTGTGGACTTTGTGAAGTACTTAAGTAGGATTACTCTGGATCAATGAACATGTTAACAGTTTTTGAGGATAAGCTGTGCACTTTATGGTTAGCTCAGGTTCATACGGGCGTGTCCCTGGAGTTGTGGTGATGTCCCAGTGCACCCGGATATCGCCGAAGAAGGATGGAGCCCGGAGGCGGGCCAAGAAGAGACCAGAACTGGGGCACGCTGGATGGGTCGCGAATGTCATACGTAGTAGTTCTCGCCGCCCGCCCCTCACGGGGAAAGTAGGTACACAGGCGGAGTTTTTAGTGGGTGCGAGGCCCAAATAACCACGTCGTCTCCCCGGACGTGGTATGCACTAGGCATTTTCTTCGCCGAAAAAAAAAAGATTCATTAGTATTTTTATGGTGGTTTTTTTTTTTTCTTGTACTGGATATTGAACTCTCGGTATTGAGCCGAGCACTGAGAATCCAGCAAAAACACACTGATGGATTTTCAACTCTTGGCGCTAAAGAGAGCATTGAAATTCGAGTACGTGAAAAATAATCGCCGCGATGAAAATACACCCGTCTGAACCTGATCTTAGCCAGTCAATCAATCAATCATTTATTATTTGTAAAACATAGGTAACAAAAAAAATACAGATCTCATAGGTAAATACAGTGCGCTATGTTTTGTCTATGGTAAGACATATAAATATGTGTAGTTTTAAAGTATACAGTAAAAAAAAAAGAAGTTACCAACCTAATCGTTCAAGAACTCGTCAACCGTGTAATAACATGTATCAATTAAAATTTCAACCCTACTGCACTATTGACATGAAAACAATCCTCTCTTGCACGAATCATCACAATCATCGACAGAAATCCAAAAGATAAAAAACAAAATAAAAAAAAAACAAATAAAACAAAACATACTATACAATAAACGAGCAATATCCTAAATATTTGGCCTTGAAACGACACGTGTTGTAAATAAGGGCGAAAAAGGTAAACAACAAAACATTGATATTCAGAATTGGCAAGTAATTCCCAACCCTTTTACCCATAATTCAGGCCGTGCGTGACCCGATTATCTTTACCGATTATCCGGGTTCGGGATTTCATTGGTAATGTATTAATATTGGATTATAGGGTTATTTGTTGGTCAAGACTAATAAACAGCTTGTTTTTGTATGTTAACCTATAATTGGCCCATTTTCCGCTTTTTACACTGCCTCGTTGGTCCAGTGGTCGCAAATTCTTCTTCTGAGAATGAGGTCCTGGGTTCGATTCCTGGATCAGGCAAAGTGTTATTGGGTGTTTCCATCTAGAATTTCTCAGTATCAACCCGGAGCCTGGATTTGTTCCCGGTTGATGGCGGTAGGTCCGCCCTCAATTATATGGGACTTGTTTATTTACTTATTTATTTATTTAGGATCTCTAACAAAAGATGTACACAGACCATTAAAACTAAATTAAGAACCACATAGGTATCACGTAGGTGTACTCCTTCACTTAAAGGAGACCACAGCATGCATAATAAAATTTTACATCTAAGATAACAAGAACAAAGTTATAATACTGGTAAAATATGAATAAAAAGTTCAAAAAAATTAAGAAAATAAATATTAAAACCGATTAGTTACTGTTTATAAATGAAAATGTTAAAAAATAATAATAATATTAATTAACAGATAGACAAAACTTTAAGACATTTCTTGTACTTAGCAAGAGATTCGCAGATGTGAAAATTTGTTGTTTTAGATAGCGTGTTATATTATTGCCTACAAAGTCTTGGCACATGAAACATACCTAGTGAAATCTGGACGTACAACAAGTACACCTCTGTCTAACTATCGGAGAATCCAAGCGTGATGTTATGATTTTATGTTATAACTGGCTACTACAAACAACACACGCTTTTTGGTAAAGGGATTTATGACATCAATACAATTCTTCTGATACAAACCGTTTCTGTGTTTTGTTGTTGGAAACCCGGTCATCTTACAACAGTTTTTTCTTTTAGTTAGCTATTTTTACATTTAAAAACCTTATAAACCTGCTACTTGTACCTGTTACTTTATAAACCTGTCATGTGTCTCCATGAATATAATATGTACGATATAATAATAATAATAATTTATTTATTAATTTGACAACACTGGTCCAATGGTTAGTACAACAATAACTTATCAACTAAGGGTTAGTAATGAAATTAAATTAAATTAAAATCAAATAAAAATAATCACAATAATCAAAATAAAATAATAAAAAATAAAAACAGTTTCTATTCACCCTGCCAATATAGTTTATGACTGAAAAATATGATCGATGACTTTATGAAGTTCGCAGGAATCCGCTGGATGCGACAAACACAGAACCGGTCGAAATGGCGGTGCTTGAGGAGGCGTATCCCCAGCGGTGTAGGTACGTCTTTCGGTTGAAATGATGATTATGAAACATAACTAACAATACTACTAACATAACTAACACACCACCGAGGGGCTTGTGGCTAAGTAATAACAGTCACACAGGTCAATCGACCAAGTTAAGCTATGCTTGCCGCGGTTGGTCCGTGGATGGGTGACCATCTTCACATACTAAGACCCCTCCGTGCCGGAAAGCACGTTAAGCTGTTGGTCCTGGCTGTTATTCGTGGATCTTTGACAGTCGTTACGGGTCGTCAGAACCCTGAAAGTCTGACAACCAGTCTTACCTAGTATCGTACCCAGTAACTAGGTTTTGGAGGTCAGATAGGCAGTCGCTCCGTGTAAAATACTGGCATTCAGCTGCATCCCGTTAGACTGGAAGCTGACCCCAACATAGTTGGGAAAAGGCTAGGCAGAATCAGATGACTGTAGGTACACATCTGCCTAAAACTTCAGGTATTACAGGCGCTTATGTGTTATGTCAGTTTTCTTACTCATTGTACATTTAAAGTTTCTAACCACGTTCATATCTAAAGTCTATTCGTTTCAAATTATATGTGATTTCAAGTTAAACAAAAATCAACTTTATTTTTAGAGACAACTTCAGAGTGACTAGCACTATTGAAAAAGTAATAAAAATGTATGAACCTGTAGCGTAAACTGCATTTTATTGTGTAGGAATTGAAGTTATTATTTGTTTACATTTTTGGCAAGTGAGTCGATTGCCTTCCTACGTTCTGAAATTATCTATTTTCGTGAGTAGATCTACGTCAATTTTAATCATCAAAGTTTTAGCCAATATTTCAAAACCAGATGGTGCGGTATTTCCTCTAATATAACAACGAATGCCACTCTGATACTGAGCCCATTAATATAAACGTTCCTTAGATTTAAGTAATGATTAACGACTGTTTAACCATACATTTTTGTCGTTTAAACTGCTCTTAACTTTAAGTGACGTTTATAAATAAACTCCTTACAGTCCTGTATATTATAAGTATGTGTTGTTGTAAATAGTATGTACGTGTATATAACCAATTTATGTATTTGTGTACTTAGTTTCAATAGGTTTTTTTTTTTTTCTTATTAATCTTTTACTTCGATGTGTGTGTTTTTCTATTTGTTTTTTATATCGGCATTCGTTTTTATATCTAATTCATGTAGGTAATTGATTATCATCTAATCGTACTTTTGTGTGTTGTGCTGTCTTTTGTGTGCGCCAAATAAATGGTTTATCTACCTTATCTATCTATCAACACCCTTGGTTGAGTGGTAGAGAATGCCTAAGGCATTAAGTGCGCCTTTGTACCTTTTTGTGCGAAAACTTTTAATAAATAAATGAAGTCAATCCACAATATATCAATGAAATTATACGGAAAAGAACCGGAGTCACCGTCATAGCTTGCAGAGTAAGCAAACTGAAGTGGCAGTGGGCTGGCCATGTCTGTCGAAGGGCCGATGGCCGGTGGTGCAGACGAGTCCTGGAGTGGAGACCGCGTATAAGCAAGCGTAGTGTGGGACGCCCCCCAGCTAGATGGACGGACGACCTAAAGAAGGTAGCTGGGGTAGACTGGATGCGGAAGGCGGAGGACAGGGTGTTGTGGCATAGTCTGGGAGATGCCTATGTCCAGCAATGGACTGCGATAGGCTGAGTTGATTGATTGATTGATTGTTTGAATCCATAACGGCAAACCACTTCCAGACCTAAATTTAAAACCTCAGACACCACTTCAACACACCTTAAAAGCAGTTAGCCCATTTCTACTCCAGTGTCCAACCTCACCAGTAACTTCCACCGATTTGCATTCTAGATTCTATCACTTCGTAAACTTGGGAAGGTGGACTATCTGTTGGCAATAACTTAGGGTGACCACATAGGTATCTATCTGCCAACGCCTTCTGGTCACCGTATTTCAAACTCCTAGATAAACTTCGATTAAACCAGGAGCGTTCGGTTTGGGGGCGTTTAGGGTAGACGATTCGATTGTCGTGTTGAGGTTCTTGGGTTTTTTATCTGGTTCCTGTATTATACCCGATATACAGACGTCAGCACATCAAGCTACTACAATCTGTCAAATTTTAATAGATTTTCAACTTTATCGCTGAAGCATAAAGTTCAAAGTTGATTGGGAAAAATTGACAGTTTCGGGTAGCTTGATGTGCTGTCTGTACTATGTATGTTGATGTTGAGTTCATACAATAGGTGTTTCATGAAAGTAGAAATTAATAACAAACAACAACAATGATGATGCTTAGGTATTAGATTATTATTGTTAGTATCTTAATAATAATAAATAAACATTTCACTCCCAAGCTGGGTGAGGCTCGCCGATCCTGGGGAATGTCTACTTGACTGCGTGCAGTCGTATCCAGCGCCCCAAGATCGGAGAGTCCCACCTAGCAGCCAACATTCTCAGGATGGTGGATTAATGAAGTGGTCAGACCACTTCATTAATCCACCATCCTGCCATCTGTCTCGCATTGGGTCGTTTGAGGCTACATTAGGCCGCGACGCGACCTGCGACACATGAGCGATTAAAACAAATAAATGAATGCTCACGTATATGGCTACACTGTACAGACAACAGCACATCAAGCTACCCGAAACTGTCAGATTTTCCCAATCAACTTTGAACCTTATGCTCTAGCGCTAAAGTTGAAAATCTATTAAAGAAATCTGACAGATTGTAGTACCTTGATGTGCTGGCGTCTGTACATCAAATATTACTAGCGATCTTTGATTTCTTTATGCGATAGGAACAACATTACTGTAATCACGGCATCGGCTACATCAACATATCAGCGAAACTGAAGCGAATTTATTAGAAAATTTCTCACTTGCACGACTAGTTCAATAGTGCTACTAAATATTTATGTGTGTAGCTACATTATGCGTAAAGTAAACCGCGATGGATGATTTGATCGCATTTTAAGAAAACGACCGATTCAATTTGAGTCTTTGTTATGATAGCGGCTACATTAGACACGGAGTCGCCGCATGAATCTCTCTTGCTAATTCGTTGTGTAGCATGTGTACTGTAGCCACGTCATCGCCGAACATACGCCGGATTTTCGCTTATAATGTAGCCATACCATGTTTATCTCGTTTCGCTTTTCCAGTCGCATCGCAAATCGCTGCCTACTGTAGCCTCAGCCTTAGCATTATGCTGGCCGTTTTGCATGGATGTGATACATATTTTCCCCCATCTTGTTCTTTCTCTGCGTCAGGATTGCCGCAAATAAACGTATTTTCTTTCTTTATTTCTAATATATCTCCTCCTTTAGTCGTTTTGCTCACTGTTGAGGGTTGTGATGTGCATGAGTAAACTTTATAACCATCTTTGAACTTAATAGATAAGAAATCAACTGGGAAAAGGGCAGAAGCGTGCTGATGATTAATATTTTAATCATCAGCACGCTTCTGCCCTTTTGTGTGTAGTGGAAAGAACATTATCTCTGTTAGTCAGGCATTATTTTAATATTTTGTTAAAAACATCTTATAAGGGGAATTAAATTACCTAATGTGTTATGATTTATTTATTTATTTAAACTTTTCGCACACAAAAAAGTCGTGTATTATAAAGTCCCATTTGCCGTTCCTTGAAGCAGAACAGAGTTGATTAGAGAATCTCAGTCGATTCGAACTATACCTACAGTAAATCTAACAAATAATAATGTTATTATGTACATCAGATAGATTTGAAACTATAATATTTGATCGGTGGTACGAGTATCTTTCAAAGGGACAATTCTCGTAATCTGCAGAACGATCACAAATTCAAATTTATTTATTAATCACAATTTGTACAAGAATAGAATAATAGAACACATATATGAGAGCGGTGGTGGCCCAATGGCAACTTACGAGTTGTATTTAGGCCGTGGGTTCGAACCCCGGCGGGCGCTTTAATTTTTATAAATAATTTCAACATCATTGCTCTCAAAACGGCGAAGGAAAACATCATGAAGAAACCGGCATGTACTAGAAGCAAAAATTTGAAGACATCTGCCAACCCGCACTGGGCCCGCGTGGTAGATTATAGCCCACTTCATCTCGAAGAAAGGAGGCCTGTGCCCCACCAATAGGTACATTATAATGCTAATTATGCTATATTATGTAAGTATCATTAAATCTCTTCGTGTTTCTTCGGTATCTTTTGTGTCTTGCCGTTATCTTATTTAACTATAACTATTTACAATTATACTAGCTTTTGCCGGCAGCTTCTCTCGCGTTAATTTAGAATTCGAAAATCAAGTCGGGTTGTACTTTGCTTGTTATAATTATGGCCGTTGCACTCATAGGCTAGAACGGAACATTATTCTAGGACGCTCCTATACACAATGTTGTATGTCACGAATTCTGGGCATTGGACACACGCGAACATGCGACATATATGTAACTGGCCATGGGAAAAAATGGCTTTTCCAAATGCACCCCTGCTACCTGTAATGTTTACCTTTGTCTATAATATTATAGTTAGGAGGATGAAAAACCAGTCTATCGACAATCTAGACTCACGAAATGTATTAGGCTTAAATTATAAAAACTAATATAATTCAATCATGATTCGAAAGACACGTAGCGCCATCTATTATCATAATAACGTTATTGCTGTTTTCCTCGGGAACAGCACTTTTTTTCGGGATGAAAGGTACTCTACGTTCGTATCTGTACACCTGACAACGTATATGAAAAATTTCAAGATGATCGGTTCAGCGTGGTTCAGCGGTTTAGGCGTAAAAAGGTAAAAATCTTACTTTTGCATTTATAGTATTACTAGCTGCGCCACGCGGTTTCACTCGCACAAGTATCGGTCCCGTAAGAATATCGGGATAAAAAGTATCTTGTGTGGTAATCCTGGTTATAAAATATCTGTGTGCCAAATTTCATCAAAATTGGTGCAACCGTTTGAACGTGAAGACGTAACAAACATAGAAACACACACACACACACACACACGCTCACATACTTTTGCCTTTATAATATTAGTGTGATAGTGTGACATGTATATATACATATATATAATCATTATCTGCCTAGCCGTTCCCCAACTATTAGGTCATCCCACTTCCAGTGTCATATTTTTTTATTATTATTATTTTACAAAAACTGACTACTATACTATATAACCTTGTGACACTAATCAATAACCTCCACCACTATTAATCACTCGCTCCCAGACTGCTGGCAAATCTTGAACACCATTTAAAGTACCACTTTCATTTAATTCATCAATAATGCTCTTTAGTTTAATATCTAACTCCTTTTTGCTATTGTATCGAGTACCCGACAATTTCCTCTTCACATGGCCAAAACAATTGAAATCACAAGGATTCATATCTGGGGAATATGGCGGCTGAATAATTTCAATCCATCCTTTATCTTCAATTAAATTCTGAACTATTTTTGATTTGTGCGGTCTGGCGTTATCATGTAAAATTATAGGACTCGTTATATGATGTTCGTCTGCCCAAATAGGAATATTTTCTTCTAAAAATGACTTATATCGCTCTCCAGTCATAGTTGTAGTTTCATCATAAGTTCTCCAAAAAGCAATGCCTCTGACATCCATAGCTACTATTAGTAGTATTTTTTGTTCATGTAGCTCTGCACGTGGTAAATGTTCAGCTGAAGTGCCCGGTTCCACCCAACATCGTGACTGATATCTTTGACGAGGAGTATAAAATTCGACCCAAGTTTCATCAAGGCATATGAATCTATTAAGTATATTTTTCTTACGGCGATACCACGATAAATGGCTACGCGCAGTTTCATAACGAAACTCCTTCTGATCCGTGTTCAGAGTGTGGGGCACCCACACTGCACTTTTATTGACCAGACATAAATCCTCCGTGAGTACTCTATGTATAGTGCAATGAGGAATGTTAAGTTGAGTGGAGAGATCACTGACACTGACGCTACGTGACTGACGAAGTGCTTCCTTGATTTTGTCCCTTGCTTCTAATCTAGTCGATGATAATGATCGAGGTGCTCGCGGCTCATCTTTAGCTGTGGTTCTTCCTTGTTTGTACATTTCAAGCCATCGCTATACGGTTCTTTTATTTAAGGCGTTACGACCAACACACTTTACCAGTAAGTCGTGCGCAAATCCTCCAGAGTAGTTGAGTAAAGCACAAAACTTTAGAAATATACGTTGCTCCACTACATTAATAGATTTTTTTAAATCTTCCATTTTAAATCAATGCACGTCTTGACAATACAACACACCAAATTAAACTAACATGATTGTACAAGAAAACACATGTATTAACTATTGCATACCATTGCGCAATACATAAATATTGGAAATAAAAAATATGACACTGGAAGTGGGATGACCTAATATGTTGGGGTCGGCTTTCAGTCTAACCGGATGCAGCTGAATACTAGTATTTTACATGGAGCGACTGCCTATCTGACCTTCACAACCCAGTTACTGGGTAATACGATAAGACTAGGTAAAAGTGGTTGTCAGACTTTCTGGATTCTGACTACCCGTAACCACTGTCAAAGATCTACGAATGACAGCCGGGACCAACGGATTAACGTGCTTTCCGAGGCACGGAGGGGTCTCGGTATGTAAAAATGGTCACCCATCCACAGACGAACCGCGGCAAGCGTAGCTTGACCTGATCGATCGACCTGTGCGGCTGCTATTATTTAGCCATGGGCCTCTCCTCATTTCCTTCCTGTAGTTTCTAACCACCACTTCTCCTAAATTCTCGTTCCTGTCGCAAAATCTAAAACACCATTTAATCAGTCACAGAGGCTAGTGCGAGACAGTTGATTAGTCTCTCGAGCTGCTCTACACCGGCCGATAATGAGTCCGTCGGTGACCGGTGGTTTAGGCTTTGCCAATCTTCTCGCTTTCGATTTGGACTGGGATTTGATAGTTAAATCGGGTCATTGAGGTTTTATGGAGCATTATGATGTTATGGTGACTGATTGTAGCTAAGCAATGATAAACTATTTAAGTCGAGGTGTTTTCCTGATATAACGTGGCTAAATAATAACAGCCGCACAGGTCGATCGATCAGGTCAAGCTACGCTTGCCGCGGTTGATCTGTGGATGGGTGACCATCTTTACATACCGAGACCCCTTCGTGCCTCGGAAAGCATGTTAAGCCGTTGGTCCCGTCTGTCATTCGTAGATCTTTGACAGTCGTTACGGGTAGTCAGAAGCCCGAAAGTCTGACAACCAGTCTTACTTAGGGGTATCGTATTACCCAGTAACTGGGTTGTGGAGGTCAGATAGGCATTCGCTCCATGTAAAATGGTATTGGTACTCAGCTGCATCCGGTTAGACTGGAAGCCGACCCCAACATAGTTGGGAAAAGGCTAGGCAGATGATGAATGTTTGGTCCTACAAAAGCAGCATAAGTACTTAAACTAGATGGAGACTGAAAATTAATAAATTATTTGATACTTTTTTTATTTTCTATTAGCCTTTAATATCCCACAGGTGGGCAAATGCCTCTCTACTCTCTTTCCACCTCTCTCTGTCCAGAACTGTCATTTGCTACTTTACTTGAAATAAATAACGATTAAATTGTGTTTTTAGCTGTAGTAATATAACCCGCATTCTATTTCATTAACTCGAAGAACTTTGAAGATCACTAAATTAGAAAATTTGTCAAAACCCTTAGTTTATAGGAAATTACCAACAACAAGATTTCCTTGTTTTTTTTTTTCGAGGTAACTTGGAATACTGGGTTATCAGAATGTTAAATAAAATACAAAATTCCTGTCTCAAAAAGCATCACCAAAGAATAAACAGCATTCAACCTAATTCAGTTTCCTTTAAAACGTTACACACACGACATTTTGGAACTTCCGCTGAAACACAAAACTAGAATAACCCATGTACCTTTCACAAGCAATGAAAACTCAACCTTATTTCATTAGAATAAAGTCGAGTTTCACTTGGATGTTGTTAAATTGAGGGTAATTCTGAATTATGTTAACGCCACTTTAAAGAAACACTAATGAAGTGGCGGTCAACAACTAAGTTATAAACAACATTCTACATAGTTAGTTTTTAATTCGTTTTCACAGAAAATTACCGAACAACTGCTAAATATTTTTTGACTGAAGAAAGGCGCAGGTCGCTTAGCAGCTTAAACTTACTACCTACTAACAACTAGCTATTTTCGCGACATTTTTTTACTGTTACCGTCACAATACATTCCACGTGTTTCCCAAAATGATAATGATAGAATAGAAAATGATAGATAATGGTAGAACCATTAACAGTATATAGAGACAGTTTCCTCATATCGTCTATAGATTCAGACTTCTTCATATCAAAAGTCAAGAAAACATTATTATTTTATTTATTTATTTATACAAACTATATCCTATAAAACCGTTTTCAGGGTTTCTCTGTAGGGTACCTACTTCCTCAAACGACCTCCTTTACAAAGAGACTACAAATACTTACTAGATATCTTACCAGCTAATTAAGCTTTATATTGTCTTCTTGACATAGAGAACATCTAACTATGATTAAAGCCACTGTCACAATACGTGTACACACTGACGTATGTACGTGACGACACTAGTCAGTTGCATAGAGTCGCAATTAGTTTCAACTGAGGATGAATCGAGCATCACTCCTCCAAGACGTGATTAAGTAACAAACAGACGGTTCATTTATATTATTAGTTCAATGAAGGTAGATCTGTGGTTCGTTCGGATTGAAATGTAGGTCGATGATAAACTGGGAGTTTCAATCCCGCTTGTGATTTAGTTTGGAGGAAATTAACGGAGAGACAATGTTTCTTGGGGACTGAAAGACCAGTTTTATATTCGGAGTAGTTAAGTTGACTTAGAAAAGTGTATAGTTGAACATGAGTTAGAGAAAAGCCAAAAATAGCGTTAGAATTTTTAGAAGTTTTTGTTTTCCGATCTAAAAGTTTGAGGTAGACTCTTGTCTAATGTGTGTTCGCACAAGCGGGTTAATATTAACAATTGTGTGAGTGACAGTCATCTGACCTGCACAGTATAGTTATGTTCATATAATATCGTTGTTATTAAGCTTTTTACAGACTGCAAAGACTGTTGTAGACTAGATTCTTAGAACGCTGGATCATATTCTCTCATTCAAGAACGCACCCAATGGTTATGGGACCTCCCGGCCGAAGATTGGTCCTCGCATCCACTAAATTGACCACAACAACCACAGCCTTATCTCACACATACATTTTTCCACTTATTTGTCATTTTAATCATAATCTAACATACAACAACAACACACACAGGCAGGGGTTCACGGACGGCTCAGATCTCAAGTGCGTATGCGGCATCTCCCCACAGACGGTAGCCCACCTTCCATCCTGCGCCCTGTCGGCTGTGCACTTGATGATCTTATGACTGCATCAGTGAGCGGAGTTCGCGCAGCTGAATTTTGGGCCAAAAATATTTCAACTTTTTGCCATCGATACGCTGAGAAGAAGAATAACATGACGTCAGCCCAGAAATCCCCAAAGGTTTACGTTTACCTTTGATATTCATTTCAACAATTATGTTTACGTCTCATGAAATAGAGGCTATTGTCAATTTCAATCATTTATCATAACCTACTCTGTAGCAAATATACAGCATGTATCCGAAAGGTGTGGTCATATTTAAGGGTGTGATACAGACCATCAAACTGAACAACTTTCTCCATCGGACCAACATCGTTATTGCGAAAAAAGAATTTATTTAGGGTAAGCACACCAACAGCACTGGCACTTACAATTCAAATTAATTAACATCTAAAACTGGTATTTCAGTAACCATGCGAATAACAGAGGGGAAATTCTCGTATTTTTAACCACGTTCGAATTCTAATCTCGGCCTCAATCTGTCAAAAATACAATCAATTTCCCCTGATTTCCCCACATTTCTGACAAGTTTTTGACATTGATTGTCGCTGAGATGAGATTGCGACGTGAATTTGAACGGTTTTTAAGTACAACAATTGGCCTTCGGGTATGCATTGGCATATGAATATTAGAGAAATGTGAGAAAAAAATTAATTAAAATGTGTCAAGTATACCTAAATCTAGAACACTACAACACAAACCAATTCGAGTAACATAGTAGTGGTGTAGTTATGGTTTGGATTAGACACACTGTTTAAATAGGGAACATCTGTATGAAGCGGAACTCATGGAGAAAGGTATCAATAGGTGACCCTATTGATACCTTTCTCCATGAGTTCCGCTAGTTAGACCTTTTATTAATTAATTGCCTTGCCATATGTGTTATCAATATGACCACACCTACACACCATTTTTAACTACTCCGTTGGTCTTGCAAACGTGACTGTTGAGCGTGGGGCCCTGGGTTCGATTCCCGGGTCGGACAAAGTATTATTGAATTTTCCATTAGGAATTTCTTAGTAACATTCCGGAGTTCGGAAGTTGGGGGCTTAATACTCGTACCCCCGTGCCTCGGAAAGCGCGTTAAGCCGTTGGTCCTGCGCCTGATCTCTCCCCGGCCGTGTCGGATTGCCGTCCCATCGGACTACGTGAGTAAAGGAACAGAGAGAGCACTTGTGTTTACGCACACACTTGTGATCTATAATATCTCTTGCGTACCTGGCTAATCTCCGTTGAAATGGACGACCGTGACCGAAATCGGTCGAGAGGCTATTATTATTATATTATGAGCACACCTTTCCAATTATCTACCTACACCGCCTTACTAAACATGTAGACTGTTTATTCATCGACTCTGAAATTCAATATTAGAACTCCTTTGAGAATTAAAGCAGGCGGTGAGTTTCAAACTAGTGTTCTACTTTGGCAACCTAATTACTGTTTGTTTAATAATTCATTTTGTATGTAAATGGAACTGGTTTACATATAGGGTAGCTAATATCGGTTGAAATATGTACAGGTTTTGGGTCGATATTTAAATACAAATTAAGATGTGAGCGGTTCAATGTTTGGATTTGTATAGATTTTGGCCGGGCTGGTCCATAAATTCAAAATTACGCAACGCGCTTGGAGTTTCTTTGAAGTATATAATCAGTAGTTAAATTATCCGGAAAAGAACCAGAGTTACCGACATAGCTACAGAGTAAGCAAGCTGAAGTGACAGTGGGCTGGCTAGGTTTGTTGTAGGACTGATGTCCGGTGGAGCAACGACTCCTGGAGTGGAACCCGCGTATCGGCAAGGGTAGAACAAAATAGAAGAGAATACTCTTTATTATTTACACCATATAAATTACAAACAGAAACATAGAAATTTTATAAAGGGTGACACAATGGGCGGTCTTATCGCTAAGAGCGATCTTTTAATACAACCTTTGAATGGATTGAAAAGGGAAGGAGAGACAAATACTGTAAGTACCGATGGCCTTAAAAAGGTGGCTGGGACAGACTGGGTGTGGAAGGTGGAAGATAGGGTGCTGTGGCGCAGCCCAGGAGAGGCATATGCCCATCAGTGGACTGCGATAGGCTGAATTGATTAGTGTGATGTATGATTGAGAGTTTTTTGTAAGAGTTGCAGTCTATATCACCAACCAAGCGGCATCACAGTAGGTACCTGTTACGACGATATTAATGTTGTTACTGTACGTAGACTAACACATACGTTTAAAAAAAAATCTAAAAAAATGTTTATTTTAATTACAATGGGCATTTAGATGGTACATATTTTTGGAGATCTCCTTTTAAGCAAGGAATTGCTTGTATTAGTTCAGCCTTATACCATATGCAGGCGTCCACAACGTTTTATTTTTCTTCTTTCCTCAGCTCAAAACAGCCAAGCAAAAAGATTTGAGCAGTCAGCGAGAGTAAAGATCTTGGGGATGCTGGTATCGAATTGCAACCCAATTTTATAGAAAAAAACCGAACAAGTTGAGGTTTTCTTACTTTAATAGTTTTAAAAACAATATCAAAACAGTTTTACCGACATATTTTCTTCCCATTCCTACATACTTCTGTATGTCAGAACTAAGTACATTTTGATACAGTAGTTTTTAAGTTAAACAAAAGTGATATCAAAAAGTATGCCAAACATTTTCAGGCACATAAAATTATTCGTTTTTGCCCTACTTTATTTTAATCTGCAAAAATAAACGTCTCCTTTACCCTAAAGGAGACGTTTATCGGCAGTGTTTTAGCAGTCTGCTATTGCGTAGGTACCTACTTCAATTTACCTGCCTCCCTTAGGCTGAGAAAACAAAGGTCACGTTTATTGAGGAGTCCGGGTCTCGATTTTTTAACTAATTGATTGTACAAAAATCATTAACATAAGTTAGGTATTTGTATCAGGTATCTTGCCCAAAAAATACGTATATATAAATTATACATTAGATATTTAATTTAATCCTAAGATTCTATTTGAGTAGCTAAAACATAATTATTTAGATCTTTTAGAGCTGTAAATATACAATAACACCCGCTAAATAGAGATATTTGAGAGTTTTTAAAAGAAAACACTGAAATTCTGGTACGAAACACTAAGATTGATTTATCTGTAGTCTTTAAAGTGTTTATAAAAGGTTTTATTTTTTTTTATACTTTTCAAGAACAGGCAACCCTAAGTGCGTTTGTCCACCGCAGCCGCCACAGGATTCACCGAGGACGAGATGACGGTGCCGAAGTAGCGATACATACATATACTCTTGTCGCGTGTGTCCTCCAGGTCCATCTCCCGAGCGCCGTCATCCCAGACGCCAAAGTTTCGAGTAGTTCGGCGCGACCGCTAGAACTCGTTCCGAGATTGAAACGGGCCGATGTGCTGGCAATACAAAACACGTTTGATCTTGTCCACACCCACCGGTGCGTTCGCCTGTCTTTTACTTTGTCTATCATAACATACTGAACCCGGTGGACGTCACATTTAGTTCGAATAATCTGATTTCTCGGTGACGTCCCGGTGACGGCAGCGATGGACAAACACACTAAAAGTTTTGTGCCGTGTAAATTCGTTGTAATAAATTTCAGTTACTACACGTTGAGTGATTTACGAGAACGGCTAGACTTGTAAATCGTTAAAAGGGACTTTTTTTAAACGCTTAAATAAAATGTTTTCCCTTGTTACTTTGGCTTGGAATAAGCCGATAGACTAAGGTTTCAAACTTTATCTACGATATATTTTTTGAGTATCGTTAAAGTGATTAAAAGGTTCGGGTTCGGTTTTAGGAATCTTAATAAGGTTACTTATCTAGACCGAAAAAAACACAACAAATACATTACTCAGTTTTTGTAAGAATACTGTTTAAATAAACGAGCGCAGCGACCTGGTTGACGTCCACGCAGACTCAATATTGACGTTTGTCAGACGTAATTAGTATATTTCATATAATTATCTAGAATTGAAGTACATTGAGCCAATAAAGTTAAATGTATAATCACAAAGAGCATTTTGCATGTGGTGTTTGCCTGTATGCCTGTATTATTATTATTATTATTATTACAATTGAAGACACAATTACTTGTATGTTCCTATCTCTATATTATCTGTAGCAACTGTTGGTGAACCTTAATTAAATAAATAAAATAAAATGGAATTATGATTTATGAAAAAAAGTCTACTTGACGTAACAAATCCATCTTTCAATCAACTCGGCTGATCACAATCCTTTGCTGGACTTTAGAATCTTCCAAATTGTGCCGCAAATCGTGATTTTCCGGTCATCCAGTCTACCTGAAAACCAGCTTGGCTGAAACCACTACGAGTATCCATAGCCATCGGTACGCAAAGTCACAAAATATAAGTAGAGTAAGTATTATATTATAGTAATAAAATATTATGTAACAATACTTCAACTGACAAAAAACATTACCAAAAATGTTCCCGTCTCCCCGACTAGGTGAAACGTGTCTGAACGTGCATTACGGTACCCATATCTGCAGAGTTCAATTACGGCCGTCTCTGAAATTAGGCATTTTTCTTTGCTAAATGTGTCGTGAAGTGAAAAAGTTTCAAGGTCCCTTTCACATCTTATGTAACTTAGAGGCATTCTTTTTCGTCATGAACAAAAATATCGCACATTTTTGTGAAAAGTTTAGTGAAAATTGAGAGAAAAGCGACGTATATAAACAGATTTTTTTTTTTTGTTGGCTGATGTAGTTAGTTTTTCTTTATAGGGTCTGTGTATATTTTTCTTTTGTGAACCTAAGTAGAATGTAGGGATTGTTAATGTCGTTTTACTTAAATATATTGCCAATTTTATCGCCTCGTCCTAAAGATGGAAGAGACGCTTGGCGCTCTATTTTCTGATACAGTTAATTGTTATATGCTTACTTAAAGGATATATTTTTTTTTACTAAGCGCCTTCAGTTGACTTTACACACAGTAAGAATTTATTGTCATTTTTAGTGACGGCTTTTTTAAATTCTAAACTAAAATTCATAAACTCAGATCATTTAGCGTTACTGTTCTAAGTTGACCTGACTATTTCTTATTAAAAGGCCCTAACAATTTGTTGCTCCAAAACTTGATAACTCTCTTGAATTTCGAATTCCGTATATATGTATACCAAACTTGAATGTCATCAAAAAATACCGCTATCACAACATTCTCAGCCACATTCAAAACACCGTCAAAACTCCACATAAAAGAACCTAATTTACTATTCGCTAATATTGCATAATTTCACACCCGTTATAACATTAAATAGTTACATAAATATCACTGCTGACACCCTCATATAAACCAACAGGTGAATATGAATTACTGCCAAAAACACCGCTGTGACGTAAGCACTCGTATTACACTTTGTAATATCGTTTAGAGGTGTAGGAATGTTTTTAATGTTGCATTAGTGTTTTTTGGACTGTAATGTCGTTTTGAGGGATTTACTTTTTTCTTGGAAGCAGATGCTGCCGTTGGAAATTTTCTTCTCTGTGTGGTTTCAAATACGTTGAAAAGCTGCTTTATGAGTAGGTGTTTTTTTTTTTTTTTTTAATCCTTTGTTGACCTACTGCTGTGAAAAGGCCTCCTCCAAATCCTTCCAGGCAGTCTTTTCCCGCGCCGCGTCAAACCAGCCCTTGCAGTACGCGTCCAGATCATATCGCCATCTCTTTCTGGGCTGGCGTCTTCAGGCACCCATTGTGTGTAGGCTTTACCCCAACGGTCATCGTGCATGCGGCTGATGTGACCTGCCCAATCCCATTTGAACCTGGCAGCCTTCTTTCCTACGTCCAGGATGCCCGTTTTGGAACGCAGCATGGTGTTCCGAACTCTGTCCTGTCTTTTGACTCCAGAATTTTACCAGAATGCTGCGTTCCGTCGCTCTTTGGCAAACTCCAAGACGGAACTTTTACGACTCGGTGAGTGACCAGGTGTAAGCACCGTAGGTTAGGGCGGGGAAGATACACATGTCGATGAGTTTGCGGTTCAGGGAGATTGGTAGCTTTTCCAGGCGTTCTCAATTCGGCTATCGATTTCCCATTCCTGTCTGTTTTCGAAAGAAACTACCTGGCCCAAGTAGATATATTCATGGACATAAATTATTTCCTGCCCATCTACCTCGAACCTACGCTTAGTGCTTTTGATCCTTAGTTGGGTTTTAGACCGATTCATCATAAGTCCCACCCTGAAGCTAGCCGTGCTCAAGTCTTGGAGCATGGTCTGGAGTTTTAGAGCTGTGGGGGCAAAAAGGACGATATCGTCGGCAAATCGGAGGTTTGTAAGCCTCTTCTTGCCAACGTCAATGCCCTTGGTCTTCCATGTGGCTAAGAAATGAAATTTCGTTTTCAGAAATTTATTATTTCGTTTTGCACTGTGTTTGTCTTGATAGAAATATAATTTCGTTTTCAGAGATTTATGATTTCGTTTTGCATTTTGTTTGTCTTGATAAAAGAATTTCACTTACAAGCTACGTTTTTTTTTTTTTTTGAATCGGTAATCTGTTAATATTGCAGGTTTTAAGCAAATACATTTTACTATAAAATTAAATCATTCATTCATTTAATAGACTTTGGCAATAAACCTCTACGCTAAAAAATTCTTCACTTGATTCTTCTAAGTACTGATGAAAATTATCGTTATCACCTTGTTCATAACTATAAAAAGCAATCAATCTGCCTAATCTTTTCTCAACTATTGTGAGGTCGGTCTAACCGGATGCAGCTGAAAACCAGTATTTTACATGGAGTGACTAACTGACCTACGACCCTGTTACTGGGTAACACGATACCCCTTGGTAAGAATAGTTGTGCGACTTGTGGGCTTCTTGGTTGTTCTTGACTACGCGTAACGACTGTCAAAGATTTATGAATGACAGCCGGGACCAACGGTTTAATGTGCTTTCCGACAAGGAAAGGCCTCGATTTGTAATGGATGGTCACCCATCTAAGAACCGACCGCGGCAAGAGTAGCTTAACCTTTTATAGATCCTATTTTATAGATAATTTTATAGCTATTATAATACGTATATATAGCCACACACCCCTGTTGCTTTGAATCTAGTACCGATTTGAAAATTGGCATAATCAGCTTATTACTAACTTTAATTGTATCAATTTGGCTTCCAGTCTGTTCAGATGCCACTGAATACCTATATTACCAGTTAGGGGTCACCTTAACTGGTAATGTAGGTATTCACATGTGTACTAATATATCATGACAAGTTTAATCTAGCTTAGTAGGTAATTATTAGTAGATTCTCTCTGTAAGCCCACGTACACAAGGACGTAAAAATATCGCGACGGGATTTTATCGCGCACTGGATTTTCAACGATCAGTGTTGAGCCAGCAAACTGAAGAGGCAATGGGTTGATCAGTCTTAGAGTGGAGACAGCGTATTGGCAAGCGTAGTGTAGGAAGCCTTATTTTGGCTTTAAAGACTTTTATGGAATCATGGTATAAGTCGACATCGGGTACAATGATTCTTTTTTTTTTGTATTATGTTCCGTACTTACAATAAAACATGGGCAAAAACGCGGGAAAAACACTTTTCTTGTATGGAGACCGTCTTTAAATTTTATTAACTTTATTTTTTTTTCTGTGGTTATGGCGGCAATAGAAATACACACTCTGTGATTTCAACTGTCTACCTGTTACACTGACAGTCAGACGAACGGACTGATGATCGGACAGCGGAGGCTTAGTAATAGGGCTCCGTTGGAACCCTTTTGTTATGGAACCCTTTAAATACGTTAAATAAGTCGCTTGGTGCAGTAATATGTAGTTAATTTGACAGGCCTGTTGGTCTAGTGGTCAGTGGCCCTGACTGCTATGCCCAAGGTCGTGGGTTCGATTCCCACCTAGGACAAATGTTTGTGTGATGAGCGCGATCATTTGTTCTATGTCTGGGTGGGGGAGGGTCTGTATTTATGCTTTTGCGGTTGCACAACGACATGCTTTGCTTTGCTTTGCTTGGTAGTATAGATGCAGGCCTACCCTGCCGCCTCCCTCAGAGGCAGCAGGGTGGCGGGGTCTTGAGGGGGAGCGCAGCGGTCGTGTAGATCCTCAAGGCAAGTCTGGCGGATGCACCTTCCCGAGGTTGCCACCCCGTTCTTGGTCTAATTCCATATGAAATAGACGCAACAAAAACCACCAGGCGCCAGCGCATCCTTAGCCCAGTTCCCTCTACCCCATTCTTTCCCGTCTTTCAGCTTCCTACCCCAAATTTCACAATCCTTCTACACTCCATCCTATCCACATCCCCACTCCTTCCACCTTCTTAATCCTAAACTCCACTCCTAACCGCGACTCCCTGTGACTGGGTAGTGGCGGGCTCGTCCATCACAAAAATCAGCTGAGGCGGGTAGGAGTAAACAGTCACCTGCGCTAGGACCTGCGCAGTTGAGCGCCGTAAGCGGGGATGAAGGAGTCCTGGGGGGTTGAGCCGAGCGGCTCTGGTTGTAATGTGCCCGTAAGGCAACACGCCCCCTTTGGTCTGGATTTCAAGCGAAACGGTGGCCCTACCCAATAGCCAGGGGTAGGGAAATGGCCATGGTGTCCCGTCAGAGGGCCACAGGCGAGGGGCGTGAGGTCCGCTGTGGTCGTTCTCGGACGACCTAAGCGGTAGGTAAAGGTCATGCTGACGGTGTAAGTGAGGGTTGATCAGTTCGTTGGGGGTGGCCCATTGAACCTTCCACGCCAACCCGATCGAGCGCCCGATGTCGCACTGTAAACCAGCCTTGCGCCCCTATATCTCTCTGGTAGTCCTAACGTTCGAGCTTTTTAACAGCAAGACGTTCCCAGGTGCGGGCTCCATGGAGGGTGGGAAGCCAGAGAGATGAACTAAAAACCACAATAACATGGACAATTTAAGGCCAGTTATTACAAGTAACACCGGAGTGGAGGCGAAAGCCAATGAGACTCCCAAGGGAGGTGTTTTCACTCCCCTTGCCCCTGGTGGCCTTGCAGCTAACGCTGCGGGTACCAGCGCGGGTGCTGGTCTGACTGTGGCGAGAACCGCAGCCAAGACCAAAGATAAGAAGTCCCAAGACAAACGAAGGACGTCGGCGCTGACTGGGACCAGTACCGACCCTTCTAAAACTCAGTCGAAGACCAAGGCGACGACTAATACCACTGCCGGTCTGACCCTCACCACACAGATCCCGGAGCTAGGTAACACAGGCACCGGGCTTCCTGATAAACACCCTTCTTCCCCCTCAAATCCTCAACCCTCCACTCATCAGGCGACCGTCACCGGTCAAACGGAGACGGTCGAAAGCACTGAGGACGCGTTTTCGCGTGCCTGGCAAGTGCAACAACGCAGGGGCAAGGGTAAAAGCACTCAACAAGCCCGATGCCCCCGCACTGACCCTTCAGGTCCGCCAGCTGCCTCTAAACAGAGTAAGCAGAGGGAGAGAAAGACTAGGAAGGAGCGACGCCAAGAACGCAGGTTGCTAGGTAAAGGCAACCGTCAGAAGCAGGCCACTGCCGCTAGGCCGGCCAAACCGACTAGCGGCCAGCTGAACTTCGCCGCTGGTAAGCGGTCGCAGGCTGGGGCCGGCACAAGCCGTTCCTCGCCCAGTCGACCGCCAACCAGCGCTCCGGAGAAACAGGAAGGTAATTCCAAAATACAGCGACCCGATTGGAAGGACCAGGCCGCGGCCAAGCGAGCTCTCAACGAGACTTTGACACCTCGGGGAGAGCATAAGCGGCCGCGTCTTGATCAATCCAAACGGGTCCCCCAAAGAAGCTACGCCCAAGCTGCCAGCGCAACCCTAGACGTCGCGATCACCTGCGAACGCACGGGAATCCTCAGCAGGGAAGTATCGGACCAGGTACTCGCTGCCATTCAGAGGCAGATCATCCTCGAGGCCTGCTCTCCCAAACCAGACACTCCAGGGCCGACATTCAACGCCAAGCCGCTGTTCACCGGGGGTGTCCTGAAACTGTGGTGCGGAAACGACCACACTTTAGCCTGGCTGAAGAAAACGGTCTCCGAACTCTCTCTACCTACTAGCATCTCGCTGGTAGTCCAGAGTCAGTCGGAGATCCAAAAGCGAACACGATGTGGCATCGTGATCCCAGACGAGCAGGGAGTATACGGAGAGTCGACCAACATCGGGCGCGCTCTCAGCTACCAGAACCCCTGGGTAGACATCAAGAGGTGGGTACTCCTCTTTGCCGACAAACAGGCCGAGCAATGGTTCGTGGTGGTCGGCGTCCCTATGGACCAAATCCCGACCCTGATGAAGGCCGGACGCCGCCTCTCAATTGGATTGGGAGCGGTGTACGTGAAGTTCCAGGGTCGGAACGGCAGGTTCACCGACGTCCCTCAGGGATGGGACCCCGCCACGGAAACCATCGGCGAGGTGCCAAACCAGCCGCAAGCACCAGAGGGGGAGTCATCTCCCATTATAAGCAACCCGGAAGCATCCGTGGCCGAGCCTGCTCTGGCAGGGTCGGCTGCCCCTGCTGCCGCCATCGTGGGCGCCGTCCCTTCATCGGGTGAGGAGCTGGAGGACATGATCCTGTCCCCGGCTTCGGACCAGGGAGGGGACAGCTTCGACGAGGGCGACCTGTTTGCCGGGCTCAAACTGGAGGGGGACGAGGAGGGGTTGGCCAGCGATGGCGTACCCTTCGTCGGCCTGTAAGATCCTCCAGGCAAACCTCCACCACAGTCAGACCGCGACGGCTCAGCTTCGCAAGTGGCTGGAGGTTCAACACACGGCCATTGCCTTGATCCAGGAGCCGTGGATTAGGGCGGGCCGCATACAAGGACTCTCCAATCTCGGCGGTAAGCTCCTGGTCACCACAGATCACGATCATCCCAGATCGTGCATCTATATCACAGGTAACCTCAAAACACAGCTCTTAACTGACTTCTGTTGCAGAGATGTCTCTGCAGCAAAGCTGCTAATACAGTGCGACGATGCCACGGAGATGTGGATCGTCTTTGCCTCGGTCTACATGCCCGAGGGAGAGGCGCCACCCCCGCACGACCTCGCCCGCCTTGTGAGCTACTGCGAGAGGTGCGGGTATGAGGTCGTCGTTGGGGCCGATGCCAACGCTCACCATCAACTGTGGGGTATGGACACGCAAAACGAGAGGGGTAAGGCCTTGGTTGACTACCTATTTTCGACTAACCTATCCCTACTAAACACGGGCTCCGAACCAACGTTCGTAACCAGACGAAGCCGCACAATCATAGACCTCACTCTAGCAACAGAGGGAGCGGCGGAAACTATCACTGGGTGGCAGGTCTCAAAGGAGGCCTCCTGCTCAGATCACAGGTGGATCCGCTTCGACATCCAGGTTTGCGTTTCACCCACACAACCACGGCGTAATCCGCGCAACACGGATCGGGCCACCTATACACGCAGTCTTGAATCAATGCTGGCGACTTCAAACGAGCCGACAACATATGCGGATACGACACAGATTGAGGTACAAGTAAGTCACCTTACTAAATCGTTGATAGACAGCTACCTAACTGCCTGCCCAGAGACCACCCCGCGCAGCACACCGGGAAAACAACCCTGGTGGGGCGCTGATCTGGAGCGCAAACGCAGTAAAGTAAGGAAAGCTCTGAATAGGGCCATGAATACTTGTGCGGATGAGGACTGGGATGAGTATTACGCAGCCAAATCCAGCTACAAAAAATGCATCAGGTTCAGAAGTACCGCAGGATGGCGCAAATTCTGTGGTAACATTGAATCTTGTCAGCAAGCTAACAGGGTAAGGAAGGTACTAGCGCAACAGTATACACCTGGGCCCGCTACCCTCCGGAAACCTGACAACACATTAACATCCTCGCCAGAAGAAACGAGACGCGTCCTTATTGAAACTCACTTCCCGGGATGTATCTTCGCACAGGTATTTGACTGGCAAGATGTAATTCAGACACCGTCAGACAACGATTGGCTCTACGTTAGCAGGGTAGTCACGTTGGAAAAACTCCAATGGGCCATCCGGAGCTTCCATCCTTTTAAGGCAGCTGGTCCTGATGGAGTGTTCCCCGCCCTACTGCAGTGGGGTGGCACCTCTGTCGCCAGTAGACTGCTGCCCTTAATGAAAGCGTGCCTGGCCTTCAGATACGTTCCTAAAGGATGGAGGGAAGTGAAAGTAATATTCATCCCTAAGCCAGGTAAGGGTGACTATACAAACGCCAAGTCCTACCGACCAATCAGCCTGACCTCCTTTCTTCTGAAAACTCTGGAAAGGCTGTGTGATAGGGAACTGAGGGATGGCGCTCTGAAGACTTTACCGTTACACGATAACCAACACGCATACAGTTCAGGTAAGTCGACTGAATATGCCCTTCATATGGTAGTTAGCCAGATAGAGGCAGCGATTCATCAGAAAGGCACCTGTCTGGGTACTTTCATAGACATCGAAGGAGCCTTCGACAAAACCAACTTCTCCAGCATCAACAGCGCCCTCTCCAGATATGGAGTAGAACAGGTACTAACGGACTGGATTACAAACATGTTAAGTAAACGAGTGGTTCGCCTTGAGGGCGAGCAGCAGAGGGCCATGATAGCCAGAGGCTGCCCCCAGGGTGGGGTTCTGTCTCCCCTTTTGTGGAATCTGGTGGTTAATGACCTCATCACTAAACTCAATGCCAACCGCTATTACACAGTAGGTTATGCCGACGACCTCGCAATCCTGGTTTCGGGGAAGGTGACGGACACGATATGCAACCTCACTCAGCAAGCACTACGTATCGTAGAGAGATGGTGCAGGGATTTTGACCTAACAGTGAACCCCACTAAAACTGAATTAGTCATGTTTACCCATAAACGAGCTTTAGGCCATTTTCGCCTACCAAAACTGTTCGATACTGAACTCCAGGTGGCCAACGAAGTCAAATACCTCGGGGTCACACTAGACAGTAAGTTGAACTGGAGTAGTCATCTGGACAATAAACTTAACACGGCTTGCATAACCTTTTGGCAATGCAGGAAAATGATAGGTAAGAAGTGGGGCCTATCCCCTAAAATTACACTTTGGCTGTACACTGCAGTGATCCGGCCCATGATCACCTACGGGGCTGTGGTCTGGTGGCCCCGCACCAAGCTGGTTACAGCCTCCAGCAAACTACAACGCGTACAGAGACTGGCCTGCATGGCGACTACGGGCTGCATGAGGACCACTCCGACTGCGGCAGTGGAAGCCATCCTGGGACTTCCACCGCTCCACCTGTTCATACAACAGGAAGCGACGTTGGCGGCAGTACGTCTCAACACACTAAACCTCTGGGGTAAGAGTTGTACACCACACGCTGCGCTGCTTGAGGAACTCCACAAGGAGTTCCCCATCACGAAGGCCACCAATGACCGGGTACCCAAACAATTTATCTTTGATAAAAAATACAAGATCCAACTTCACGAGGATCGCCGCTGCGAGGGGCTGCGCCCTGCAGAGCTGCGAATCTTCACAGACGGATCCAAAGCAGGTAGTGGTACAGGTGCTGGAATCTTCTCGGAGGACTTCAACATACACATAGCCACACCATTGGGCGTCCACAACACAGTGTTCCAGGCCGAATGCATGGGCATCTCTCTGGCCGCTTCAGCCATCAGGGCCAGGGAAGTGAAGGATCACTCAATTTGCATACTCTCAGACAGCATGGCTGTACTGCAAGCGCTGAATAGTAATACAGTCGACTCTGGGCTAATATACGAGTGCCACCAGCGCCTCAACCAGGTGGGTAACTTCAATAAAATAACCATTCAATGGATAAAAGGACACAGCGGTTCGCTAGGCAACGATGCAGCCGACGAGCTTGCCAGAAGGGGGTCGAGCATGGCACCAGTGGGACCTGAGCCCATCGTGCCACTCCCCTTCAGGTATCTACGCACTCTGGTAAGGAAACGCACCAGAGATCAACATGACAAACTTTGGACGGAACAAGGCGAGTGCAGGCAGGCTAAGGAAGCACTTCCCGCAATGGATGGCCGCCTCACGAAACAGGTTCTCCGTCTAACTAGACAAAAGCTGCGTACGGTGACTGCAGCTTTAACTGGCCACGGGTCATTTAATAAACACCTCTTTGTCATAGGAGTAACAGACAGTCCGCTGTGCAGGGCCTGCATGGAGGATGACGAGACAGCGGCACATGTGCTTCTAAGCTGCCCGGTGGTCGCCACTTACAGGGCAAAATACTTCGGTAACCCAGGTACCCTACGTGAGACGGTCAGTAACATCAAGGCGTTGCTGGCCTTCCTTGAGGAGCTGGGGTGGATCGAATGATCGATTTTCCCACCCGTACGCAAAATACGCGCATTGACGTGGAGTTGCGGACACCAGCCCGTGTTACCTATTACCTATTATGTCTGGGTGTAATTTATCTATAATATGTATGTATTTGGAAATATATATGTGTCGGCGCGAGCGTGGGCGTAGCAATAACAGGGCCATCATCATAATTTCTTGGTACGGGTTCCATGAGGAAGGTGGGTACTCGGGCAACCAGTAAAACGTAGTTTGAAGCACAAATCACAGTCACGTTTATTCGGTAATTTACAATCACTTTATGAGCAGTAAGAAACAAAGGTTTGTACGGTGAACATGACAGTTCCGATGGTATGCTCTCAACCGTTCGGCGTGCGCTCCGCAAGTCGAATGCCGGCCGCTCTCTAATCGGCTCTGTCCACGTGTAGAAAATGGCGCGAAGTTAAAGCGCCACCTCACGGCGTTCACTGTACTAACCGATCAACCAATGAGAATTAAGTTCCGGTTTGACCAATATTATGAAATCTACCGGAAGTAGTATTTTGATTGTTTTGTCGTCTTGATATCGCTTGCGACGACATATGTATGTTTATCAGTTGTTTAGTACTCATAGCACAATCTCTGCTTAGTTTGGGACTAGATGGCGTTGTGTGAAAGTTGTGGAATATTATTATTATATTACTAGCGACCCGCCCCGGCTTCGCACGGGTGCAATGCTGATCACTACATAGTATAAAACAAAGTCGCTTCCCGCTGTCTGTCTGTCTCTATGTATGCTTAGATCTTGAAAACTACGCTACGAATTTTGATGCGGTTTTTTTTTATAGATAAGAGTGATTCAAGCGGAAGGTTTATATGTATAATACATGCATAATATAGTAGAACGAAACTAGAAACACTGATAATTTTAGAGCCATTATTTCTTGTAAAAAGTATAGGATAAAAATCGTTATTGTGGGTTATCCCTAAGAGATAGACATATACCATTGTGGGTTTTTTTATAGACCTTTTTAAGGTGTACAATACTGTAGTACAGACGCCAGCACATCAAGCTACCCGAAACTGTCAACATTTCCCAATCAACTTTGAACCTTATGCTTTAGTGATAAAGTTGAAAATCCGTTGGGTAGTTTCAAGCGCCACCGGCCGACTGCCCGGCCGGTAACGCCCGCATTTTAAAACTGTAATATCTTCGAAAATATTAATTTAAATTACATGCTGTAAAGGGGCAAAATGATCTATATGAAATGCACAATGTTTTTAAGGTACTTAATTGGATAAAGATTAATGCTGTATTGCCTAAAATTGCTTCTTAAATAAGCCATTATTTCTCGTAAAAAGTTAAGGATAAAAAATGGTTATTGTGGGTTATCCCTAAGAGATAGACATATACCATTGCGGACTTTTTTGTAGAACTTTTTAAGGTGTACAATACTGTAGTACATTATTTTGATCTATCTCGAATGGTTCAGCCAGCGTTTACAATGTAAGCGCAAAAAAATGTGTTTATTTACGACATCACATTATAAACCTCTAAAATTATCAGTGTTTCTGTACTATATTATGCATGTATTATACATATAAACCTTCCTCTTAAATTACTCTATCTATTAAGAAAAACCGCATCAAAATCCGTTCCAGAGTTTTACAGATCTAATCATATATAGGGACAGACAGACAGGGAAGCGACTTTGTTTTATACTATGTAGTGATAGTGATGATTATTATTAAATAACCACATGTTATTCCACCTGTTTTGTAACACATCAATTCACTTAGCTTTCGTTTGTTTTAAGATTTAGAGCTAATATTATAAGAATCTCACCTTGATTGACTTGAAAATCTAAAAAAATATCGAGCAAAATCTCATTTGGTAAAACTACAGAGCATTTACAAGATAGACATGTCATTGTCAATACCTTTCATTTTGTATTGAAACTGATTGTCACCTCGGACTCGCTACAAATGACATCAAACATTGGCCATGCATATAATGTAGGACACAGGCCTCCTCTCATCGAGAGGAAGTGGGCCCAGTGCGGGTTGGTATATATCACACATGTCTTAGAATTTTTGGTTCTAAGACATATATGCCGGTTTCCTCACGATGTTTTCCTTCGCCGTTTTGAGAGCAGTAGTAATTAAATAATTTACAAAAAGTAAAGTCTCACTCTGGGTTCGAACTTACAACATACAACTCGTAAGTCGCGGCCTTTATCACCGGTCACCAAGCATCAATGGTCTTGTATCATAAAAACCAACATAATCATCTCGCCTATATTCGCCAAAAGTAAAGGCTAAATGTTTTTGACACCTACATCTCGTTGCTTATGTCATCATCTGCCTAGCCTTTCCCCAAATATGTTGGGGTCAGCTTCCAGTCTAACCGGATGCAGCTGAATACCAGTATTTTACATGGAGCGACTGCCTATCTGACCTCCATAAGCCAGTTACTGGATAATTCAAATTCAAATTCAAATATTTTTATTTCGGAATTACATCCATATATTTTTAGTAGAAGTATAACTTAGCCTAATGTTAGTATTAAATTCAATTTACAATAATAAACAAGTAATACGATACCCCTTGGTAAGACTGGTTATCAGAATTTCGGGTTTCTGACGATACATAACGACGACACGCATGAATGACAGCCAGGAACAATGGTTTAACGTGTTTTCCAAGACATGGAAGATTCTTGATATGTGAAGATGGTCACCCATCCATTAACCAACCGCGGCAAGCGTAGCTCAATCTGATCGTTTGACTCGTGTGGCTGATATTAAAATCAAAATCAAAATCAAAAGTCATTTATTCAAACTAGGCTGAGAATCAGCACTTTTCGAACGTCAAAATTACAGAAGACAGTCCCCCAAAACGATTACTTAGCCACAAGCCCCTCTACATTTCGTCGGTTATGTATATCTTACTTAATTAAAAAATTCCAATACCTCGCGTACTGCAGTAAAATCCCAAATATTATGATTTTCGCGACGCATCATCTTTGTAATCGTAAAATTTTCTCGCCCCAAAAAGGGACATCTACCTTTTTTGCCACTCTATGGAGACCAGTCTTGCGCGACGTAAACAAAACGACCTTTTTCATCAGCCCCAAGATGAAAAGTCATCAGTAAAATAGCCTTAACTTTTGGCCTTTTGGCTATATTGTAATCCTGACGCTGATTTAATGTCCTCAAGAATAGGGTCTCGTCAATCTTTGTAATTAAGGGGCTGATTACGTGGAGCCCTTCGGTCACCATTGCTTAAGTAATTATGTAAAATTGAACGGTAAACAGTTGGGAAGAAGTGGCTCTAGTCTCTCGGTGCAGTAATAGTTAATATAGATGCCTATTTAAGTTATTTGGTTAACAATAATGAGACATTAATGTTTTTAGCATTCAATTTCATTTTGTCTGAACAACTCCAGAAAATGTAACAACACTAAGAAAATCGTTTAGTTTAATTAATGAGTGAATTAAAAAAGAAGTCCGCTTTGAACTTCGCTAAATGGTCAATTTCCCACCAATAACCTAAAAAATATTATATATAGCAAACTAAGTACATTGGTAGTAAAGAAAGATTTTTAACGTAAACAGCCCTGTAAGGACCCCTTACCCCATAATCTACATAGATTATAGATTTTCATTCCAAAAATACCATTATAAAATATCGGCTCATTTTTGCCAGGACTTCATTATCTCGAGCTTAGCTAATGTTCCCACCAATAACACAAATAATAAACTATGTACGTTTATAGTAATGAACATTTTTTTTACGTAAACAGACCCCTCCCTCCACATAGATTCTAGACCTCCACTCCAAAAACACCATTTTAAATATCGGCTCATTTCCCAGGACTTCATAATCTCGAGCTAGGGTTCGTAAGGGTCCATAAAGACCCTTACGTACAAGGCCGGAGATACCCCAATCTGCTGAAACCTCGGGGCGTCCATAACGGCTGGTCATTTTGGGCATGTGGCGCTCCATACTATTAGGGCACTCTTTTGTTAGGGATACTTTATTGTATGCCTAACGGTTTTATCCTGATGAGATGAAACTTAAGAGTTTTGAATTATATTATTATCGTGTAGCGCATTTTGTTCCGTCAGTTACTCAACTGAACCGGGCGCTCGGTGCATCCTGTACAGTCACACCCAATACCTTATTTGACTGACCAATTCTTCCCTTGCGGTGGTAGGGCTAACGCCCACCTGGTGTGCAACCACCCTCCCACCGGAGCCCGATGTCAAGCAGCCTGCTGTGTTTCGTCGATGCGTGGGAGTTCCAGTGCCTTATGCGTCTTCTGGGGATGCTCGCCCGCGCGATACGCGATACAGATGTTGCCTGAATTAGAAGAATTTTATTTATTGGAACGAAATTATTTAACGGAGCTTGCGGAAGGAATGAAATGGGAGAAATCGTCACGTGATGAAAAAGCGCTATGCGCCATCTTGGATTTTTATTTTGACTTCACTATCGACTTCAGCACCTTCTAAAACCACGAAAACGATCTCTTCCTCTCTGACTATTTCTATTATATGTAATAAAATCTTTTTATTCCATATAACAAACTATTCTCTCTCTCGCTCTCTCTCTCTCTCTCTGACTCATTCTATTATATGTAATAAAAACTTTTTTGGCGGGTTCAAATTTTTCGTCATGGGTACCGTTTTCATATTTTTCGAGGTTGCTGAAGCCGATAAGTCAAAATGAAAATCCAAGATGGCCGCTACGAATATTTTCCAATTTCTTTGAACTTCGTTCCTGCCGAGAATCTCCCGACCTTACACGTTTTTTTTTATTTATTTCTTAAACACACTACACAAACTTGTACGAGTATACGTACCATGCAAGCTCTAAAATGCTTTATAGCTACTTCAACACATCGCTTGAATTCAGCAGCTTACATTTGAAACAGCTGTAAAGTAAGCCATAATTTTCTTTTGTGAGCACGCAGTTCCATTACGCGGTTTCGCTAAATGCTTCTAGTTGTATGTTCGTACTTTGTAGGAGGCTTTGTGTGAGACAGAAAGTGTTGGTAGGTATGTAGTGAATGGGAACCGGAGTTAGCTTGCTTAGTACTACCAATACAATGTAAAGTTAGTAGGAAAATATGGCGCATTTATTTCAGTCAAAACAATTTTACTAAAAGATCGTTTTATTATTATTTACGGGTTACGTATTTCGTTTTCTAATTGACTGATCCTGATTATTTACCGATTTAAACTAATCTCTACTTTATAATCACCTGTGATATATATAATGCGATTATCAAAAGAAGAAAACTAATGAATGTACCTCACAAACGATAAACTTATACGTATTAATATTAGAACCGAAAATTAGAACAGTATATACTATGTTATTCCGTGGGGCTTACCATAAGAATGAATGACCATAGAGACTCATTTGACGGTACGTCAGGTCCTACGTAATTGTATTCATACCCACGTATGTAAAGCATGTATCACTTTTCAGTAAGAACCTTCTAAATAAAGTCATCTCCAAGTCCTCTCAAGCTAGTACAATCTGTCAAATTTCTTTAATAGACATTCAACTTTATCACAAAAGTATAAGGTTCAAAGTTTATTGGGAAAATTTTACAGTTTCGGGTAGCTTGATGTGCTGGCGTCTGTACAAAGTAGGCAGGTCATATAAAATCTAACGACACAGCATCTTGCCAAACCAGGGTCCCATAACCTCATGTGTCCTGATCCCATTGATGCACCTCAATTCAAAATAGTGACCGGCCCCTCTTTGTTCCGATACAATAACCATAAATTCTCATGTCACCAATGTTATGGAAATAGACCTTGGGATGCTGAAGGAAGTTGTAAAAGACAGAAATGAGGGAATATGAGCCCTATGAGGCTTAAAAGTTGATGTTATGGTCGGTAAAAATGTTGGAGGGATCCTGTTATGAACGAGTAGCCCGTCCTTATTATAATACTCAAATTCACTTTGTGTGTCTGTCCATGTGTGGACTTGTAACTCAAAAACTACTTCTTGAAAATTATCTAATCTATATTGGATGGGCTGGCTGATCAGAACTTAGCTACTTGTTTGCGAAGATTCCATCAATTCGTCCATCAATTCCTGTAGCATTCGGGCCTATAGCATTGTATTTGACGAAACGGTTGGCGCAGTGGTTAAGCGATTGAGTGCTGCTCTGCGTGTCGCGGGTTAGATTCCCGCACGGAACAAATATTTGTATGACCTACAAGTAGTTGTTCCGGGTCTGGCTGTTTGTGTATGTGAATTTAAATGTTTGTAAACGCATCCACAATACAGGAGAAATTCCTAGTGTGGGGCAACGTTTTAAAAAAAAAGAAAAAATGTAATTAAAAATAATATGATATGTAATATTTCTAAATACATAGATATTATAGATAGATATTATAGATAAATTACACCCAGACAAAGAACAAATGATCGTGCTCATCACACAAACATTTGTCCTGGGTGGGAATCGAACCCACGACCTTGCGTATAGTAGTCAGGGCCACTGACCACTAGACCAACAGACCTGCCAATGATGATAGACACTAAGATTTCATAGGAAGTAAAATCCATGAGGTTTCCACGACTTTGCCTCACAATTATAACTCAGACCAAAACCTAAGCTTAGACCTCATAACAGACACAGATCATAAACCAATTATCTTCCCCAGCCTGAAAGTAGATAATCACAAAACTTCCTTCGAAATTATTTACCCATCAATTTGGTGCAACTGTTCGTAACTTAAATCTTACTAAGCGTTAGAGATCAGTAGGTGAAAACTTAACTCAACTTGTACTGAGTTTAACTGTAGTTTAGACTAGTTAGTGAATGTAATTGAGATAGTTCATTTACTTAGACGTGCCAATAAGCTTAGGTCAAGTGGCATGTTTAGTTAAGTCTTTCGGGAGTTTGTTAATCGTATGTGTTTAAGCAATTGTTTGTCTGCTAGACTCTTCGGTAAAAAGAACAATTCGTAATGTGATGCTAAGGAATGTATTCTGTTTCGAAAAATAATAATAATAATAATATTTATTTGCTTAAAACACGGTATAAAAGGGGGTTACAATACAAAATGGGATTATTCATGTTTTGCTTATAATTAAAGCATGCAAAGTTGTGCTGTCAACGTTAGTGTTCTAGAAACTCCATAACACACACAAACATTAATCACACGGTACACATACAAGGTGGAGACGACATCACGACACTAAATTAAACTTCGTATATGCTAATAACGCTCCCAGTTTGCATACAAAAAAAAAAAACAATCAAATATATCTAATAGTTCAGATTCATGTATTTATTATAAAACATAGATACATGATTAGTTCTTATTTGGTAACACATTGAGGGCGCAAGCTTTGCCTCTAAGGCGTACAAAAGTAGTAATACATGCAATATTTAATGATTTAAGTTCTGTCGGTTTTGGTAGTACATAGAATTTTTTCGAATTTTTCTCTATACCAATACGTTAAAAGTATTGAATAATATTGCGTCATAATTTCTGGGTTACGGACTATAAATACACGTATTGCGCAATAATTTGTCATTCACTTCTGAGTAGCCGCAGTGTCAAAATGAGTGCCAACGATAAAGTTCATTTGAGGCATTGTATACTTTATGAGTTCCAGAAGGGAAATAACGCTGCTAGAGCCTGTAGAAATTTGTGTAGTGTTTTTGGACTCGAGTGTGTATCTGAACGTGTAGTAGAAAATCAGGGACAATATGTAATTGTTTAAAATACTTATAAATAATAGCATTAAGAACTAACCACGAGTTTTATTTACAAAAACCGACAGAACTTTCCGGTACACCCAATAGATATATGAACCACAAATAAACAAGTAAATAAATTAGATCATCTATCACATTCAAAATTTTCAATCACACTAAACAATGTCAATTACAGAACTTGATAAATTATGGGTAGTGAGAAAGAATAAAAAATGTCCGCAGTTATTTTAATCGAATGAAAATTGTAAGCACTTATTACGCTCATTAGCACTTGTTAAGCCGTTGGTCCCGGCTGTCATTTGTGGATCTTTGACAGTCGTTACGGGTCGTCAGTAGCGCGAAAGTCTGACAACCAGTCTTACCAAGGGGTATCATGTTACCTAGTATTACCCAGTAACTGAGTTATGGAGGTCAGATAGGCAGTCGCTCCATGTAAAATACTGGTATTCAGCTGCCTCCGTTAGACTAGAAGCCGACCCCAACGTAGTTGGAAAAAGGCTAGGCAGATGATAAAATGTAGAAATTTTACAAAGGGTGACACAATGAGTGGTCTTATCGCTAAGAGCGATTTTTTAAAGACAACCTACAGTTTTGACATTGATTGTCGCTGAGATGAGATTGCGACTAAATTTTAGACGTTTTTAATTACAATAACTGGCCTTGATTTGAATTATGACGTTTCATAAGTACGAGAATGCCTTCCATTATCCAGTTCTTCTTATCATAATAAATCCCCAAACCAAAATATTCAACAAGTCCCAAAACCCAAAGCCCGGCAAAACATCAAACAACTAAACATTTATTCACTACACTTAATTAACTTACGCAGTCGGGTAATTCCGCGTAATAAATCGTGCCGGAATAGCTTCGCCTTAAGTTAAATCGCGCGGGATTACTCGCTTTATATTGTTTTAGTTTTTGATACTCCCCCATAAGGCGTAAGTTTTTATCGGGGGCCGCCATTTTGTTGGATGTCTTGTTTGTCTTCTAGTTTTTATAATGTTTGTGAATTAAAATGTTCGTCAGTATTTTATTTACTTGACAAACTAGAGAACACTTAGAAATTTTCTCAGAGTAAAGTCTTTTCGATCAATAGGTTAGTAGGATTCTATGTCTGTTGCCGCAATCCTTTTTTATTTAATTTATTTCAAACTAGCGACCCGCCCCGGCTTCGCAGGGGTGCAATGGAGAAACACTGATAATTTTAGAGCCATTATTTCTCGTAAAAAGTATACGATAAAAAATGGTTATTGTGGGTTATCCCTAAGAGATAGACATATACCATCGCGGACTTTTTTGTAGACCTTTTTAAGGTGTACAATACTGTAGTACATTATTTCGATCTATCTCGACGGGTTTAGCCAGCGTTTACAATGTAAGCGCAAAAAAATGTGTTTATTTACGACATCACATTAGAAACCTCTAAAATTATCAGTGTTTCTCTACTATATTATGCATGTATTATACATATAAACCTTCCTCTTGAATCACTCTATATATTAAAAAAAACCGCATTAAAATCCGTTGCGCAGTTTTGAAGATCTAAGCATATATAGGGACAGACAGACAGGGAAGCGACTTTGTTTTATACTATGTAGTGATAATCAGATAACAGAGATCCGTAGTGTTAGTAAAGTACCTTATACCTAGTGTTAGTATAAACATAATATATAACAATTTGGGTATGAGTCACTTTGTAAAGAAGACGAAACCAGTTTCTCAACCGGTCATCTTCTCCACAAAATGCCTCATAAAAAGTTTTTAGTTTACCCTATTTTAGTTTGATTTATTCTTTAAACATCTGACACGCTAAAATAATCTAATCTTTACTACTAACATGCCGATTATATAAGGTCAACTTTTATTAAGTACAAATATTTTAAGGATAGATTCAATAACTTAAGATAGACATTTCTTGAAAAAATAATACATTTCTATACGCTAGTTTCCAAGAAAAACACCAAAAACCATTTTGTTTAAAAAGTCAAATTCAACATCCTGTGTATTAATGGCTAACGTACTCTAAGCAGATAACAATGGTTTCTTGTGTGTTGATAACAATGGCACACGTGCGGCGGCGGCATGTCCCCGTCTTCGCCCCGCTGCCACCGCCTGGCGCGGCCAATATTGAGCACGGGAGATTCTTTCAGTTCGCTAAAATCAAGTTACTGAATTGTGCGTGTTGTCTGTGCGAAAATTTTCGAAATGCCGTATCGGTATTCATCCCGAGAATACATGAATATGGCTATGTGCTCTCACGACGCAGGTGAAATAATGTTGCGGACACAAGAACTGTACGCCCAGAGATTTGGACGAGTGGTCAATATTCGTACCATTCTTCGAGCCGTGCAGCGCTTCAGAGAGAGTGAGACTGTGAGAACTTCCAGCCTCGTCTTATTGACTCGGGGAGGCCACGACACCCAGTGCAGCTTGAAGAGGAGTGGCAGCTCCTGCTCAGTGAAGGGTACCATACCTTCCATTTCACTCGGGTCAGAGCTGCTGCTGGATGTGCTTGTGTGGTGCCGCAGGTACATGCTTCTCACCTACTTGGACGAGGCGTTCCAAGGGCGATGGATTGGGCGTGGTAGCGTTATCCGCTGGCCTCCACGTTCACCTGACTTGACGCCAATGGACTTCCACGTGTGGGGCAGGGCCAAAGACCTAGTGTATGGGAACGACGGTCATACAATCCGTACAGTGGAAGAATTACGTGCGCGAATTGTGAGTGCATTTGTCGTGTTGTCCAGTGAACATCAAGTGCTTACTGAAGTGCGGAGACATTGTCTCAATCGCGCTAGACAGTGTGTGCGACAACAAGGGCGTCACGTCCAGCAATTGATGTGATATGTGTAAATAACTAGTAAATTGTGTAAATAAGTGTAAATCTGTTAATGAATTTTGATTATTTTTAACACGCCAAGTTAATGCAAAACGTAAGGTAAGTTGTTAACAGTTTTACATTAATTCAATACTTACTAAAACAAAATAACAAATTGTAAGTATTAACTTATCAGTCCAAAGCCTGAAAAAGTGTGATGGAAAATTAGAATACGATAGATTAGCGCAAAGGTTAATATCGTTTCTTATAGTCTACAACTCTACACTAATTAGGTATCATAGCTTTGAGTAGCATAGCTAGGGATGGAGATTCGACCACAAGTCAGTGCAGTCCGAGCGATGACGTAATACCGGGTTTAATGACCGTGGGTTTTTTGGGGGTGCAGACCCAGAACAATTGAGTCGGTATACAGTATGCTTTTAAAAATATTATAATTTATGTGTTAGAAAAACTGAAAAAAAAAACTAGCCTGATTATTTGAAAAAAAATGCTAGGACCGTATTTCTATCGTATAGATAGACGTTCTGTTTAAATTTTTGTACTTGATAAAAGTTGACCTTATATATTATACCAAGCACCAAGCTCCTAATAGTCACTGGAAACTGCAAGCCACCACGACAATAGACTCATTGTGTCTGTGTACTAGAGGATATGGCAAATCAACCGCGTTATTTTGTCGGGTCCAGCCAATAACACAATGTAACGGTAGCTTGTTCACACGCTTGTTTGGTACAAATTGCTATGGTATAGGTTTAATCCTAACTACTCTAAGCTATTATAGCTATTTGGCATTTCCAGGCGTTTCTGAGAACGGACCAATTTGGCAGTTGCGTGACGTGTATTGGCAATTATAATGTTATTATTTTATTTATTGGGACATAGTTGTAGTGGGTTGCTCTTATGGCAAATCCACTGTGATAACTTTAACAGTTTCCGAAGTCAAAATCAAAATCTTTTATTTGACATAAACCTACATGGGCACTTATGATACGTCAGAAGCTAGGTGCGTGGTTTCAATTGGTACGTTTCCTATGGAGAAGAGTCGGCAAAAAACTCCACGGTTACTCTTTTAAAAATAAATGGCTTTTACAATGTTTTCAAATAACAGTGTTAAGTCCTGAGATAGAGAAAGGACAATAGGACGGTAACCTGTGGTGTGGCGTGTGTTGTATGTATGAAATATATTATTGTAAGCATTGATTATGCTTGGTTACTGGTTTTACTGTTCAAGCAGTACGCTTATGGAATGACTTGCCCGTGTCGGTAAGGCGTGCTCAATCTTTGTCCACTTTTAAAATTATGATAAAAAATCACTTCCTCTCTCCTTAAACAGCACCATTATATTTTCTTTGCTCCTGTTTCATGTTTATTGTTATATGTATATATTTACTTAGATTGGTATAATATACTTTATGTATGTATTTATTTTATCGTGTAAATAGTACACCACAGACTACCTACAATATTTGTCTCTCCTTCCCTTTTCAATCCATCCAAAGGTTGTCTTTAAAAGATCGCTCTTAGCGATAAGACCGCCCATTGTGTCACCCTTTGTAAAAGCTCTATATTTATATCTGTAATCTATATGGTGTACATAATAAAGAGTATTCTATTCTATTCTATTCTGCTCTTCTGCCTCGATTCTTTGCCGAATGGTTCGGAAATCCCAAATTCTAAATTAGTTTTGCTACAGCGAAAGCTATTATTTTCTTATAGTAGTAGGCACCGTCACGATACCTACATAAATGTTGAAGATCCATTGAGTAGGAGAATATGCCCTAAATACTTAATTAGGTACACTTAGTGCTCCTATTTCCATATCACGTACCACATAAATTCCATATCGGATAAGCGCGAAGATAATACCATATCCAAACAATAGGGACACTGCTGCTCAATGCTCGTATCTCCATTCAAGAATGTACCTCGAGGAGCGAGTCACTGAGCCGTGTCGTTTAATATCCGTCGCTGACCAGGGTTCCTTGCGATCTACGAGTATATGCAAACTAATATTATATAAAAATGGGTCACTTATGACAAGGATTTTTGTAGTAGTTCTTGCGAAGAAGTACTACGGTCAGAACGATCCTCAAGTCCAGTTCGATCTTCAATCAGTCGATCACAGTTTAAGTATAGAATCAATACTTGAGCATCCCTTTTATTCCAGAAAGACAATCAATCCATTCTCAGCTGAATGGAGACTCATATCGAGCTTCAAAGATATGTATTGTCTCTGCATCAACCAGTTTTCATTTTCGATTTGTTTTATTTTTTCCTGATTTTCAAAGGATTACAAAGATATACACTATAAGAGCCCAATTATTTAGGAAATCACCGTTATTACTTCGGTCCAGATACAAACATTTATTGAAGTAAAGTTCAGCAAAATTGTCTTTTGTAGTTTTCCCAATGTGGTCCCGTGTACTCGCCTATCTCTTATATATCGGAGAGGAACGAAAGTTCGACATTTTATTTGAATAATCGTGCTATAAATTATTGTAATAGTCCAGATCTCCAAATATTATCAATTTTCATAGTAAAATCCAAAAACTCGACACTGAAAATAACATGATTTGACTACACAAATCTATGCTCAAGCGCGGTCTCGACGACGGGAGTCGCATTTTGTCATTTTCGCGTAACGTCTGTTATGCGAAAAGGTCCGTGCAACCTTTGGGTGAACTTTACGCAAAGGACATACAGTGGTCTGCACATACAATATAACAACACGTTCCGGGTGTTGATGGGGCTGCCGCGTTTTTGCAGCGCGTCCGGCATGTTTGCGGACGCGGTCGTTGATAGTTTTTCGGCCATCATGCGCAAGAGATGCGCATCTTTGCTACGCCGTGTTCGCGCCATCCCCAACACCATTCTGAGAGCGTTAGCTGATAGGTGGGACTCTCCGATCTTGGGGCGGTGGATACGACTGCACGCAGTCAAGTAGACGTTCCCCAGGATCGGCGAGCCTCACCCAGCTTGGGAGTGAAATGTTTATTATTATTAAGATACTAACAATATTAATCTAATACCTAAGCATCATCATTGTTACTAACACTAAAATACTGACAAAAATATGGACTATTGTAGTCTGAAATAAAGTTTTATTATTATTAGTTATTTTAATATTTTAAGATATTTTGTCTTAAGATTTTCCTCACTTGTATCTATTCTACTCCTTTTGTAAAGGCAAATATCCTAAGCGTGCGGTGTTTGCCTATAATTGGTTCTGCAGTGATACTTATAACTCGATTGCACACTTATTTATACATACATTACTGTAACAACTGTTGGCAGACCATAAATAAATAAATAAATAAATTTCCTTATTGCATTCTTGACGGTGTTTTTTCTCTTATCAGTCGCATTACAGCCGTTCAACCTAAAAGTACACTCAACGCCAGAAGTGCTTATAATTAGAAAAAATCAGAACAAATTAACATTTTGTGAAGCATGGATGGTACTAGGCGAGCAGACTTATTAGGAGATACTTTACCTTTATCACCTTCAAGAATACAATAGGGCTATAAGCGGCCGTAACGCGTAACTGGCATAACGCGACTCCCTCGTCTCGGGCACACTTGAGTGATTACAGATCCAATCACTGCTTGGGTTCGATTCACGAACTGAGTAACGATGTACTCGTAGAATAAAGCCGCACTCAGTTAAACTATGATCAATGAATACTTGAGGATCATTCTAAAATAGAAACTTAAAAACTCAAAACTAGTTTTAAACGGACATCAGTGTTTGACTTTTCTTCTGTACTACGGACTCAAGGGCGTATCTGTTTCTGACGCCAAGCAGCGTTGCCGTGTTCAGGTTAGACGTTTACGGGTGCCAGTGTAATTATAAGCACGTGAGATAGTACAGCTTTGTTTCTGGGATGGCATTGGACTCAAGGATTCTTGGACTTGATTGGATTTGATTGGACTCTGGTACGGCAGATCATTGGAGGCGGCGGCTGTTTATACTTCTCATCGGGTAAGATGCCTGTTTGTTAGCAATACGATTAAAGGAAACTGGGAACAACCCACACCTATTTCTGCCATTTGTATTGTTGTTTTAACACTGTCCTTCACACTCTCAACGCTCCTTTGGATGCTAAACCTGACTGTGATGTGGTCGCGAATGAATGGAAGACAATCATCATCATCACCATCATCTGCCTAGCGTTTTTCCAACTATGTTGGGGCCGGCTTCCAGTCTAACTAAATGCAGCTGAATACCAGTATCTTACATGGAGCGACTGTCTACCTGACCTCCACAACTCAGTTATTGGGTAATACGATACCCCTTGGTAAGACTGGTTGTCAGATTTTCGGGCTACTGACTACCCATAACGACTGTCAAAGATCTACGAATGTCAGCTGGGACCAACGGCTTAACTTGCTTTCCGAGGCACGGAGGGGTCTCGGTATGTAAAGATGGTCCTATCCGCAGACCCATTGCGGCAAGCGTAGTTTAAACCTGATCGATCGACGTGTGCGGCTGTTATTATTTAACCACGGACCCCTCACGAATGGAAAACGATAATTTCAGTATATATATGTGTGAACTTCTGTTAAAGGAGTGTATGAATATTTTGTCTAATGATAGTTTATCTATAGCTAATGCATTTGGCAGATTTCCGTTTTATGTTAATATAAAATAAATAATGTGATTCAGGGTATGTTTGCTAGTGTAAATAAAATACTTGATTTAGATTTCACTGCTTAACTACTTATCTCTTTGCCAACAAAACCTTTACTAAAATATATTTTATTGTGAATGGACAGCTTCTACATTAAACCAGTTTCCCACATTTGGCTAAGCCGCCCAATCTAAGTAGATTACTATCTATCTAGATGTCCCGCATAAAGACTAGGCAAGCCTAGGCGGCTTAGCGCCCAACAAGAATAGATATCTTAACAGCTATCTTAAGTATCGGAATAAGAAGCCTTGACGGCTGAATACTTTTACAAATATAACGTTTTTAGTGCAAATCTATCTGTTTGTTTTTAAAAGAATATATTCCACAACTTTCACACAACGCCATCTAGTCCCAGACTAAGCAGAGCTTGTGCTATGAGTACTATACAACTGATAAACATACATATATATTTCTAAATAAATACATATTGTAGATAAATTACACCCAGACACAGAAAAAATGATCGTGCTCATCACACAAACATTTGTCCTGGGTGGGAATCGAACCCACGACCTTGCGTATAGTAGTCAGGGCCACTGACCACTAGACCAACAGACCTGCATATGATAAGTCTTTTTTTTAGTAAGTTAACCAACTCTGTCCCACTTCTGTGCAAAAGCCACCCCAAATCCTTCCAGACAACCTTTTCTAGAGCCACCTCGATCCAACCCTTGCGGTATGCGTCTATTTCGTCTCGCTACCTCTTCCTGGGCCGGCCTCGGCGGCGCCGTCCATACTCAGACAAGATATCTTTTGGTAATCAATATTTATTTTAGACTAGCTAGGGTACCCGGTTTCGCTTAGGAACATTCCACAACATTCCAGAATGTTCTGGTATGTTGTGGAATGCTCTCAAACACTCTCGATTGTTCTAGAAATTTCTAGAGGGCGAAAATTCCAGCCATTACATCTTCAAAAGCATGCCCTTCAGGTAAAAACGGGAACCTTCTTCATGGACAAGAGACAGAGGGTTACCACACCATATAACTCCCTTGATCGTATCGGGACCCATTACTGAGTTTTAGCGGCGCGCACATTGTACACTTTCTTTTATAATATATATTGATTAGGAACCCGTAGGGATATGGTGTACGAACCATATTATGAACCCGTATATATATATATATACGCACATTGCGTTCATTTCCGTCTACACCCTTGGGAAAGGCATGACTTTGTACTAAAATTACTTTGTAGTTACTAAAAAGCAAAATACAACTTTACGCATCTGCAACTAAAGTAATATGATGATAACTGGTCATGTGTTGAAGATTTACGATCGATTATTTATTTAAAGATTTTTTTTTCGCTATCCGACGCTGTCGCACAGCTGGGCAAAGGCCACCCTCCACTCCTTCTAAAGATTAATTAATAGTTATCTATACTAATATTATAAAGAGGAAAGATTTGATTGTTTGTTTGTATTGAACAGGCTCCGAAACTACGGGACCGATTTGAAATTGTTTTACCAGTAGAAGCCGACATTATCCCTGATGAACATAGGCTACTTTTTCCCGCGGGAAAATGGAAGGACATACAACATTGTGTGTAGGAGCGTCCTAGAATAATGTTCCGTTCTAAGCCCATGAGTGCAACGGCCAAACAACAAGCAGAGTACAACCCGAATTGATTTTATTCAAATTCTAAATTAACGGGAGCCAAGCCGTGGGTAAAAGCTGGTTTAAAATAAAAAACCTAAACATATCAGTCTGGATTAAAAATCCAATTCCTTGTGCAAAGAATAGACACTTCCTCGGACTGACGTCAGTAATCGCGGCTTAACCTTACGGATCGATCGGCTTCCTTGTCTCTCCAGCTAACGCTTTAGGACAAGGCTTTTTTAAGAGTGTCTAGAGATGGGCACATACCCGGTAAAATCCCAGACTTTTGGTAAATACCCATTTTACCTTCCCAATTTTAATTTATCAGTTTAATTTAAACTAATTATTGTATTTTTAGGGTTCCTTATCTCAAAAAGAAAAAACGGAACCCTTATAGGATCACTTGGTTGTCTGTCTGTCTGTCAGTCTGTCAAGACCCTTTTTCTCAGTAACACGTGGAGGTATCAAGCTGAAATTAATATCAAATACATAGGCCTATGGTCCCTTGGAGCTCTAAAAAAATCTAGCTTCTAAGTTTACTTAGTTAACTTAGTAACGCGCGCTTACAGTCAGCGGCTGACAATACGTTTGGTCTGACCAATGCCTTAAGGCTTTTATTATTTTTGGAACGGTGAAGGAAAATATTGTGAGGACAAGGACAAGGAACAGGCAAGTCCTAGAACCAGAAATTCACGTCCACCAATCTGCACTGGGCCCGCACTCTCTTTTTATAGGGAGTGGTCCGTAATTCACAATACGGGCCCAGTGTGGGTTGGTAGATAAATATCTAAGAATTTCTGGTTCTAGGACATGCCGGTTTACTCACGATGTTTTCCTTTGTCGTTTTGAGAGCAGTGGTGACGGAATAGATTACACAAAGTAACATGAAAGTGAGCCTGACTGGGTTTGAACCCAAGACTCACAACTCGTAAGTCGGGCTACTGGACTACCACTATTCTCACAATAATATGATAATTTAAATAATTAAGTATGTACAGACACCAGCACATCATACGGTCAAATTTTCCCAATCGACTTTGAGCCTTATGCTCTAACGATAAAGTTGAAAATCTACTAAAGAAATTTGACAGATTGTGGTAGCTTGTCATGCTGGCGTCTGTACATGTTAATAATCGTTTCAGTAAAAAAAAATATAAATACTTTTTTTTTACTTTTGACAGTAAAAATATACTAGTCTCTCTCTACTCTTTTTAAAATATTTCAACTTAAAAACCTTCACAGTACCTTTTCATACCAAACACTATCCTTTATAATGCCAATACAAATACATATAATGCCAATAACAGAAGGACAGCCAGCTTCCAGCGGCCATTCTCACCAACTTACATCCGTTGTACTCCAGACATCAGGAAATGGATTCCTCTGAAACCCTCACTGAATAATAAGGTCGGCCTTATACACATCACGTTACATTAAGAAATACTCTTTTTATCATGGAAAAATAACCGAAAGTACACCCTAAAGCTAAGGACTAAAGTTGATTTTTGAGTGTGGTGCAAACATCTTAGAATGTGTACGAAATTTAAAGGAAAAAAGTCTTAAAAGTTGCTGTGGTAGAGTTTAATTTTGTTTGCATGTGTGAAAGGGTGTCAGTATTTTAGAAATACAAAAGGAATGCAAATATCTACTTGTCGCAAATAGATACAATCTGTAAAACTGTATAATGCTCAAGTTCGTTGTAAACTTGTAAAGAGTAACCTTGCGACTTTTCGTCACAAAGATATCATTATTTTTAATTAAATGCAAAATGAAAATTGTGTCGTTCTGTTATCTTGCGAGTAAGAAGGACACTAGAGATATGATGAAAAGTTCTTACAGAGTTATGTTCTATAGTTAGTATAGAAATATAAGCTGGGTTATCATTCTGTTGCCTTTACCCCAATTTATTTGGGGTCTGCGGAGCATTTCTCCTTCTTCCATACAAGCGAGACTACCGAAATGGCGACTAATGTCATCTTTCACACAGTCCACCCATCAAAATCAAAATCAAAATCAAAAGTCATTAAATCAAACTAGGCTGAGAATTAGCACTTTTTGAACGTCAAAATTACAAAAGACAGTCACCAAAACGCCCGCCCTTCACCACTTCCTAGTGCTTTCGCAAGTGTACTTCCTCAGACAAGATTTTACAAAAGAAAACCATCCTATTCCTTGAAACTATTCTGCCCATATCCAAGCCCGTATTTCACATATAAAATACAGTTTCTCCAAACGTAATATAGGTAGTTTATCTGAACCACAAATACGTAATGTAATCCACGCGTTCGGTGTGTAATCCAAGTGTAATTCCCCTGGATATATGAGCCTTGATACGAACGCTATAAACCTGCTAAATTGGAAATGCGTTCAGTTCCTTTGTGTTAGAAAAGTCACTGAATTAGATGTCGCTCGTATTGCATTAAGCAGCACTTTGTATGTAAGTACACTGTCTTGGAAGATGACTCGAAGACCCAAGGAATATATTGTAGTCTTTTGTTTTTGACATTTTACAAATACTATACATTTCCCTGAATCCTGAACTTTTTATCCTGATATTACTATATATTAGTAACTATACAAATAAATACAAAAACAGAAGGACACTTAGGCGTCGAAGTACTCGTCCGCATCGCTGTCATCCGGAAACATGCCCAGCAGACTAGCAGCATTGCCATGTTAAATGACAATACTAATTCTATCAAAAGTCAAAAGAAAGAAATAATAATATTCTTTGCCAAAAAAATATTACTATTTCATTTGTAAAAATGTTTTTACGAGCAGTTTACATAAATAAATATAATTTACGAACGACGAATTTGCATCTGGACGACAAGAGCAATCCGATGGCTTTCACGGTTTTGCAGTAGACAAGTCCATCCAACATTTTCATAACGTGGCTACAAAAATCGTGCTTCTTTCCTTTACAACCTTTGTTAAGTTTTAATATTCTCATAATTTATTTTAAAAAACCGCTATATTATTCCGAACGTACTTCTCTACGAAGCAACAAAGCTATTTAAAACGTTACAGCCTTAATGAAAGTAAAGGCTGAAGAGCAACACTAATAAAGGTAAGCACAAAGTGTGTTTTTAACTTAAAATTAATTACGAAATAAAATTCCAAGGGGAACAAATTGTTAGTAATTTATGAAAAAAAAAGCGTAATAAAATACTTTTTCGTGGTTTTTTGAATTAGTAGTCTGTTGTGGTCTGAGTGGGAAGGTAGCGGACACTTTAAGAGAAGCGATTTTGAAGAATTAATAATGCTATTTAAATAGTAGATATTTTTAACTTCATATCCAATTTTTGACTAAAGTCCAATAAATAATCTTGATCATTATAATTCGCCCGTGGACATCACCTATCTACATCAATGCATCGACACCGACTTTCACTTCATAAACAGGTACACATTTCACCAATAACATAAACTGCTTCCACTATAAAATAAACTGCTCAGATCCCAAGTTCATCAAAAGGGCAGTTGGTAGTTACTCGTGACAGCTAAAGAAATACGGTAAAGCAAAGACCATATTTTATAAAGAACATACAGGGTTTTGTGGTGCAGTATGGGAGAGGCCTATGTCCAGCAGTGGACTGCGATAGGCTCAGATGTTCGACATAAGGAAACAAATAATATAATATATAATACAACGTGTAACGTTAAATGCGCAAAACCTCAGACACCCCAACTCATTTTTAATTCAATTGATCTATTTCAGAGAGAAAATAAGTCATGAAAAAAATTGTAAAGGTTTTATGTGCTGTTTTAGTTTTATTGGCCATTCTGATCGTTTCTTGCGTCTGCGACGACGCTTTACCGAGGGAGGAGTCGTCACAGGGCCGCTGCGCCGCGCTGACATTGGCTTGCTTGACCTATTAATAAATAGACACGGCAACGTTTTTAATGAAGATTTTTTTGAAAAATGTGACCTATATTAAAAAAGTGGTTCAATTAATTCTGCTCGTTATTCTGATCAAACTATTTTCTGGTTTTGCGCATTTAACGTTACACGTTGTATACCTTCTTAATGGGAGAGGTGGACTAAGGTGATTGGTTGATTGATTGACACATGTTTCAACAACGTCTTGAAACCAGTAAAAGGTCGCAATATGCTCAAATGAAATTAATCCCATATTAATTTCTCCGTAATGCGAATATCACGCCAAATCTCTCATAATCACATTCAAGTATACATTTTAATCAAATGCTTACATAGAATTATGAGGCCCTTGGCATCTTGGATGGAATATAATTTATTTCGCACTTCAGAGGCGCGAATAACCCAGTTACAGAGAAATAATATAATCTGCGCCTCAAAGGATTAATAATTTTATCAAAACTTGAACAAAGCCGCGCGAAGCATCTAGTTAAGATATAAATCTTATTTTAAACGCCTTTGGAATATATTTTAATTGTATGTGTGAATCTTAAGTTTGGCAATTGTGCTTTTAAATACTTTGAGTAACTTACCCTAAGTTAATCAGGTTTAGTATGCGTAAAATGTGCTTGTGTATTTAATTACAAGCTTAAAATATATTATTTGGTAACCTAGATTTATTTAACAGAAATAGATCACAACGACGTCGTCCAGGTACTTTCCATACAAGTGCCCTCCGAAAGTTAGTTGACATTTTTCCATTTCATTTAGGATGCCACATTATGAATTAACGTTCTAGCTTCAAATATTTGAACTGTACTCTATGATGTTTTTAGTAACTAATTCTTCTACCTAAAACTTATCATAAAAAAAATAATTAGGTAGTATTTAAGCACTACCTGTTATTATTTATTTAAAATCATAATGTGGCATGACAGCTGAAGTGGAAGACATTTCAACGGACTTTTGGAGGACACTGTACACAAAACATACACATATAACATAACATAACATAACATGACTTTGTTTCCTTTAAACGAACGCATTCAACAACACTTATGAGAGCTATATTCGGCTATACAGGATACATTTTTAACCAGTGTGCAAACCGTAACCATGATTCAGAATAGCGATGAATTTTTTTCGGTTATTAAAAAAAATTTGCTCTGCCATACATTTTGACCGCGTATGTATTGCTCTGTTTCATAAAACAGCAGTTTTTTTTAGATAAGCGACGAAAAATTTCTACTCAAACTTAAATCATGTGCTGAATTCATGATTTAAGGTTGCGCACTGCTTAAAAATGTATACTGTGTAGTAGAGAGTAGCCTTTCTATGTGTTGTTGACCTGGAACTCTGAAATCTCTTTGATAAGACATTTAAAGATCTTTTGTTTCTCCACTGATTTTCGAACAGATATGTTGGAGATGTACTCGTAGCTATAAAATATAAGGGCTATTTCTTCCAACACCAGATAGTTTTGTCGGAGGAATAATTTTCTGAATTTTTGACAGTTCTTTCACCCAAAAATGTCAGACGTCCATTTTATTCCACGAATAAAAGTTATCTGTTGATTGACAAATCAACTCTTACTCCAATAAAAATAGGAGAATTGCAAGTATCCATTCTAAATCCAGAAAATTAACATAGAAATATTATGCATCTCCTGTTAATCCAGTGGGGAAGTTTATTGGAATTAATTGTGGGTCAAAGTTGTGTTTAAATACAAACCAATATTTGTTTTTATTTATACAGTTCATTGTTTAGTTTTTATAGGGAAATGCTATCTGGTAAAACGATTTTTAGTTTACAAGGAACCATGAAACAACCAACCATAGTTTCGCCATATCCGTCTGTCCGTCCGCACCTTAGCTCAGAGACTTTTAGTACTACATAGCTATAATTTGGTATGGATATACATTTTGTTTTGTTTTTTCTCGTCCACCATGGTTTTGGGTATCGTTGGATAGGTCTTTCTAATATTGCGGGTTTGTCAAAACAATTTTATATTAAGCTTTAAAGTGCTAATTTTTGTTAGACTGAAGTATGTGTAAACCAGCTAAATGATTGTGTTTAGATTGTGAAAAAATTCAGGGTAGTAATACATATATATAGCGAAGTTAAAAGGAAAACAATCACAGTTTAGTAGACTTTACCAGTTTACGAATAATAGTCGACCAACTTACATTTGCAGTTGCAATGTATGGGAGGACATGGCTTTCAACTACAATGTTAAGTTTGTTCTTGGGATAAATTCATTCTAACTACGGAACCCTTCATTGTGCGTGGTCCAACACGCACTTGGTCGGTATTTTTAGTCTTTGCTCCTGAATTATTTGGTATTTTTTTTATAGTCTGGTGGGCCTGTTCTCGACCTCGTTCTCGATTAATGATCGGTAAACACTTAACATTGTGTAATTAGAACAACATAAACATCCACGTTATTTCCACAAAAACTAATCACGCGTATGGCGAAAAATCTAGCCAAACTAGAAAGTAGTATACCCCGAACAAGTCTCCAAGTATTACCAATACCACTTTTAGCCAGTGGTCGGCTGTTTATACAGTTTGTGAGGAGTTGAATAATGTATGAGCAGAAGCTTTTTCCTAACAGGGTGGTCAGGATGAGCAGAGGCGTAAGCGGCAGCGCCACTAATTAAGCGACGGTTCGCCACTTCAAGTGCTAAGTGTTGAATTATTTATGAGGCTTAGTTTTCAGGAAGGTTTGAGAGGTCTAGGATTGAAATAAGAATTGAGTTTGAGGCTTTTAGGCTCGTGCGTGTTTTGGTGTTTTTGGTTAGTTCAGAGGTACCTAATCATTGAGTGGGGTTATAGGACAGGGTTCTTAGAAGATGTATATTTATCGAAGTAAAGGAGACTGGGCGAATTTGTATGGACAGTGGTATATTTATTTTTTTATCTATGGACCAATAGGAATACGGTTTTGATATATGTGTTAGAGATACTTCATCTATACCCTTGTCTAAAGGGGCATTAAAATTTAACCCGACAATTTTTGATAAACATTGTTTTAGAATTTACAGGATTTACAAGGGCAGATACCTAAACCATTGTAAATACAGCCGGTCGATTCTGGAAAAATCTCACCGTGATAACTTAGGTGAAGTGAGCTTAGAGTGAGCTGTGAGTCATGCTGATGCTAGGGATAGACACTATTGACAAGTTTTCACGGTGAGATGGTTACAGAATTGCACGGCAGTACTGTAATTTAGTAAAACAAAATCTCTCAAAAATTCTTAAAATCCTTTTGACTTCAGAATTTTTTCCACTTAGGAGGCAAGACATCAATACTTACTAGAATTCTTTCGCTTTTTTCCACATTTCCTATTTCCAAGCACGGTTGAGCTACGATTCCGAACCTACAAAGTTCAAATAGTATACAATTTGTGCATACCTTATCCAAAAGTTGTCTTTAAAAGATCGCTCTTAGCGATAAAACCACCCATTGTGTCGCAATCTGTAAATTTTTTACATTAATATCTGTTATTTTTACGGTGCACATATAATAAACAGCCGTGCGATTCTGTAACCATCTCAACGTGAAAACTTGGGTGAAGTGAGCGTGGAGTGAGTCGTCAATAGTGTCAATCCCTAGCATCAGCATGACTCACAGCTCACTCTAAGCTCACTTCACATTAGTTATCACGCTGAGATTTTTCCAGAATCGACCGGCTGTTAGTATTCTATTCTATTTTATACTTAATAATCGCTCCGCCAATGCAATATGTCCTTACCCAATAAAACATCTGCCGTACTTGCAAAGGGGTACAAGCGAAGCAATTATAAACACGAAAAAGGTTGTATATTTTCATCTAAGTGATCTCCGTAGCTATACACTACTTCTTACTAACGTTCGTACTAACTATTCTAAAATAAATGAGATTTTTAATTGAGTTCAGATAAATGTTGGAAACGTGACTGTTAAGTTTTGAAGTGCAATCTAAGTTAAGTTTTAGGACGATTGTTGTTTCATACAATTGTTGGTACGTGATTTGCAAATGTTAGTGAATTTACAAACAATTGAAAGTAAACGATATCTTATACAAGGTGTAACTTAAATAACGCACAACCTCTTAAGGGGTCATTGTACTCATCATTATGAACAACTTTTACTATGGGACTAAACCTGAAATCGCGAAAAAAAAATCAGCTGTTCCCTACATTTATGTTCGCATAACTCGTCAAAATGTAGGGAACAGCTGATTTTTTTTTTCGCGATTTCAGGTTTGGTCTCATAGTAAAAGTTGTTCATAATGATGAGTACAATGACCCCTTAAGAGGTTGTGCATTATTTATGTTACACCTTGTATAACATTTCTTATGTGATCCTCCGTTAAGGATTTTGATAATGGTAACTTAAGGCATGAAAGGGTTAGAACAGGTCGTTGGTACTGTATTGAATTATATACTTAATTATTACACAACTGACATAATATACAGAAGCCACTTCTGTTCGGTAATTAGCTTCGATAACCTAAGCTAAAGCACACCTCGGACACTTCATATAACCCTCGCAAAATAATTACCTATTACTACTATACAACGTGTAACGTTAAATGCGCAAAACCTCAGACACCCCAACTGATTTTTAATTCAATGACCTATTTCAGAGAGAAAATAAGTCATTTAAAAAATTGTAAAGGTTTTATGTGCTTATTTTAGTTTTACTGGCCATTCTGATCGTTTCTTGCGTCTGCGACGACGCTTTATCGAGGGAGGAGTCGTCACCGGGCCGCTGCGCCGCGCTGACATTGGGTTGCTTGACCTATTAATAAATAGACACGGCAACGTTTTTAATGAAGATTTTTTGAAAAATGTTCAATGTGGTTCAATTTAATTCTGCTCGTTATTCTGATCAAACTATTTTCAGGTTTTGCGCATTTAACGTTACACGTTGTATAACTAAATGACGTTTGTACACGTGCCAATGTGTGCGTGAACTCTATTAGGGTTGGATGTCGTGCGTAGTGTAAAAAAAACCGGCCAAGTGCGAGTCGGATTCGCGCACGAAGGGTTCCGTACCATTATCTATAAAAACGACAAAAAAAACATGTCTGTTGTATGGGAGCCCCCTCAAATTATTTATTTTATTGTGTTCTTAGTATTTGCTGTTATAGCGGCAATAGAAATACACCATCCGTGAAAATTTCAACTGTCTAACTATCACGGTTCATGAGATACAGCCTGGTGACAGACGGACGGAAGGACGGACGGACAGCGGAGTCTTAGTAATAGGGTCCCGTTTTACCCTTTGGGTACGGAACCCTAAAAATGGCGCGGAAAGTGCACCGATTTGCGTCGGGCGAAACGAACGACGACGGCGCTGCCCGAACGTGTACATTATTATGAAGTGAGCTTATGCGAGCGGCGTTCAATTATTTATTTATATAGTCGGGTTCGTAATGAAATAAAAATAATATTATAATAGTTATTATGTAAAAAAAGGTTTATTTATTCAATCAATTATGGCAAAATAAGGTACCTACCTAAATACATATTGCCTAATTACTCGATGCTGACATTGCTCGATGAAGATAAGCATACAAATAAAGCAATATCCAACATCGTGATTAAAACTCAAATAAAACTTTTAAATAATTGTAAAATTGTGTGTTCGTGTCAGCAGTACAGCGCTGCGGTTCTCTTACAATTGGGTAGTTGCATGATATTGAATACTATATATTCTAGTAGATAATATATCCACACATGTAATACAATAATAGAATTCGAAATCAAATTTGAAATCGGTCGAAAAATAAAAAACTTATAACTTATAGAAACTTTTTGTCTATCTCTTTCTCGCAAAACGAAGTTTTGCATGTAATTTATATGGCGATACTGAACTATGACGTCACAATTCAGTATTTCCCTCTCTGTCTAATTGAGAGTTTTGAACGATCATATCTTTTCAATTTTTAAAAATATTAAAAAACTGTTTATACCAAGCTATTAGTGAGGTAAAAAAGCTTCAATTTAAATAATAAAAAAAAATTAGTCAACTCGCGGATTACCAGGCAGCGCCCTTGCTAAAGAGTCAGCGACGAATAAGAGCGCGGGGAAGGAGTGTCCCTTCTGTACATAGTACTATTTTGTATTCTGTGGCTTAAGTAAGTTTAAGTTTATTTTGTGAAGAATATTTATATTAGTATTAACACAGAGATTAAAATACAGCAGCAACTTTTGTTTTACTTTGCGGCTGACGAGAGAATGCGTTTTTGACACCTGTCACTTTCATACAATACGTGTTTTGCGAATTTTATCTTTATTAGCTACTAGAACAGTTGCACTTATAGGTTGATTCCGACAATAGCTCAACATTTTAATTTCCTTCTCTAATGTATGCATGTATAAAAAGGACCAACACAAATAATATGACGATCACATTTATCGACTTCGACGTTATCTCTAAATTCAAAATTCTCTCTGTAATATAAAAAAAGAAAATAAACGAACTGGCAACGAAAAATCCACCGGAACAAAATTCTAATACGGAACTGGGAAAATGGAAGGCGTTCCGTTTCACCGATAGACTTTGATAAAAGTTTGTCTAAGTTATCAGTGGGCGGAGTATCACGTGCCAACGACCAGTCACTTCCTTGCTACTTCGCTAACAAGATTTATTTTAAAACTACCTTCCGTCGATTTAACTTTTATGAAGGTGTGTGTGAAAATTATTATTTTCTGCTGAAAAAACGGGATATTATATTTTTTTATTATAGGCATAATCATACTATAATGTTCCCACTGCTGGGAACCCTCATCTCTTCGAGAAGGAGTGGGCTGTAATCTACCACGCGAGCCCAGACGTCACATATTGTATTCGATTTTTTGGTTCTAGAACATACCGGTTTCCTCACGATGTTTTCCTTCTACCGTTGTATTAAATGATAGCACTTTCCTTCAAATTGTGTAAATAATATTAAAAAGTAGTTTATCTAATCTATATCACTAATCCCAAAAGGAAAATTAACATGATTGTGAACACAGAGCAAGCTTCCTCTACCAAATAAAAAAGCTTAAATAAATTGACCCAGTTATCACGGAGACACCCTACCTATATACATTAGGGTGTCCCAAAAAAATCAAAGTCGTTTTTTTTAAACGCATACCCTCTTAATTTTTTACTTTTAAGTCAAAACAATTATAAATAAAATCTTAAGAAGGTAGGACCTCGGTAACCCGTGCCGACTTACATCAATACATGTCAGTACTTGCTTTCTAAGGCTGACGCGACCTAGTGTGTCGATGTGTTTGTGATTACTCGTTATTTAGTTATAGAACTCGCGTTATTTTCAATCAGTCAACATGTCAGTGCAATTACGCAGTTCTAAAAGGGGTATATTTTTGATAGGTGACGTAAAACATCAAATAACGGGTTCAAAACTTCCGTCTAATGGACAAGTTCTAGCAGTTTTATTTTACAATATTCGTGTAGTGAATTTAACTGTCAATGAAAGCGCGAATCTCATTATTCGTGAGTGTATTATATATTGGGAAAAGGAGCGTATTCCTACTAAATCTTTGCCTAATTGTGTGAAAAAACTTGTAAACTTATATCAAGTTGCAAAAAAATGCACAAAAGACACCAGTCGTATTTAAGCAACGCCGTCAAGACTTTGTCAAAAATTTAGAAAATTTGTTTGTCATTGCACACGCTGTTGCGCTTCAATTAATAAAAATAAATGAGGATAGAATCTTTTAACAACGGCAAAGGGAACCAGGCCGACCTGGTCACTTAGCAGGAGTGGATAAAGACATTGACTGATAGAGAGGAAAGAGCGCGCCTCAGAACTATCGAAGAAGAAAAACGACGTGGTAAATATTTATCTGAGCCGTCTCCTTCGATATCATCTTATGTACCTTTACAAGATGACTCATCATCTGAATCTAATAAAAACTTACATTTACAAGAGGACGTACCGAAGCTTGTCGAGAACACGCTACCCAGCAAAACACCTCTGCGGAGAGATTTTATTACTCCAAAATTAGTAGCTGTGCTAGAGGTGTCAATTGAGTATGAGAGATTCTGTGTTCATTCTTGAAGCAATATTGAATATCAATGCACTTCAGCAATAAGATCACCTTACCAAGAATTGTGCTTTTTGAAATCAATGAAGTCTTACGAGAAAATTGATAAAACGATCTCAAAAGCAGCCTTGCAGAAGATTACTCAGCATTTGTGGTATTTAACTGACGAAGTTTCTATATTAGCACTGTTTGATGATGATGTGAACCAAGAAACTAAAGTTAAAATGGTTCAAAATTTAACCAAAGAGAAAGAAAGAACTCATGGAAAACGATACATCCCATCAAAAGAAGAACTTTGCGGTTCATTGTATGGTAAGTTTATTAAAGAACATTGGCATTAATAGTAAAATAATTTTTTACTTTCATTCCCTGTGAAAGTATATTTTTTAACACTCTTATCTTATTTTGTTTCAGAAAAAAACATCTCTGACTTCATCTCAGTTAAAAGCAAGTCCTTGTTCAACCGCCTTAAAATTGAAGACAGTTTTCTACATGAATGTCCTACTTTGTGGTCAAATAATGCTTCGTTTCAAGAAGCCAAAAAAAAGTTTCGGCACTGGAGGTAGTAAACGATGTAGCCGAAAGAGCGATTAAGTTAATGCAAGACTTTCATGGATTAATCACTGTTGAGGAGGAATAAAAACAATTTTTATTACGTTGCGTACAAGAACACCGCAAAATTTATCCTGAAAACAAACGTTAAAAAGAAAATTTGAACAATAATAATATTTTTTAATGTGAATTAATAAATAATATACAATTTGGGTGTACTGGAGTCTTAATTAAGAAATAAAAATTAAGATCTAAATTCCTCCTACAGTAAGTCAGTACAAATTTTCATGTGAAAAGTTTGGCATCAAGTCGGCACGGGTTATCGTTGTCCAATCGCAATAATATTTATTATTTGAGTCAATGTGGTCAATCAGAATAAAAATAGAGGGTATGCGTATTTGATTTCGCAAAAAAAAAAAGATCCCTTGTGTCTTGGGACACCCTAATATACATGAAAAAAAAAAGCTACGCATGACCTACTTCTGTTTTTTTTTTAAATAAGGAAAATATTGTGAAACTGGCCTCCAAATGAGCTTTTAATAGGCCTCTAGACAAAATCAAACTGGTTGCTAATATAATTGTATAATTTATCTCCTTTATTTCCTTCAATACATATATTATATTTTTAAATATTAAAATATAAAAAATATAAAAACATTTTAAAATATAAAAAGTAAAAGTAGCCCACCGGTGTTGGGAACAGGGTCTTAGTTACCGGCGCTCAGGGCTCCAGAGAGAGGAACCTCCTGACCATGCAAGTCGTGTCCAGAAGTACCGCTTTCTGAAGCGCAAGCCCTTGATCCAGCTGTCCAACGAGAGCCTCCTCAGTTGTTAGTCGAGCCTCGTATAAGTTATTATTTTTATGACATTAATTTTAGGAGATTACTCACACTCTTACCTATTATACGTCTACTTTTATAATACAATATTTGTAAATATGTGAGCACCATTATCTATCACAAAATTAATTTATCTGTCAGTGTATCATTTTTAATTATTTTTTATGTATTGTATAATAGTAATTTTGTTCTAGGTACATCGTCTTCACATATTATTATAATGAATGTATACAAAATATTGTAAAACATTTTAAAACAGCAAGTGCGTTTCTTAACTATTCTTTAAGATACGTACATACCTTTTAGAAGAAGCAACTAGAATAGATTCGTTTATTTTTTTTGTAAATTTTGACGTTCAGAAGTTCCCATTTCAAATTAATGATTTGACTTTGACTTTCACTCTGACCCACATTACACATAATTATGCTCTTTCACGAATGTATTACACATTCGTAATACATCGAGTAATACGACTTACAAAATACAAAACACTATCACCAGTCCTTTCCAAACCTCCAGTATAAAAATAACCACTAAATAAACCAGAAAACTATGCGTTTAAAACCTTTGAACATGAAACTATTCTCGGCACGTTCATAACATTATGATAGTATGATTACCTTCTCACCACAAACCCTTTTACGTGGCCACAGGGATATGGAACTACTTATAGGATTTTCTTTGCATAAAAATAAGAAGGGTAAATGAGTTTTCTTAATGTGTTTAGGTAGTGTCTGTTTGCCCCCCCCCACACCCCCCTACCCCACCACCCCACCACTTACGTAGGTCGTGGGTTCGAATCGAGCCAGGCGCTGTACCTAGTGTAAATGTCGGTAGTCGTGTAAGTGACGGCACGGTTGGCGCAGTGGTTAAGCGATTGACTGCTGCGCTGCGTGTCGCGGGTTCGATTCCCGCACGGAACAAATATTTGTATGACCAACAAGTAGTTGTTCCGGGTCTGGCTGTTTGTGTATGACTTTAAATGTTTGTAAACGCACCCACAATACAGGAGAAATTCCTAGTGTGGGGACACCTATAAAAAAAAAAAAAAAATTCCCCACTGCCCTCAAAACGGTGAAGGAAAATTCGAATATACGTGACATCTACTAACCCACACTGGGCCCGCGTGGCAGATTACATTCTACTTCTTCTCGAAGTGAGAAGGCCTGTATCTCAGCAGTGGGGAGATTCTAAGCTGATCATATAAATAGCTTACAGAAAAACAGAAAAACTTTCCGGTACACCCAATATTTAAAAAAAAAATACACACTACGTTATAGGCCGCGTCCGCTTTCCGCGATGAATCATGTCGCTTTTCTGCATCATAATTCATAACAAACGATCACGTAATCGCGTATTAATTCGCACGACAGTCGCTTTTGGTTACGACAAATGGATATAGCCCTTCCGTGCAACTGTCAAAAAATGACAGTTATGAATAGAATGTACGGACAATTCAGGGTGGTAATCAATTTGCATATCGAATAAATCCTGAGATTACCTCATTGCGATTTGGGGCTGGCACCGATGGAAAATGAGAGCATTGATTAATAACTTACCTGTCAAAGTCAAAATCAAATCATTTATTTCAAATAGGCACATAAAAGGAAATTTTGTATGTTAAAAATTAAAAAAAAAATACAATTGATTCTAGTCGCCCCTTTTAAAAGATTTTTTCGTACGGAGAAGAATGGGCAAGAAACTCCACTCTCTTTTTCTCCATTTTCTTTTTAAAATATTTTATATTTTGTATACATTAATAATATAATTACATCTGAAGACGATGAACTGGAATAAAATTACTGTGGTATAGTAATTGTATTCTAGTTGCATCGTCTTTAATAGTTTAAAAGAATTATAAATAAAGCAATGAAGTGTAATATTCTAAAATAATGACACTGTATTTATTTATTTAATACTTTAAGCACACAAATGTACAGAGACAGACTTAATGCCTTAGGTATAGGAAGTGACTTTCTCTAAACATTAAGCCTCAAATTTCTCCTAAATACAGCATTGAAAGGAAGAAAAAAAATACGTTTATTGGCTGTACAGCAAAATAAATACACCGTAAAGCTATAAAAACAGAAAACAAAGATAAACAAGTTTTTATAATTAAAAGTTAATTGATTCCAGCTCAGGATCAATTTAAATCTAAGGAAGTGTCTACAAACGGATATGTAAGTCGTGATTCTATCTGAAAAATCAATTTAAATTAACCGGTTGATGCCGGTGGATGCCGTAATTACAGAAATAATTCAAAAGCCATTGTGTCTCTCGTGGATCCACGTTCCCATACGAAGGGTGAAGAGACGACACAATAATCTGTAGGTGCTCAAATGTTTCTTCCTCTTAGCGTGTCGATGGCAATCGAAATAAAGTCAGCTCTGAATTTGGCTAATAATTTAATTTTTTTACAAGCATTTGTTAATTTAATTCGACTAAGAATAGATTCAAAGGAAAAGAGAAGGAAATTATAGGAGAGATTCGAAGGTAATAAGAGATTTTTATAAAATAATTTAGGAACTATACTTAGTTACTAAATTATTTTATAAAAATCTATTTTCCTTTGAATCTATTCTTAGTCGAATTAAATTAACAAATGCATGTAAAAACATTAAATACTTAGCCAAATTCAGAGCTGACTCTATTTAGATTGCCATCGACACGCTTTAGTAACTAAGTAGTGCTCAATCTTGACATGTTAATTTTTAATCATTACTATTTTTCCTCAAATTCATTCAATCAAAATCAAAAGTCATTTATTCAAACTAGGCTGAGAATCAGCACTTTTCGAACGTCAAAATTACAAAAGACAGTCCCCCAAAACGCCCGCCCTTCACCACTTCCTAGTGCTTTCGCTGGGAAGAAGAAGTGGCGCAACAAACTCCCCAGCAGCACAGCTGTCTGTTCAGTTAGAAAATATACTTGACTGAATACAATACAAGGTATGCAAAGCAATTAACATTACAAGACACAGAACGCTAAATTAAATTATTTGCCGTATGTCAGCTAGCAACGCCAATATACCAAGAAATACAATAAAAAACTATACGTAGGTACTCAAGCAAAAATTAATAAATGGAAATTAAATAAAAGCCTCCAGGTATAAAGGGCGTGACCGCTAACATGTTTATGCAATGCTGGGTTCAGTTTACATAGCTGTCGCTTGAAGTCACAAATGATAAACTAGGACCATAAAGAAACTAAATAAACAAGTTATTAATAATGATAACAATGATAAAACCATGGTCACCAAGACGACCAGTCACCACAAGCAGCACCCGTTCACGAGCATAACGCAAATGCAAAGGCAATGTTATAATTCTCAATTTTTATTTTTATCCTGCCTACACTATTTATATATGAATGTTCAATCTTGACATGTTAATTTTATATTTTTTTCCCTTCTAATTTCATAATTTATATTCATAATTTATTTTCTCTATTTTTATCGTGTTACACCTAGTTATATGTGCATGCTGTGGTCTCCTGTAATTGAAGGAGCACACGTAAAAGAACCTTTTTATTATTGTAAATTTCTATTGTTTATGTGTATCCTTTGCTAGAGGTCCTAAATAAATAAATAAATAAATAAGTATAGTTCCTAAATTATTTTATAAAAATCTATTCTTACCTTGCAATTTATTAATAGGTGCCTGGCACACGATACAAGTAACGCTTAAAGATAAAAGCCAGCAGTCTTAAAAGCCTGCCCGTCTGTATTAGCCTCGATAGGTTGGACACTACTCTGACTTGACCGTTTTTAACGATCAAATGCACTAAGGAGGTCGGTGTATACGTGCAATATCTTGCAGCAAGGAGGATTTAATTAGAAATTGTTATTTTATACTTGCTTTGGAAATAGAAAGACATGAGGAGAATAAATGTACGTAACTGTAACGATCGTGTCTGAGCTAAAAATATTAAATAGGTATCGTTGTTAAAGACCAAAGTACAAGTGTTTGTTATAGAGGATAAAAATGTGTACACTGGATAAACTTTTTATACTAAGTGCTCGTGGCTAAGTAATATCAGCCAAAGGGGTCGATCTAATAGGTTAAGCTATGCTTGCCGCGGTTGGTCCGTGGATGGATATTTATGTACCGAGACCCCTCCGTGCCTCAAAAAATACGTTAAGCGGTCGGTTCCGGCTGTCATTCGTGGATCTTTGACAGTCGTCACAGTCGTCAGCAGCCCGAAAGTCTGACCAAGTCAGTCTTCAAGCCAGTCTTACCAAGGGGTATCTTATTACCTAGTAACTAGGTTGTAGAGGTCAGATAAGCAGTCGATCCATGTAAAATACTGGTATTCAGCTGCATCCGATTAGACTGGAAGCCGACCCCAAGATAATTAACAAAAGGCTCAGTTTAACATATTTCCTATAAAAAAATTTGTTCCTCAGTTAAAAGTTATCTGACAACTGGGCAATCCTACAAACTAATATAATATCCTAACCTAACAAAACTCCGATTTTTATTTTGCTAGACTAAAATGACAACTGCGGTTGACCTTTCTTTCAAGTGTGTGTGTGTATTTAGTATAATGGTATTATCTGTCATTTTGGTCTAGCAAATTAAAAAAAAAAAACAGAGTTTAAAACTATTAAACTATAAACAAACAAAATATTGTGTGGAAGATTACTCTGCATCGCTGTTGACTGGTAATGTACCTAAGACCAAAGTTAGTGCAAAAAATGTGTTTTCTTTCTTCTTGTTTTTTCTTTAAATACCATCCCACCATGAGCAGGCAGATAGAAAACGCCTAGCTTATTATTATTATTATTTTTTAATAATATGGCGTGTAAAACTGATTCCGATATCATATTTACAGAATAAACAGTTTCATTTCATTTCCTTTGTTTAAGATTCAGGAACTGGTTAAATCCATATAGTTTTTACTGTGTGTACGTACATAAATAATAAAATAAAAATAAATAAATAAAACACACTGTCATCCAAGACAACAATGGCTCCCTAATAAATTAACCCTAAACTGCTCAAACAAAATGTACGAACATCAACTCATTGGGGGGATGAATGAAACAAATAAAATAGCTTACGTTGTACCACGTAGAACGAAATTGACTCACCCCCGAGGGATGTGACTCGCTACCGAATTGTAGGGGAACTTTACTTGTTGGCACACGCAAGCACATTGTGTTGTTTGGGATGTTGATTTATAGCAATTTCGGTTATTGTAGGTACCAAAGTTTTTTTTTCAACATTTTTAATTTGTTTTGTTTGGCAATAGGTCAATTTATCAATAAGTTACTTAACTCCCAGGTAGAGCAAGCCATATTTTTCTTGTCTGTAAGCGTTGTAAAGGCGACCTGGGATGTATCAAGTCGCCAAGTCACAAATACTAAAAAAAAAAAAAATATTATGTAACAGGTTTAATTCGTGAAATTATGCCAAATTGCAGCAAATACTTTTTGAGGACAATGTACCTAGTTAGTTCAGAATCGTTTACTGAATCGATTTATGTAATTTTTAATATTTTTGTTTTCCAAAAATAATTTAAACTACGTAAATAAGGTACACTTCAGCTATACAGTCAAAACAAACCAAAAGGAATGAAGTATGCTAAACCCTTATTATACGTGTGCTTGCATAGATTTGTAGTTTGATAACCATTTTTACTCACAATCAATTTAATAAATAAACAATGTTTTATACATAACACCAAAAATTCAGTGTGTGTCATGATTATAAAATAATATTCTAATAGGGGTTTTTGATGGTGTGTTATGTCCGGGACATATAGGTAGGTATGTAAATAGTTTATCACGGGATTTTTTTTTTTTTTTTTGTAATTTAACCACTTTACGGTTTTCGGATTTTTCCTATACTTGTGCTACATGACATTGCTTCTTGCCAAAATTCATGAAGTACCATATTGGTTTTGATTCCGGAACATAAACGCCCGTATCTTTTGAATGCGTTGACTTAGACGTTTGATTTTTTCACTGCTTCAAGTAATTGCAGTTTTAACCATTTGATTTTAATTTCAACTTGATAACTCTATGCGTTCCTGAGAAAAAGGGTCTTGACCGACGGACAGACAAACGGACAACGAAGTGATCTTTTCGTTTTGAGGTACGGAGGTCTAAAAACGTAAGAATTTTTTAACTACGCGGTCTTCATGCAAGGAATGTCCTTTAAAAGATAGGTAGAAACGAAAACGGACCTGTGAAAATAACATTAATGGTGATCCATATTTATGATAGTATTCGAAAAAAGTATGTTAGTAACCAAATATTAAAATAAATGCCACAATTTAGTTATAAAGTATAACTAAATTAAATAACTGAAGTATTCATATAAATTCAAATTGTAAAACAAATTCATCAGTTCAATCTCAATCATCTTTAAATTAATTAAAATCAATGTTGTAGTAGCAACTACAATATATAAAATATAGCTACAATTGCTGCATTTGTTAGATAATTATATAACAACATACATTTTATTCAAGAAAAAGTACGCCAGCACTGACAAAATCAAAAGTGCCTCTCAAACCACAACTATATACTTGGCTCTTTACTTGTCTATGGGTCTTTGTTACCTGAAAATAAATGGTTTTATTATTATTATTAACAGCATTGTAAACCATTTTTATTTGCGGTGATATCATTTGAAATACCTCGGTACATCAGAAGCGCAGCGGCGGTCGCGGGGTTAAGCGATAAACATAAAATTAATTATAGGATATGCGAGAACCATAGACCGCATGAAATGGTTTGTTGTGAAATACATTTATTTTATTAAACTACTCGTAACGCACTGGTGACTGGATGCGAAAGGCGGAGGAGAGGGTGTTGTGGCGCAGTCTGGGAGAGGCCTATATCCAGCAGTGGACTGCGATAGGCTGAGTTGATTGATTGACTCGTGACTTTCGGCTACATTTCGTGGACTACGTGTAAAATAGTTTGTTATTATTATGATTGAAAATTCGATTATTATGATAGAAAGTTCTTAACGTGCCGAAAGCGTCATCCGTTAAATTCTAGTGACAAAATATTTTGATATTTTGGTAATATAGATATGATCAGGGCCTTAACACAAATGTATCCCTTGGTATTTTTACAAATAAGTATTTCCATGCTTGCGGAATAAGCAAGCTGATTACACCTGGAGGCTTTTATTTAATTTTGATTTATTATTTTTTTGCTTGAGTACGTATAGTTTTTTATTGTATTTGTTGGTATATTGGCGTAGCTAGCTGACATATGGCAAATAATTTCATTTAGTGTTCTGTGTCTTGTAATGTTAATTACTTTGCATAGCTTGTATTGTATTCAATCAAGTATTTTCTAACTGAACAGACAGCTGTACTGCTGGGGAGTTTGTTGCGCCACTTCTTCTTCCCAGCGAAAGCACTAGGAAGTGGTGAAGGGCGGGCGTTTTGGGCGACTGTCTTTTTTAATTTTGTCGTTCGAAAAGTGCTGATTCTCAGCCTAGTTTGAATAAACGACTTTTGATTTGATTTGATTGATTTGATTTGGTATGCCAGTGGGCTGGTCATGTTTGTTGAAACACCGATAGCAGGTGGAGCAGACGTTTCCCGGAGTGGAGACCACGTATCGGCAAGCGTAGGTAGTTTGGGTAACCCTCCAGCTAGATGGATAAAGGCGGCTGGGACAGACTGGATGCGGAAGGCGGAGGACAAGGTGTTGTGGCGCAGCCTGGGAGATGCCTATGTCCAGCAGTGGACTGCGATGGGCTGAGTTGGTTGATCGATTGATTTGCGTGCCTAACTATTACTATATTAAATTCCACATTTTTCTATGTTCATTCTCTCATTCATGAGTCTGAACACGGATTCACCATTACTGGCAATTGAAACAACGTTGCCAAAGAAATCAGCTCGTTCAGATATTGCATAGACCCAACTTACACGATACAAAACTAATCCTGTTACCACTTAATCATCGCTGCAGGCATACCGTAATCTCAAACTACCGTCATACTAACTCCGTTCAGACTGCACCTAGCTCCAGTAAGTACTTCTTCAAAGTTTAACTTTAGTTAAGCTGGCAGTTGACCGGGATATGCAGGGTTATGTAGACTAAACGGAGTTTGATCAAAGCTATTGTGGAAGGTAGCTGTGTGAAGAGCTTTAGTTTGTTTTGGTGTGGAGAATGTAGCTTTCTGAGAAGAGGGGCTGCTATTATGAATATCATCGGTTCTCGTCCATAATTAAATGAAAATATCAATTTACTAAATTTATATTTTAAATGTCGTTTAATTTTATTCTCTTATAGGTGCATAAGATGACAAAATTAAAATGATATATAAAATATAAATTTCCTTAAAAGAAATACTTAAATATTTAAGGAAACACATTTCTTAAAAACCCTTTCCTTAACCTTTATCGTGTTTCTTTTCCTGTAATTTAATATTGTCATCTTATGCACCTACATATAATATGACAAATTACCAAATTTAAATTGACATTTAAAATATTTTCACATGTCATTGTTTATAGTGGCTTTAGAAACCTTTTAATCTATTGCTAAGTAATTCAGATGTCTTCAGTTTTTGTTTTTTCCGAGAAAAGCATAAAATAGATTTTTTAATAAATTATTAAACAATACCCTTCAAAAGTTACGTATTTGATTTTTTTCCACTTCAGCTGTGAAGCCTCATTATGATTTAAAATTACAAAAATATGAAAAGTCAGCAGCAGTCAAGCCAAAAAAACAATAGAAACATAAAAACAAAAACATAAAAACATTTTACTGTGCAGTTCCAACATTATAATGTTTAACCATAATGTGGCACAACAACTGAAACGGTAAAATGTCAACTACCTTTTGGAGATATTTAATTCAATTAAAAATCGTTCTTTTGTTTTTTTTTTTCTTGTATGTATTTAATTTTGTTTTTTGTTAGTTTTTTTATTGTTTGTTTTCTACAATATTTGTACGCCTTCACGGCAGAGCATAGCGCCCAGATGATTAACCTAAGACCTTTACGTAAATACCTATGTTTCACAAATAAATATTCTGATTCTGACTCTGGGCACTGTAGTTACAATTATTCTTCCTGATTATTCGCTGTAAATATCGCTACTCGGAGGCTTGTAAGATAATACTCTCTCGTATATCTAAGTAGATGACGTCAAAACCGAACAAGTATCAGCACCCTAATTGCGTAACACACTCAATTTGAATAATTTTGAAGCATACTGCTAATCTGCAAATGTTTGAAAAATTTGTCTGCTCAACAACGTAAATAACGCAATGAATGTTGTTGAACTGTCAAAATGAAACCCATTGCTACTGATAGTGTGTTACGCAATTACTCTGCCGGTTTTAACATCATTTGAGTATACAAGAGTACTTCATAAACAGGTAAACAACTATATGTTTACTTTCCTACGCAGTACTAATGATCCTTATTAAGAATTCCTCAACTAACCTCAATAAAAATAAAAATAAATCAGACTTTTATATTTTTTCCAGTCACAGCGGGTAGGTATGCAAAGCCTTTGGATCCGATCCGCTGTGAATTTAATTATTAGTAACGCCGCAAATTTAAATTGGATTGATCTCGGATAATCTCGTTCATCCGAATCGGCTTAAACCCCCAATGTAAGGTATGGAAGGTGGACTTTAAGCTCTATCTATTGACTTGTCGGTGTAAGTTTTAGATTCAGTTATGAATGAGTAAGAGGGTTAGAATATAATAAAATACTCATTATTTACACAAAATATTTGTCGATGTTCTCAAAATTAAAAAATTCCACCAACTAAAGAAATACTTAAAAAAAATATTGCATTTAGTTTTTAATTTAAATCTAACTGCAAAACCTCTTTAATTTTTATAGTCAATCGATTCAACTAGCATCAAAGACAACGCTGTTTTGAAACTTATTTGCTGCCGCGATGCGTTATTGTCATTTATCAAAAAAATTGCTTTACCGCGCCAAAAAGCGCTCAATACTGCGGGAAAAAGTACATGCAAATGATTAGAAACAGTAAAGCTGGCATATAATGAAGAGTAAACAAAGTTGAGCCGTGTTGGCTCAATAGTATCGGCCCAGACTTACGAGTTGTAGGTCGTGAGTTCGATCCCGTGCAGGCACTTTACTCTGTGTATTTAAATTCATCACCACTTCTCTCAAAACGATCTTCTTTTAACCTTCACCAGGTTAAAAGAAGATCGCGAGGAAACGGGCATGTCCTAAGAAGACATGCGATATCCACCAACCCGCACTGAACCCGCGTACTCTTAGTGAAGGCACACTCCCTCTCAGACAGGAGGCCTGTGTCCCAGCAGTGGGAATATTACAGGCTAATTCTGCTAAACAAAGTTGATTATTGCAAAACAGAACATTACGCATCTGATGATCAATAACAGTATCATCTTAAATCTAACTCCATTACTAAATAGATTGTAATTGCGATTTCAAACAACGTCGATCACAACTAAATTGAACGTGAATTGACCACAGCCCTAAACTGTGCATCTATTGATAACACATCAGATCTACATTACGTAGGTTTAAATTCCTAATTAAAGCTACATTACCCATTCTTAAAAGAAAATAAACCAGGAAAACCGGGAAACCCAGTTACTGGGTTGTGGAGATAAGATAGGCAGTCGCTCCATGTAAAATACTGGTATTCAGCTGCATCCGGTTTGACTGGAAGCCGACCATAAAATAATTGGTAAAAGGCTAGGCAGATGATGACCCAGTCGTAAATTGAACACATTGAATTTAAGAAAACTTCAGATTCGTAAAGCGTTGTCTCTGTCACTCATACCTACGTGGCAGTCTCTTTCTAACACTCTTATTGTGATTTTATGCCCGAGTACCTACTCGGACATAAATATACTCTATCTATTTGTATGACTAACTATTTCAAAGCATGATTCAAAGAAAGTGCCATCTCGTGCCACCCGTGGGTGACCTTAAATATGAATATGGGAGTATGTGGGTACTATAAAAAGATGATCTTCCTTCTGTATGGCGTTGATAAAAACTTTTTTATAAAAAAAAAAACAACCGACTTCCAAAAAAATACTACAAAGTGGACGTCGGTGTCGTTGGTTCCACATTTTCGTTTAATGAGACCGACTTCTAAAATTAAAGTTAGTTTTCACTTTGTAGTGTTTTTTTGGAAATCAGTTGTTTTTTTTTATAAAAAAGTTTTTATTTTTCACTTTTTAGTTATACCTACCCCATACAAATTCATATAACACTACTTCCTATGTAAATATCAGTGACAGGAAGCTATTAAAACATCATCAATATAAAGTAAGTGGAAAAAAATCGTATCATTGAAGCTAATTCAAAAACTACCCAAGCAAAGTTAATAAAATTTTACTTAATATGGGACCACCCCTGAGGGCATACCTTATCCATTAAAAATGAGAGAATTTTGCAAATCTGTCTATGACGGAGTTATGCCCTTTTAGTTATAATAACATACATAAAATATATATAATAATAATAATAATATTCCACAACTTTCACACAACGCCATCTAGTCCCAAACTAAGCAGAGCTTGTGCTATGAGTACTAGACAACTGATAAACATACATATATATTTCTAAATACATACATATTATAGATAAATTTATTACACCCAGACAAAGAACAAATGATCGTGCTCATCACACAAACATTTGTCCTACGTGGGAATCGAACCCACGACCTTGGGCATAGCAGTCAGGGCCACTGACCACTAGACCAACAGGCATCCGAAACATCCGAATTGATAACCTCCTCCTTTTTGAAGTCGGTTAAAACCAGTCTAAGGTCAAGTATTTTATCTGCCAAGATTACGAAAGACTTAGTACGAGGATGTTATAATTAATTATGGATAAAGAAGATTAATCATCCAAGCATGTCCCGTACATCATCATTTGAAATGCAATTAGTCAAATTGTACATCTTCATTAATCTTGAAAGAGGTATGACTGTATCCTCAGTTTATTTAATACGTAGCTTCACACAAGCTCTTCTGTACTTCCAAGGCTCAAATATGGCATAATATTTTTAGGAACTACGGCTGAGATCTATTGGGCACGCCACAATTGCGGCGGTAAGTCCCCTCTTTGAGGAGTGGTTAGAGAGGCGCCACGCCGTCCTCACCTTCCGCCTGACGCAGGTCCTCACCGGACACGGCTGCTTCGGGAGGTTCTTGTTCCGTATAAGGCGGGAGGAAACGCCCGGGTGTCACCATTGTGTGGATCGCTCGGAGGACACGGTGGAGCACACGGTGGAGGTCTGCCCGGCTTGGGCGGAGCATCGCCGCGTTGTCACGGCGGCGATTGGTGGCGGCGATCTCTCGCGTCCGGCCCTGGTCCAGGCCATGGTACGGAGCGAGAGTGCATGGGAAGCCGTCACCTCCTTCTGCGAAGCAGTAATGCTTGTGAAGGAGGAGGCGGAACGCGTGAGGGAGAGGCAATCTTTGCGCCCTCACGCCCCTAGTCGCCACAGGAGACGCCCTGGGCGTCGGGAGTCAAGAGCCGACTCCCGGCCACCATAGGCGCGGGCTTGCGGACGGTGAGCAATGGGCAGTTCGCCGTCCGATAAGGACCAGGCCTGGGTCGACGGCGCGTCGTGATCCACGCGCGCCTCAAAGAGATGTCAGCGGTAACTGAAGGGGTCCGCTAGGGCCGATGCCTGCCAGGGTCGCGGATTGTTCGAAAGAGTTACTGTGGCCCTTGGCATAGGCAACTGAAGGAACACGGGTGGGTTTTAGTCAGTAAAAGTCTGACACACCCTCCCGCTCCGCCTATAGCGGGAGAAGTTATTTGATAAATACCCACCCAAAAAAAAAAAATATTAAAGAGGGTCTCATGTAATTTTGACGCTCAAAAAATGCTGAGATCTATAGAGGATGGCGCAATGAACATCGACGTGCAAACTGCAACCAAGAATTCAGAGATGTATAAATTTGTCGTAGTTTACCAAAAAAAAAAAACACGCTACGCTGTCAAAATGTATGGAACAGTATTTTTTTATTTATTAATCGTCTAAAAATTTTAACGCAGAAGGTTCAGAATCATGTACAGACGCTAGCACATCAAGCTTCGGGTCGCTTGATGTGCTAGCGTCTGACAAATTTTCCCAATCCACTTTGAACATCACTACATAGTTAAAACAAAGTCGCTTCCCTGTCTGTCTGTCCCTATATATGCTTAGATCTTTAAAACTCCGCAACGGATTTTGATGCGGTTTTTTTTAATAGATAGAGTGATTCAAGAGGAAGGTTTATATGTATAATACATGCATAATATAGTAGAGAAACACTGATAATTTTAGAGGTTTCTAATGTGATGTCGTAAATAAACACATTTTTTTGCGCTTACATTGTAAACGCTGGCTGAACCATTCGAGATAGATCAAAATAATGTACTACAGTATTGTACACCTTAAAAAGTTCTACAAAAAAGTCCGCGACGGTATATGTCTATCTCTTAGGGATAACCCACAATAACCATTTTTTATCCTTAAGTTTTTACGAGAAATAATGGCTTATTTAAGAAGCAATTTTAGGCAATACAGCATTAATCCTTATCCAATTAAGTACCTTAAAAACATTGTGCATTTCATATAGATCATTATGACCCTTTACAGCATGTAATTTAAATGAATATTTTCGAAGATATTACAGTTTTAAAATGCGGGCGTTACCGGCTTGGCAGTCAGCCGGTGGCGCTTGAAACTACCCAACGGATTTTCAACTTTATCACTAAAGTATAATGTTCAAAGTTGATTGGGACATTTTTACAGTTTCGGGTAGCTTGATGTGCTGGCGTCTGTACTACAGTATTGTACACCTTAAAAAGGTCTACAAAAAAATCCACAATGGTATATTTCTATCTCTTATGGATAACCCACAATAACGATTTTTTATCCTATACTTAATAATGGCTCTAAAATTATCAGTGTTTCTCTACTATATTATGCATGTATTATACATATAAACCTTCCTCTTGAATCACTCTTTATCTATAAAAAAAAAAACCGCATCAAAATCCGTAGCGTAGTTTTCAAGATCTAAGCATACATAGAGACAGACAGACAGCGGGAAGCGACTTTGTTTTATACTATGTAGTGATCAGCATTGCACCCGTGCGAAGCCGGGGCGGGTCGCTAGTTAGCGATAAAGTTCAAAATCTATTAAAGAAATTTGACAGATTGTAGTAGCTTGATGTGCTGGAATCTGTACTTACTGAATATGGTTACAGTTTGCACCTTGATGTCCCTGACATCCTTTATACTTTACCTATAAAGTTCTTAGGCTAAGTTATATTACTGTTACTGTCGCACAACTATCGAAATATACGTGGAAGATAGAGACGGGAACATGTCCAAGTAGAGGAAGAGCATGACCTAAGCACCTAAAGCTTATAGATCTCGGCCAGAAACACAGGTAAGTGACTGAGACGAAGCTCTAAAAAACCGAAGTTGTTTATTATCCAATGTACTAACATCCACGTACTACTCGTATTCAACTTCCCACAATATTATAACCAATTTCCCTACCCAATTAATAACTTACAATGACAAAATACTACCTCAATAAAGCAAATTAACTCCAGTTTCAACAACATTGTTTCAATCTAAAATAAATACGTCACTATTGTACATGGTCGTGTCGGAACGTGTGGAAGGCACCCTATTGACGACAGAGTGACCATAAATCTATCAGGAGTGGGTCATATGACCCCCACGAGGCTGTTCGAGGCATATTTATATACTTTCCGACACAATTGAAACAAATTTACAATGGGTAAGTATGACTTTTAGAGCTTTAAGCGCTTTTTTTTATCGATATAATAATATATTTTCTCCATGGCAAGGGAAAAGGCGATTTATTTTTCATAAAAATTTTTGAATGATTTCTCCATTTGGCGTTTTCATTAATCTGATACACTAGAAGAACAACAATATTTGGATTTAAAAGTGTGTCCAAGGAGTTTCTTACCCGTTCTTCTTCATAGGTTACTATGCTTTGGAATTTGAAATTGTGTATACATATGTACACACACATATAAACAGACAAGACGAAACAACAGAAAATAACGTACAATTATTATAATTATTTTGTTTGTACAGAATAAGCATTTTTCTTTCTTCTTCTTTCTCTTCTTCTTCTTTCATTCTTTACAAAGGTGATGCTTATTTCTAAACAAATCTCTTCCAGCAGACATGCGATAAGAAAGTAGATAAACGGAGACAACGGGCGTAAGAGCAGAAGAGAATACAAAATACATAAATCCAAATAACAATTCACTAATTTAAATATAAACTTACAAAATTATGAGAATGCACTTCTCAAATAAATATCACTAAAATATGTATAATTCTGACTGACCGACTCCTGGAAAATTCAAAAGTGCCTGTAAATGTTTTATTTTAAATAAATGCTTTGAGTTTCAATATTGTAATAATTTTTTGGATGTTTGAGCATCAACAATATGCCTCTACATACTTAGGTACATACACAGATATATTTATTTATTTTATTATTTATGTACACACAGTAAAAATCATATGAATATGACATAGTAATAATTTGAGTACAAAGGTACTTCTTATTTCTTAAGAAATTTCTTCCAGCAGACCTGCGAAAGGAGAAGTAAAAAAGAAATGTAGACAATAGTGTGTGAGAACATGAAGAGAAAAATATGAATGTGATATACCATAACTACATCTTTCTTTCTATTGAGATCACAATGAACTGTTGTCACTTTAATTTACTTTATTTTATCAAGATTTAACGCTACATCATCCTAAATTATCTTCATAAAATACATCCCAAGTATCGGTAAAAAAGAAAAAAATATATCATAATCTAAGTACATGGCACATTTTTCACAACACTACTTTGAAACGGAGAGAAGTATCTTTGAAATGGGAACGATTTATAAGCTTTAGGAAATTGAGACATAAATCCGTTGGCTTGGCAAGCGTGTGATAAAAAGTGGACGCTGTGTCAAAGCTGTGTCGTGCAGAATTTTGCTTTTTTTATGATGGTCGAATGAAAATATCGTGTTGCTTGTGTTCTTTTATCCCAGGTTTGTTGGTGGATAGACGTAAATGTTGAAGGAGGCTTTACGAACTCATAACATATCATCACGGTTGTAATCCCTGAAGGGATAGGTAGGGTGTAGGTACAGACGCCAACACATCAAGCTACCCAAAACTGACAAATTTTCCCAATCCACCTTTAACTGAAAATCTATTAAAGAAATTTGAAAGATTGTACACGGAGAGAAAAGTCTTAGAAAAATTACTCTGCTGTCTCATAATCTGAGTGCATTTGAGTGGTAATGGAAAAATTACCATGCTAGCACAGTAAAAATTCTAATGCTGTACAGTAAAATTTATTGAACAAATAGTGAATTTTTCCCAATCTCACTCAGAAAATTTTCTGTAGATGTCACTTGCACTCACTTTACAGTGACGAGCACAGTAATTTTTCTAAGAATTTTCTCTCGGTGTAGTAGCTTGATGTGCTGGCGTCTGTACGTATAGTACACCCACATTTTACTACTAACCTTTAAGTCCCATGTAATAGGGGACGCGCCTATCGCCATCAACTGGGCACCGACCCAGACTCCGGGCTGCTACTGGAAAATTCCTGATAGAAAAACCCAACAACACTTTGCCCGATCTAGGAATCGAACACAGGACCGCTCAGTAGTAGCGCTTGCAACCACTATACCAACGAGGCAGTACTTACTCAATGTCTGTAATACACAGATACCTACAGCTTGTAAAAGACCGCCTACGGTATGAATAGGAGTATATTTAAATGGTCATAGAAAATTAATCATTGAAACAAGTCTCGTCCATCATTTCAAATGCAATTTGTTAAATCGTATTATGAATTAATCTTGTTTGAATTGATGTTGATGTAGGTACTAGTAACGAGTATGAGTTCAAATTTGATTTGGAACGTTCTGGTCTGTAATATGAAATACATAATAATATGTTGTAATAATAATAATAATGTTCTCGTCTGGCTAACGGCGAGTACTTACACAGGCATAACCAAGTAGCCAGGATTATTCATCAGCAACTTGCTTTGAAATATAAGCTTGTGGATTCTGAGGTACCGTATTACAAGTATGTGCCAGACCCAGTTCTCGAAAATGACCATGTCACGTTGTACTGGGATCGGTCTATCATCACTGACAGGACCATTGTCGCCAACAAACCTGATATAGTGGTGATAGATCGATTAGCGCGCTGTGATGGTACACCCTATAAGGAATGTAAAGAATGTGATCGTCTATATATCGTCAAGTGCATAGAGTAATTTTAGAATTAGCTGAGAGATACCATTGGTAACAGATAGGGCATTATTGCCTCATTTGTATTTATCGGGTTTTAAATTTATATTTATTCTAGTACATAGCATAATCGGACAAAGTCAAGCCACTGGCTCTCTGACTAGGTTCACCTTAGTCTTAGTTAACCTACCGTGTCTCTTGACCTTGATAGATTAACTCTACTGAATTTAGTATAAAATGACTATTATCTTAGACTAGTTCAATTTACTTAGGTAAAACCATTGGTTATTAAATATCATCGATAATTTGAAGTTGTGACTTTCTAGTGGCAGCTAAGCGTGAGTGATCTAGCTAGTTGAACACAAGTGAGCTTTACTTTGTAGAGATACTAGGTATCTTCACTGATCAAGCCAGGTTAGTGAGCGTCGGGGAATTTCCTATTGCCTGGCTCAAGGCCTACTTTACAGTAGTTATGGAGGTATATAGACCGTTCCTTTATGTCCTAACCCGCTGCGAAGCGATCATAATCATTGGTGTGCTTAAGCATCCTTTTACCTCCTGACCAGATATCTGTTATTATTTATATATATTCAAACTACGGAATTTAACTGGATGGCCATCCAAACAAATCAGGAATCGGTCTGAGAGGAGTGTGTGGGTGACGCTCCCACCTGCACTTGTCGCCTTTCATGTATGTACTATTTTCATGTGATGTAATATAAGGACGATAGCTGCAATGATAGAAGTCCTTGAATATAACCGGATGAACTAAATCTGTCACTATCGTATCTCTGAGCCTCCTAACTTGATACTGCTGCCTACTGAGAAATGACAATACCTATAATCTCTGATGTCTCGACCTCTCAGCTGGACATTGTAGCGCCGTCGCTCCCGTTGCTCGTCGCAGTGAATGAATTCAGTTGATTGAAGATGCACCTTTTGATTACCTGATAGCTTGTCTGAAGGTCCAGCTGTCTCGCCTTATGTCTCCTTCTCCCTCCTATGATCTCGTAATTAACTGTAGAACTATTTAGGTTGGGCAACCATGATTTCATTAAAAGTAAGTCGAAATTCTGTGTTTAGTTACTATCTTTAATAGATGGAATGTAAAAGAAGTGTACCTATAAGATTGCTCGGAATATATTTAGATCTGGAAGAGAACTAAAAGGTTGTCCTAATTTTCTTCAAGTACACAGGATAGTAGATATAAAATAGGGAACTTATTCTATAAAGAAAACCCAGTTATGCTATAAATTAGTAAATTTATATCATTGCCTTTCATCACGAAACTGGTATGTGAATTAACTCTAAGCCCAACACTATTGGAAGTAGAGCCGATATTTGGGTTCCTATGGCCTTGAATAATAACGGGAAAATCCAAATATCGAAACAGAAAAACCCGTTACCTTGCCAACAAAATACAACTAAACATGGATTGGGTACATAATTATATGTACAATTTTGCATGATTATGCATATAGGTTACATAAAGACAGCTCACATGCTGTTCTCCAAAACTAACCTTCGTTAAATACATTTAAGTGGGATACATTTAAATGAGATTGGACGGGAATAGTCAATTAAACGTCCAATCAAGATAATCCGAGTAGCGACACACATGACACTCATTCCTATGGTTATCTCTCGTCTCTATAATCCATCCATTTCTTTATCGGGACAATTATAATAATTCCTACTATTATCATGGCCTCAATATAATAACCTCTGGAGAAAAGGAGATAAATACTATATGTTTCATTTCTCGAAATTAAGAGCAGTATCTGGGTCCATATTGATACGAGACGTTATTTAAATTTATTTATAGGATTTAGACTGGAGGTCATGGGAGTCGAATTCGGTACTTATCGTAAACTCACGTGTCGCGAACTTCGTGATCCTGTCGTGATTAACTCACAACGGGTTCCACCTTATCTGATAAGCGCACTGAAGTTACAATATAAGATTCATTTTACAATTCAAACATAGTAAATAATACACTGATTCTATTATTAGAAAATCGATATTGCAGATATGTACGTCAGACCTCTCTGAGCGTCGTCACTGGAGTCCTCGTCAGTCCAGTTAATTTCTTTCAGCAAGTCTCCTAAGCCACGCCTTTAACACACCCTGTAAATTTTAGAAAAACCCCGTGAGCTCCAATTTCAATTCGTCATTGGTTGAATACGTACGTGGGTGCGGCCTGTGTCAAATCCTTCTAGAATCTTCTATCGTCACTCAATCTTGACAGATTTATTACGTGCACAGCCAACGTCCCGCAGTGCATCTATTTTAGCAACATCCACTCAAATTCTCCTGACATCTGACACTTGGCAATTCCAGCCATTATCTCAAGTATCCGACCCGCGTCGAACCCCAATAAATATCGAGTTATGGACAGTTTCAATGGTTACATTCTATAATTTCATAGAAATTTCTTCGTTCGCATGGTGGAAAAACCCAACGACAAAAGCCCTCTGTCTTGTTTTAAACATTTATACCTAACAGATGTGGTGTGTCCACTTTAAGTCAATAAATTCACTTGTGCAATGAATGTGGGAAAAGATTTTTGTATCGTGTAATACCCATGTATTAGATAGCCATCTCAGCGCCACGCAATGATTGTCGATGTTACCATTCCACATGACGAGAACCTCGTGAAAGCTGAGAAAGAAAAACAAATCAAATATCTTGACTTAGCACACGAGGTTGTTGACATGTGGAATGTGAGCTCGACTATCATTGTGCCGATTGTCGTATCGGCCAACGGCCTGATGGACAAAAGTCTCGATCATCATCTATCGAGGCTCTCGTTAGGCGGTTGGATCAAGGGCATAATTCAGAAGGCAGTACTCCTCGATACGGCTCGCATCGTGAGGAGGTTCCTGTCTCTGGAGCCCTAACCACCGGTAGCTCCCGACACCGGTGGATCACTATTTTTATTATATTTTTAAATGTTTTTATACTTATTTTTTTTATATTTTAAGGAATGTTTAAAAATATGACAAAATAAGATAACTAAATAAATAAATTACATAATAATCATTTTATTATCAGGCAACTAAGGCCCATAGATAAAAACCACAAAATAATCTTATACAATAATAAACTAATACATATAAAAAACCTTAAAACTATGACTATACAACAGATAACTAGGCCACGAGGCTTTCAGTCTAACCAGAGCCGATACCAGTATTTTATATGACGCGACTGGCCATCTGAACTCCACAACCCAGCAACTGGATAATACGATAACCCCTTGGTAAGACTGGTCGTCATACTTTCGGGCTTCTGACGACCCGTAACAACTACTAAAGATCCACGAATGGCGGCCGGGACCAACAGATAAAGTGCTTTCCGAGACACGGAGGGTCTTGATAATTATGTAAAGATGGTCACCAATCCACGGATCAACCGCGGCAAGCGTAGCCTAACCTGATCGATCGACCCGTACGGAGTTATTACTTAGCCACAAGCCCCTTTACACCTACCTTTCTGATACAGGCTTTATAAAACATGGATTCATAAAATGTAGCACACAACTATTGCACTAAAAATATGTTCCCTTTAAAAAATATGTACAGAAAACGATCCCATTCCAACTTCCTTTACATATCTCCCTTCAAACCACCAGCCAATGTAAACAAACGTGTATGTAACTGTTTACGTTGGCCAATTTTCCGTATGCGGTGACTTCCTACAAACAAAAACCGTTATCAACTACCACTAACGAGCCGTAGCTGAGATGTATGAACGAGATGTCGTTCGTCGAAATGAGTGCCAAACGTTCAGAAAGACTGACAGTTCATTAATTTTATGTCTATTTGGGCCACTTATTATAACGCGGAGAGTATGTATTACAATTCTATTTCTACGATTATTTTTGATATATTGTCATAGCAGTTTTTTTTTTTATTTATTTATTCAGTAAGGTAGTATAGGCTATACGATGATTATTGCCGACGGCTCTCGTGTTTTTTTTTTTTTTTTTTTGGGTGGGAAATTATCAATCAACTTCTCCCGTTCTGGGCGGAACGGGAGGGTGTGTCAGACTTTTACTGACTAAAACCCACCCGTGTTCCTTCAGTTGCCTGTGCCAAGGGCCACGGTAACTCTTTCGAACAACCCGCGACCCTGGCAAACGATTCTACCGCCTCACTTGTGCAATTCGCTGCAACTTGTCAAATGTCACTATAATCCGACGTATACCACATGATGGCATACCATACTGGCAGTGAATGTCATGTTTCCTCCATGCTGCGCCGACTTTGGTGCCAACATAAACCCAAAAGAGTTAAAATTGTATATATAATGAAACATCTGAAGGCCATACCCGTAATTAAAAGTGTTCAAAATTTACTCGAAATCTCATCTCAGCGACAATCAATGTCAAAGAGTGTAGGGGAATTAGAGGTCTTTTTGACAGATTGAGGCTGAAATAAGTCTGTGAACGTTCTTAAAATTACGATAATTGCCCTTCTGATGTGTCAGTAAGATGGTATTACATAATAACTAATTCGGTTGTCAACCGTAGTGCTTTTTAAATGAAACCCTTCCGATTATTTATGAACGATCTATAAGTCGACTCAGTTTTACTTTTATAAAACAGCATAGTCAGATTATTCTTATTTATTTACAGACACCAGCACATTAAGCTACTATAATCTGTCAATTTTCTTAAATAGATTTTCAACTTTATCGCTAAAGTATAAGGTTCAAAGTTGATTGGGAAAATTTGACAGTTTCGGGGAGCTTGATGTGCTGGCGTCTGTACAAAGCACTCTTTTAAAATGGTCACAGCACTGTCCGCTCATAAAGAAAATATATGATACAATTGCAACAATTGGAGATGAATCCGAGAGGCATTTCGAAAATCTTTAATATCACGTATTAGAAATCAAACAGCAAGCACCCTAATTACGTAACACACTAACACTGAAGGATATTGATAATTTATTTATTTATTTATTTAAACTTTTCGCACAAAAGGTACAAAGGCGGACTTAATGCCTTAGGCATTCTCTACCAGTCAACCAAGGGTGGTGAAGAGATTATTCATTGCTTCATATGTTAGAAAAACTTGTTTGCTCAACAACGTAAATAATGCATGAATTTTGTTGAACTGTCAAAATGATAGGCATTGATACAGATAATGTCTTACGCAATTACCCCGCAGCGGCATTGCATACCAACATCAAAAACCGTATTGTCAAAGGAATTTCAGTAAAAGGCATAAAAATATGGACAGTGCTTGCCTAAAAGAAAATAAATTAAAATCTACAAACTTCTGGATTCATTCCAAAATAATATTATCTTCAACGAATCTAAAATTATCAGCTTTGTCAAGAGCATGCAGCATCCTAGGCTTCCCATTCACTGCCAGACTTCTGAGGTAACGAGGTACCCACGACTTTTGCTAATTTCCACCAATTGAGTCAAAGGAATTTGTAGTAAGTTGTCTTATTTTACGAGGAGTTTTTAAGTGTCTGTGTTTTACGAGGAGTTTACACGTTTTTGGGGTATTCATGTTGGTAATTTATAATCCTTTGTACAGCAAATTTGTTATTTTTTTTTATTTTATTATGTTTGCTTTTAGTAGAATGAACTGCAAATATCTTGTTTCTCTATAATATATGTTCTTATATATAATCCGCCAACCGCCGAAGGCTAGTCTCCGTTGAGATTGGCCGCTGTGGCCGCAATACGGTCTGGAGAACTTTATACATAAACAACGCTGGTATCTAATTCCGATACTAACTGCCCGATCGGTGGTGCCGATTGTCGAATCGTCAACAGTGTTCTCACTGGACTACATTTATTGCTAGCGTTCCACAGAATATACCGTAAAATTTTACGTTGCTGTAATTCCTAACTTCTTTTAAAGTGTCAGAATAAACACTTCCCACCTGATAAATTAATTATGGAACAGAAATATTGTGTATAATTTCTGTCAGATAAAATAACCAAAACTTATTTGGAAGTTAGTACCCTAATTGCGTAACACACATTTAATCACAATGTGAATCATTTCAAGAATATTGCAGATCCGTTGCTTCTTATGTTCGAAAAATTTGTCTGCTCAACAACGTAAATAACGCAATGAATCTTGTTGAATTGTCAAAATGAAAGCTATTGCTACTGTTATTGTTTTTCACGACTTATGCCTTAGTTTTTGTAAAAGATTCATCTGTACAGTGAATAGGCCGTTTTACTTGACTTACCGGCGAAGCGGCCCGCCTGCAAGTGACTCTAGAAGATTTAATAAAAGATTATTTTAATGCATACGTTCAGCTTTATACAACCCGTGGAATTAAATAAATAATGAGCGTGACGTTTATGTAAGAGCTCTTGAAGAGAATATTTCCTTTAATTTTTGTAAAAGAACATAATTCACTGTGTTTTTTGGCAAAAAAGTAAGGGATCGTGTGTACTAAGAGAATTATGGGTAAGATCTAAATTATTTGCCGATTAGTTGTGAACTGTGCAGATAATTATTTGTGTCATATTAGCTAAATATACGTATTTCTTTCTTGTTTATACTCTGTCAGACAAACGCAGTGAAACAGGCACAAAAACTAAAAGTCATAAAAAGTCCTTACAGCTTAACAAGATAACACGCTTCTTTTGTTTCTATAAAACGAATTCCTGATATTTTTTTTACATCGAAAAAACCGTAAATTACCCTCTGTGTAAATACAAAAAAAAAAATTGTATTAAAATTTAATTTCCTCCACGAAACGAGCCTCAGTCATTCGAATGACCGAATGACGTCATTAACTTTAAGAATGTTGTTACATTTTTTCAATTTACAGTAAAATCTTTGAGTTAATTAAAATGAGGAGCAAGGTACAGGCGACTGGGTTGTTGATGCTTTTAAATATTAACTACTTATTAAAAAAACTATTGGTATCTTTTTAATAGGCAGGTCATCATCATCATCAGACTGCAGCATTCCACTGCTGGACATAGGGTTCTAATTGCACGACATGAAGCTCGATTCTCGGCAACTCTCATCCAGCTGCTACCAGGCACCCTGTATAGATCGTCGCCCGAGGGCGTCCTATCTTACGTTTGCCGATTCGCGGTCTCCACTCAATCAACTTAGCCTATCGCAGTCCACTGCTGGACATAGGCCTCTCCCAGACTGCGCCACAACACCCTGTCCTCCGCCTTCCGCATCCTGTCTACCTCAGCCACCTTCTTTAGGTCGTCCGTCCATCTAGCTGGAGGCGTCCCACACTACGCTTGCCATTACGCGGTCTTCACTCCAGGACTCGTCTGCTCCACCGGCCATCGGCCCTTCGACAGACATGGCCAGCACACTGCTACTTCAGTTTGCTTACTCTGCAAGCTATGTCGGTTACTCCGGTTCTTTTCCGGATAATTTCATTCCTGATTTTATCCTTCAAAGAAACTGCGAGCATAACTCGCTCCATAGCGCGCTGAGCGACCTTGAATTTGTGGACCAGCCCAACCGTCAGTGTCCACTTTTCAGCACCGTATGTTATGACAGGCAGGACGCGCTGGTCTTCAAACACTGAGGGATAGGCGATGTGAAGACTTGACGAAGGTGTCCACTCAAGAACTATAAATAAGCTCTAGCAAAAATGTTAATTAAAAAAGCATACTACAAGATAAACGACCAAATAAGATACATGACAAAAAACCTACTGAACACAAACAGACACCACACACAGTTAGTCGTATAGATACATTCATACATATATAAATATTATAATATGATAGAATATGTTTAATTGACCTTGCCAAATAATTATTAAGTACTAAATAAGTAGTTGAAATAAGGAGTTGGTAATGTTTATTTGGATGTATGTATGTATCTAAGTATATTCTCATAGTATTTGTTTAGTTTTTTAAGTAAATAATTGATTACGATTTTATGTATTTTTTTGTCTCCTATACTCTTTCACACGCTGTCTACATCTCTCTATCTATTGTCCTATCGCAGGTATCCTGGAAGAGATTTCTTAAGAAATAAGCATCACCTTTGTACCTATTTTTCTGTTCTGTTTTTTTCTTGTCTGTTTATATATGTGTGTACATAAATGGTAAAAAAAAAAATAAGTAAATAAATAAATTATTATGTACCACAACCTACAACGGACAGAACTCAATAAAATAAAATGTTATATTTACTTATTTAATGTTAATAACATGTTTTAAAAATTGCTTGTTGTTAATTTGTGTCCTAAATTTATTTTCATTTTAAGAATTAATTGTATACTCTTTGCTGTGCAGGGTCCATAATTGTACGTTAGCTTTAACACCTCTACAACATTATGGAATGCAAATTAATAAATGAATATAAATACGAACACGTCTACCCCAACGGTCATCGGTTCAGGTAGGTTCGGTCTAGGTACCTTATATTAATTAGGTACGAATTACAGTTACTTCTGTCCGTAGCATCGCCTGCGTGAATATCGAAAATTCTCAAAATAGGATTGATGTGGGAAAAGGTAATAGACAGGCTTACTTTCGCAATTATAATACCAATTGTTGTTGTTAATTGTTGTTGTTTTGTTTACCAATTAGTGTCAATTAATATGCATGGATACTTATTAATATGCACGGAACTTTTGTCTGTTGCAACTGCCATAAGTTCCTTTTTCATGACCACGTAAAATATTTTTTTCATTTCAGCCTAGCCTTTTACCAACTATGTTTGGGTCTGCTTCCAGTCTAACCGGATGTAGCCGAATATCAGTATTTTACATGGAGCGACTGCCTATCTGACCTCCACAACCCAGTTATTGGGTAATACGATATCCCTTGGTTACAGGTTGTCAGACTTTCGGATTTCTGCTGACCTGTAACGACTTTAACACCCATGAATGACAACCAAGACCAATGGCTTGGTAAAAAAGAGCGGTATGTAAAGATGGTCCCTCAACTACGGCAATCAATAAATTTTTATTAGTTTGGATTTGCATTTAAAAATGTGAGCTCTAACATAAAAATTGTAATATTGCATATTCTTCTAACCGTCAGATTAAAAAAAAAAAACCTTAAAACTAACAAGTTTTCGTATCCTCGACATAATCACACCCTTCAAAAACCAACGCAAACACATTCGTCTATATCTAGCAGTTCACTTATGGAGGACAAACTTCTCCTCAATTGCACACCACTAAACAATGCTCGCCAATGTTCATCCATCTGAATAACCTCTTGTCCTATTGATTTATAAATTCCATTTTAAAACTAAAAGCAAACGCCAGTTGAGCGTTTAAAATGCATGAGCTCAACACTACAGCTGCTCAATTTACGCTCATTTTACGCGTTATTTGCCAAGGTACGCTTCGTTGAACCTTTCAACGAAAATATATTTAGAGCTATGCAGTACCTACACTTTTTGAGAGACTTTTAAGGCAAACAATACGCTGTAGAACGAAGGAAATGGGTTTTTGGTAAAGTATTTAGTAGATACTAGAGTCTTCATTGACGATTAACTATACATAGATCGATGGCAAGGCATTTTTTTTTTTGCTTATTTACTGTTGGGCAAAGTTCTTCCACGAACTCTTTTCCTACTGCCAACTGGAACCAGTAACGTAATTAAGCTTTGAAAAACCTGGACTATTGACGTAAACAAGAATGGAGGCGTAAATGTGAGGTAGTAGAGTGAAACAAAAAAGGCTGTGGATGATGGTGATCACATACTCGTTAGTATATCAATAGATCACATACTTATTTCGACGCAAACCCTTAGTGTTTTAAGAATAAAAAAACTCTGGATTTGTGGTATGCATAAAATAACATTTTTTTCCTGTGGCAACACTAGAGTTAACAGCTGATTTGAATTTGCTCTTGTTATTTTAATTTTAAATATTTAATTTCGTATGTTTTTAAAGCCCATTTCCAATACTCATCAAGTAAATAGGATAATAATCAGTTTTTTGTATTAGATTCACATACCAAGTGTAAAACAAAGTGTAAATATTTAAATGTGAAACAGTGACAGTTACCGGCTCAAGTGAATTTTGCATTGTCATCTTGTGATCAGGTACAATACTTAATATTTTACTTGATTTCGTTTCTTTGCGTTCTATAATATTACACCAGAAATCACATTTTTCACTTTTAATACGGCTACTTGTTTATGCCAATGACTTTTGAACGTAAACATAACCTTGGTTTGGTTTGGTTACAGAACTTCTTACTTTATTAAATTTCAATTTTCCTCTGCACTAATCCTCTCTCAATTTACTTTCATTCACAACCACCTAGCTCTTCTAAATTGTTTTCTTTCCTTCCTTATAAAAGTTATCCTTCGTCATGATCATGACTCGCAGCGCCCGTGCTCGCCTCGAAGAGTCCAAACTCAGTGAGGCTTTGAGCTTATTAAAGGCGTCAAGGGAGTCCTGTGACCAACTAATTAAGGAAATAGATGACAATGAAAGAGTGCTCTTTGATGCCAATGAAATGAATAGGAAGTTGAAAAATGAAATGGCTCAGTTATATATTCAATACACTGATGCCATAGAAGCCCGGGATAGGCTCCAGGTTGTTGTGGACGGGTTCAGCCAGTGTAGCATAGAGTATGAACAAGCTCTTAGCCAGAAACACTTATTACAACAGCAGCTACATGAGGCTCAAAGTCAGATTACACAACTTGAGACTACAAATCTTAACATCACCGCCTCGCTGAATCAAAGTCTGTTCAATGAGCTGGTGTCTATTGCCCCGTCAATGGTTTCTGCCATAAACCCCACTGATACTATTGATTTGACAGGTGACGATGAATCAAAATCATGTCATTCAGTGAGGGTAGTCACTAGTAAAAACAAAATTAAAAAATACATAAAAATTAATAAATACATTGTTAAAACGCAAAAAATGGTAAAAAGACAAAAGTTCTTTATCAAAAATGTTAAACTTAACAGGGAAAGGTTAAATTTACTTAAACAGTTAGATATGTATTCCTTTAATTTGGAGCAAAGTACTAGGAAATACAACATTGACACACAGGCCTTGCAATCTCAACTGGACCATCTACAGGAGAAACTAAGATCAATGACTAATAAATATAATACCTCTGAAGATCTAATGAGGGAATATGTGTTGGCAATGAATGAGCTGGTGAACTCACAAACTAACAGCTGTGAGCGCTGTCAAATACCATCCAATGTGCCTACGCCAGACCATTCATTATCAACATGCAATACCACGTTACCGCATCCTTGTGTTGATTTGCCAATTCCCTCTGTTAATAGTTCCTTTACCACGTGTAAACAAATTGTAAACAATGATATTGTACTTTTTTGTGATGAGATTGGAAAGGACTTAGGTCACTTATTGTCAGATGAATATCCGGGACACTCAATAATAAATTACTGTATGCCTGGTTGTTCTTTATTTGATATAATGAAAGAAATTATTAAATGTAACTTCAAGCAAGAAACAACTTTGTTAATTTTTATGGGAAATAGGGGAAATTTAAATAAAGGAGAATTGCTCCAATATCATAGAACATTGTGCAACCTTAGTTTAAGAAAAATTGTGTTGTTTACATTCCCTTATAGTAACAGTTTGCCACAGGAAGAAAACAAATTAAGATTTGATATAAACTTGACATTGCACAATTTAACTTATAATGATAATCTAATCCAGTTGGTTGACACCAACTCTTATATTGATAATAATTTATATTTGACAAAAGATAGATACAATATTGTTATGTACTATCTTTCTAACTATCTGAAAAGACAGATAGCTATGTCGCTATCATATTTTTTTTCTATTTCAGCCAAAAATTTGGCTAAACAAATTGCTCCTTTTGAGCAATGCAAAAACATTTTAAACTGTTCTGTCAATAATTTGCTCAAAATTAATGACATTAATCATCATTTAAATTAGAAATTAGGACAATAGAGGCAACCTCTAGCAAAAATGTAACTAAGGCAATTAATAACTCAAATGAAAGTGTAAAAAAATTAAACAGTATCAATCTGGTGCATCAAAACATTCAAGGATTTTTAAACAAAGACTTAGAAGTAGAATTATTCCTGAATTGTTACAATGTAGATATTCTTTGTATGACAGAACATTGGCTTAAAAGCCACCAGTTCATGTTCAATTTTAGTAATCACCAGGTTGGTAGTTCATTCAGCAGAGTAAATGCTATACATGGTGGTTCATTAATTTTAGTACATAACCAGCTTAAATTTAAGGACCGAAAGGACATTGTGAGCCTCTCTGTTGAGCGGACAATTGAAATAGCCTGTATAGAATTGGAGCAGTTCATTATATTAAGTGTATACAGACCTCCTTCAGGATTGTATGATTGTTTTGAAAAGGTTATGGATGAAGTGTTGCACAAAATCTGTAATACAAACAAGTCCATCATCACTTGTGGTGATTTCAATGTTAATTTGTTAGAAAATTCTGGGTTAAGTACTAAAATCATAAGTTTGTTTCAGTCATACAATCTTGCTAACCTATTTTTGGAGCCCACTAGAATAACTCCTACTAGTGCCACATGCCTAGATAACATTTATACAGATATTATACCAAACCACAAAGAAATGATTAATTTAATAGACTCAGATCATTGCGGCCAGCTGATCACTATTACAAATCAAAACAAAAAAGTTATTAAAAAAGATATCACTGTCAACCCAAAAACAACTAAACGCTTAGAAACATTTAAAAGTAAACTCTTAAGTAAATCACCACTTTTGTTGACTAATGATGACCCTAACAAACAATATAATGATTTTTTTAATATGTATTGCACACAATTTGATAAAACTTTCATTCCAAAGACATTATCAGTCAATAGTAACGCTTCCTTCAGTGACTGGGCCACCATTGGTATACATAAAAGTAGAAAAAGACTTTATGAATTATATGATGAACGAATTTGTATAAACACTGCTGAATTTAATTTATATGTTAAAAATTATTCTAAAATATTTAAAATAGTCTGTAGTATGGCCAAGTCACGTTATTTGAGTTCAAAAATTAAAAATAGTAATAACATTATTAAAATGACTTGGAATATCATTAATAGCGAAACAGGAAGGTCATGCAACCGAAGTAGTGACTACAGCCTTGCTATTGATGACAATGTAATTAGATCAGATTCCCAGGTTGCCGCGGCCTTTGAAAATTTCTTTGCAGAGATTCCCGTGTCAACCACTAAATCTCTAAGCTCATCACCCACTGCTGCAGAGTCTTTACTTAAGGAAAACGTTCCAGTTTGTGATTCGGAATTTCACTTCGAATTTGTCACTTGTAAAGATATAATTAAAACTTTTCACATGTTAAATGTAAAAAAGACTGCAGATCTATGGGGTAATTCTGTGGATGTTGCTAAGACAATTATAAACATTGTAGCACCTACTTTAGCTGTTATATTTAATAATTGTATTGAATGTGGTGAGTTTCCTGATCTTATGAAACACAGTAAAATAATACCGTTGTTTAAATCGGGTAGTACATCAGACCCTACTAATTATAGACCTATTTCCGTACTACCCACCTTTAGTAAAATTTATGAAAAACTTATTTTAAATCAATTGCAAAGATTTTTCAATAACAATAAATTACTGAATAATAAACAGTTCGGTTTTACAAGGGGTCGTTCAACTACCGATGCCGGAGTTGAACTTTTAGGACATATTTATAGTGCATGGGAGGACAAATGCGATGCTTTGGGCATCTTTTGTGATTTGTCCAAGGCATTCGATTGTGTTCTTCATGAAACCTTAATCAGGAAACTTCACCACTACGGAATCCGGAACGCCTCTCTGGATCTTCTCACTTCTTACTTGAGTGATAGGATTCAGAGAGTTGATGTTAACGGGAAAAGGTCACCCGGATCTGTAGTAAGAATGGGGGTCCCACAGGGCTCAATACTTGGACCATTTTTATTTACTATTTATATCAATGACTTGCCTTACCTCATAAAGGACGAACATGATATAGTGTTGTTTGCAGATGACACTTCACTTTTATTTAAACTCAAACGTCAACAGCTGGTTACTGACAGTATAAATAGTGCCCTCGCAAAAGTAGTTAGCTGGTTTAATGTTAATAATCTACTTCTTAACGAAAAAAAAACGAAATGTATTAAGTTTACGATACCAAATGTTAGACAAGTAGAAACTCGTGTTCTCATAAAGGCTGAAGAGTTAAAACCCGAAAATTCCACTGTATTCTTAGGCATAACTTTGGATGCCAAGCTTCAATGGGGCCCCCATATAGATAAATTGTCAAAAAAGCTTAGCTCTGCAGCATACGCCGTTAGGAAAATTCGTGATTTAACTGATTTAGAGACAGCCCGTTTAGTTTACTTTAGTTATTTTCATAGTGTGATGTCATACGGTATTCTGTTGTGGGGAAATGCCGCCGATATTCAGACAATTTTTATTTTACAAAAAAGGGCAATTCGTTCCATTTATAAATTAAGTCCCAGACACTCCCTCAGAGACAAGTTTAAAGAGATTAATATAATGACTGTGCCTTCTCAGTACATTTATGATAATCTTTTGTATGCACATAAAAATATTAATCTGTTTAAAAAATACAGTGATATCCATAACATAAATACTAGGAACAAACACAAATTTGTTGTTCCTACAACAAGGCTCAAGAAAATAGGTGGCTCGTTTAGATGCCAATGTATACGTTTTTATAATAAACTTCCTAGCCACATTCAAGAACTAAGCATTAATAAATTCAAATCTTTTATAAAGCTAAAACTATGCCAGAAAGCCTATTATACTGTAAAAGACTATATTGAGGACAAAAAAGCTTGGGATTGAGCTGCTCCAATAGGTCTAGACAGTGAATGTTGTTTATTTTTTATTTTTTGCTGATTTACACTTTTTTTTTTTTTTTCTCTTTCTAAATATCTATTTATATACAGAATGACATGAACATTTACTGTTTAAAGTCTTATATTATTTTAATTATTGTGAATGTGAGGACTATGTGGGTCATTGTTTCCGTTTTAATCATGGTCTGGCACTTTGAGTGGTTTATGCGGTCTACACAAATGTCCTGTCCTTGGTATTACTCGTCGAATCGTTGAGCTCCTTAAGTTCTGAGTTGAGCTGCACGGTTACTGACGAATGCGTGCCCCGACTGCACAGGTCCACTCAATCTGTGTGGTTCTTTCCTCAAAAGACCACTTCAGACACCAATCTACATAGTCCTCAAAGATCAAAGATTATTTCCGGATTTTTATATACACATTGACATTGATGAATATTATATAAACAATGACATGGATATTTACTTTGTAAAGTATCTTATTTTTATTATTATTATTATTGTGAGTGTGAAGACTATGTGGGTCATTTCTTTTTTCTGTTTTCCTTCTTAGTTAGTTTTAATCATGACCTGGCAGTTTGAGTAATTTATGCGGCCTACCCAAATGTCCTTTCATTGGTATTGTTCGTCGAATCGTAAAGCTCCTCAAGTTCTGAGTTGAGCTGCACGATTTTTGACAAATGCGTGCACTGACTGGACAGGTCCTCTCAATCTGTGTGGTTCTTTACTCAAAAGACCATTTCAGACACCAATCTACATGGTCTTCACATGATCTGACCAAGATTATGTCTGGACTTTAAAAGAGACTGTGACCTCTGAGTTTGTTTCGGCCTTTCTTCTCAGAGTAGTCAGATAGGAAACGCCGACCTCATCTAGTTTAAAAAAAAAATGTGATTGACATGTAAAAGTGTTTGTACAAACCTACTTACAGAAAATAAATCATTTATCATTTATTTATAACACAACGATAGTAATAAAACACAACACAGTAGGTACCTACGTACTTGGACATAAAAAGTACGTAAACGAAACATTAATTTCATAGTCAATATTTACCTTTCAGGCCCTTCAATCTTGGGCCCCAGAGAGTAAATAAGAAATGTTTGAGACAGTGAGTCAGATTCTTACGATTACTTTTCCGACATTCATTAGTAAGTAGTATATTTATAAGTAGTTGTATAGTAGTTACGTTATATAACGTTCCCACTTCTGGGACACAGGTCTCCTCTCCGTGAGAGAGAGTGTGCTGCAAGCCAACACGCGGGCCCAGTGCGGATTGGTAGATGTCACATGACGTCTTAGAATTTTTGGTTCTAGGACATGCTGGTTTCCTCACGAAGTTTTCCTTCACCGTTTTGTAAGGGACTTGGTAATAGACTTGATTGACTAGATTGATACAGTTTAAATATTTCGCAAAAACATTCTTCTTCTTCTTCTTATGTCGACCGGAGCAAAGACGATCTCCACAGATGGGGGTTCACGGTCGGCTCAGATCTCAAGTGCGTATGCGGTACATCCCCACAGACAATGGCCCATCTTCCATCCTGCGCCGCATGCCCTGTCACATCTGCACTTGATGATCTTATGACTGCGTCAGTGAGCGGAGTTCGCACAGCTGAATTTTGGGCCAAATATGTTTATATTTTTTGCCAGCGATACGCTAAGACGAAGAAGCGTGTCGATGGCAATCTAAATAGTCAGCCCAGAATTTGATTACGAGTTTGGCACCTTCAGTAGCGTCCACCAGTTCCTGTAATGTGCAGGCAACAGTACATGCTGGACACAATATTAGGTGCCCCATTGCACAAGTGCATTTATAATATTACATTACATGAAATATCTCAAAAGTTAAATTCTGTCGCCAACAGATCTGAAGGAATTATGACAAGACATGATAAATGTGTTATAAAATATTAATGTCTTACCTCTTTTAGATGCAGACAGGGTATGCCAAGATTTTGTCTGCAGTTGTGTACATCGTTATTAGACAAATGTATTCTCGGAAATCAGATTTCCTGGTTGGGACTTAATAATATTCACGTGCTTTCCGGGTAGGTACAATTTTTCTAATTTTTGGACTAAATAATTCTTATGTTTAACACAAGTCAAGGGGTTGGCTAGATAGGTACCTACTAATAAATAAATTATAAATAACGTTTGTTTTTTTTTCGCTCTCCTAGAATAACTTGTAAAAGTGCAATGGACAGCTCCAGCGCCAAAGTTTCGCAGTTTTAACGGGCAAAAAATATTGATGACCCCTGTTGATCAACTGCAAAATCTACCCATAGAGTCATAAGAACAAGTTTTTCTACTGTCTACGCCTAACTTAATGAGGAGAATTGCGTGTTTGTTTAGGTATCCATGTCCAAATTAAACCAATATTTTTTTTTTTTTTAAACGTTGCCCCACACTAGGAATTTCTCCTGTATCGTGGGTGCGTTTACAAACATTTAAACTCACACACAGAAAGAGCCAGACCCGGAACCCGGAACTTCTATTGTGTTTTATATAACTTTTTCTACTGTCTACACCTAAGTGATTGTCTTTTATCTGCTCTTTGTTAAGTTTAATATGGGAAAGTAACAATTCATTTTATTAAAATGACCTAAGATTTTCGTCCATCATCCCATGTTCAAATTAAACCATATTATTTAAACTGTCTCTTTCCAGGTAACCTTCGTATTTAAAGAGTTCTTTATTAATATTTTCAATATGTCCCTGAAGCCGCAAGTCGTTAATTAAAATGGAGATCTAAAGCCTTGTCATCTTAAGATTAAGAGCGATCAGCCGATACTCATGGCCTTGCTTTCGAGATACCTTATTGACAATTTATATTTGATATTAACCACCTACCTACCTTAAAATAAATCTCGTCTACTTTAGTCATTAGAAGAAAAGGTTTGAATAACACCTATTTTTAAATGAAGAATACAATTTATATCAAATTTAGTAGTGAATTCCAGATTTTTTTTAAATAGGGCTGTTTTTCTATATATGTTGACTGGTAATTAGTGACCGATACTTAAACACATGATTCTACTCATGACAACAAACAAGTTTTATAATGGGACAAAAAGTGAAATGACGAAAAAAAATCAGCTGTTCCCTACATTTTGACGACTCGTACGAACATAAATGTAGGGAACAGCTGATTTTTTTTCGCGATTTCGGATTTAGTCCGATAGTAAAAGTTGTTTGTAATGATGAGTAGAATCATGTGTTTAAGTATCGGTCACTAATTACCAGTAACCCTATATAATTTATATCAAATTTATTAGTGAATTCCAGATTTTTATTTTAAATAGGGCTATTTTTCTATATACATACAGACCTAGAATGATCCATGATGATGGGATGTCCTAGAAGACATAATATAGTGACCTTATTGGTAATGTTCTTCAGAAAGGTCAGGTGTGTAGTACTCCAATCTAACGTACGTGTATGACCCCCTGGTCAATACACGTATTTTTAAGAACACATGAGATTAGAATCTCAGTCTGAATCTATCAAAAATAGAGGTATTTTTGAAAAAAACATAAAAAAATTAAATTTCCTTACATTTTTGAAAAGTTTTTGACATTGATTGGCGCTGAGATGAGATTGCTACTAGATTTTTAACGTTTTAATTAGTTATTGGCCTTCAGATGTATGAACGTAAATGAAACAAAAGCAGTATAAGGATCGTAGCAGGTAACTGAACGAACACAGGTGGGTTTTAGTCAGTAATGGTCTGACACCCTTCCCGCTCCGCCCAGAGCGGGAGAAGTTATTTGATAATTTCCCACCTAAAAAAAAACAAGAAAAAGGATCGTAGCCGGTGGCTTTCTGTAGTTTCTGCCTACCCCATGTCAAGAAGGCTTAAGTTTATGTTTCCTAGATGCATACCTAATAAATATTGGTAAGCTAATTGGCTTTATTATCCGTAAATTCAAATCACGCTTTCAATGTTTGACAGTCGTAAGAAATGGGTTAAACACGGCAAACTGACGTAGTTTCAATCCGCTAAATAGTTTAATCCGATCCAGCGTGTCCCTTACTGTCCTCCCCCAGCGACGCCTTAAGCCGAGGTCCGTACCCCACAGGGGGTGCCCTTACCGTGTATTCGCTTAGTTTTTAAGATTTTTAACCCATGGCCTTTATTTTTTGAGACACCCACACGCAAGCCCGGTTAACCAGCAGCAGGAAAACTTTCAAGTTTTTCAGCAAGTTGACCTGCGAGATGACATATATTTAAAAAAAGCTGCTTTACAGTTAATTTTGCTGACTATTAAGATTCAGCCTTCCATCAACCCAAATCTTACTAAAATTAGGTATTTCAGGACAGCCTTCTAACAAAATGAATAACAAACTACAAAACAGTTTCACCTACCGAGCAAAAAAGTACTAAGTCACAAATAACTGTACCTAATAACTTACTAACAAAAGCTGACCTATTTGTCAGCTTTCATATGAACATGACACGAGTCTTGACCCACAAATACTTTCAATCAATATCACAAGTCCCCAGTAGTAGACAAACAAAATTATATCTGCAAGCGAATGTCACATTCATGACGATCGCAGATTGTGGAATTAGAGATATGGGTTGTAAGCAAAAATACATAGATGTGTCGCTTCGATATGGACAAACTTAACATATAGTTTCATGTGAGCATTGCAGTATGTAAGTATATAAGTAATAAGTGTAATGTTTACTTAAAAAATTAAATGAGGGTCTACATAGACCACAGGAGTATCAGAAGAATTAAATGTTTTATTGTTAACTGCGGTTTCACTCGCACCCTAGGCTAATTGAAATTTAGCGAACAGGTGACCATGACCCGTCTATCTGTTCTAGCGAATTTCATCCAATCGATATATTCGCTAAAGCGTGCTAAATTTACAAATATTCAGAAAGGTTTGACGAGTAAAATAGTCATCATCTGCCTAGCCTATTCCAAATATGTTGGGGTAGGCTTCCAGTCTAACTGGATGCAGCTGAATACCAGTATTTTACATGGAGCGACTGCCTATCTGACCTCCACAAACCAGTTACTGAGTAAGACGATATCCCTTGGTAAGACTGGTTGTCAGACTTTCGGGCTACTGATGACCCGTAACGACTGTCAAAGATTCACGAATGACAGCCGGGACCAACGGCTTAACGTGCTTACCGAGGCACGGAGGGGCCCTTGGTATGTGAAGATGGTGATGATGATGTTAGTGAATGATGGACCAACCTTGGCAAGCGTAGCTTAACCTGATCGATCGACCTGTGCGGATGTTATTACTTAGCCACAAGCCTCTCGTCGTAAAATAGTATGTACAAAAGAAAAACAACATTATAAACATCCCAACTTCCATATTTGTAAAATAGAAAAAAGATATATTAAAATATATCCTTATGGCATATCGTTAAAGCTTCCACAATCTGTGATGCCGCCAATAAAGAAATACAAGGAAAAGTTCGGTATTATATTATGTTCGATCGAGATGGCACTAACTTAGCGAATGAATAATACTCGTATATTAGCGATATACGAGTATATCTAAATAAAGCCAAAATAAATAATTATGCTAATGATAAAATCAATTATTATTATAGCTTTCTTATCTGATTTACGGTTGAGGATAATATCATATGGATTTGAGCTAAGCTTGAACTACGTCTTTCTAGAAAAGCGGTAGCCACCACGTAGTGTCCGCAATTTACTGGCGAGCGACTTCACTGAAATATTATTTATGAAAGTGAGTTTGTGTTCTTTCCTAGTGAGCGTTTTTTGACACCAAAGTCAAAACCCGCTGCCACCATTATATGAAAGTGGTCACTGCGGCCGTTATGTGGCGGTCACCGCTCTTCAAGGAAACAGTAGTTTAATGCCAGCAACCACTTAAGCATAGAGACCGTTTTTTGTCTGTTTGAGAAGAATTCTTGACATTGCAAAAGACAATGCTTGCGAACTTTGTCACATCAATTCCCAGTAACATTATGAGAGAAAGAGTGGCCAACCTTAGCAAACACTACGCAAATGATGATTACACCCACAACTGAAGATCTATTCTGCAAAAATCCCACCGTGAAAAATTAGGTGAAGTAAGCTGTCAGTAGTATCAATCCCTAGCATCGTTCAATGACAGCTCACTTCACCTAACTTTTCAACGTGACATTTTTACGGAATAGACCGGCTGCATATTTTCATAGAAATAAAACACTAAATTGAGAAAATAACTCGCCAATACCCTGTCAAATGCAATGTTACCACAAGCATGTTTAAACGTTAAACTGGTCTACTCAGATAATGTTCGAAATTCAAAGTTGGAATACGTTCGCCCTATATTTCATTTAAGGAGTTTGCTCTCTCGGACTTTTTTTTATTTATGATTTTTTTATTACTGGAAAAGTTTAGCTGCGTTCACTTTAATTAAATGCTTTTTTGGGGTACAAATAGGTGGTTTAAAAAAATTAAAAAGTGGGATTCATATGTACTTTTTTTGGAGAAATCAGTCAAAGTGGTGTTTTTAAACACCAGTTTTCGTTTATATTTTCGCAGATTGGGGTTTGGCAACCGCCTAAGAGTGGACCATTTTTCGAAAAAAGAGCTTTAAAAATCTCTTTAAACAATTCGGGCAAAATACGGTCTCGTTGAAGAAAAAACGTAAAATATTTATTATTTTTTTAGTACAATTTACGTAACGAAAATGTTATTCCATTACAGTAGTCCTATTTCAGTAGTGCTTTACGAGCTATCACGATCGGGACGAGTAAATGAAACCACAGTTTGTCATATAACTTCAATAATTATTACTATAGGTTTTTTATATTTTTTTATATTTGTCACTTGGCATGTAAGCCAGATCTCACGCCTACATTTTTCTCTCTTATTATTTTTATAAATAAAAGTTTTTCTCGTATTTCTGCCAACTACTTTTTAAGGTATCCATAAAGGTTGCATTTAGGCACCAAATAGGCTTTAATTTCTACATCAGCTAGGCCTCTCATCATCATCTGCCTAGCCTTTTCCCAACTATGTTGAGGTCGGCTTCCAGTCTAACCGGATGCAGCTGAATACCAGTATTTTACATGGAACGACTGCCTATCTGACCTACTTACTTACGTACCTACTTACTGGGTAATACGATACCCCTTGGTAAGACTGGTTGTCAGACTTTCTGGCTTCTGACTACCCGTAACGACTGTCAAAGATCCACGAATGACAGCCGGGACCAACGGCTTAACGTGCTTTCCGAGGCACGGAGGGGTCTCGGTATGTAAAGATGGTCACCCATCCACAGACCAACCGCGGCAAGCGTAGCTTAACCTAATCGATCGACATGTGCGGCTGTTATTATTTAGCCACGAGCCCCTCTACATCAGCTAGGCCTCTACTGGATAAAATGGACTACCGTAGTTCTCAATTTTTAATCTGATGCTACGAAAAATGTCAGATAAGTTAAACATTAATGAATGCCAATCTGGACCCACACAAACTAACGTCGTCATGCTTGAACCTCGTCACGCCAAAACTGCCAAAAAAATGCAACGCATAGCTAAAACAAACAGTTTCCAGTGTAATATTCGTGGTGGAGATTAATAATGCATATGAGAGAGAATAGCATTATTAATCTCCACCACGAATATTGTGTAGGTACAACTCTCACTACCACACACCGGTACACACCCACTACATACATATACATTCACCTCCCCACAAATCCTTACACACATAATCACACACATCCCAGCGCTTTTGACCTTTCATAAAAATACTTTTTCCATTTCGTTTATTTTATTTGTATACGTTTACATAATTTCCTGAAAATCATAAATAACTGCATAACAATTATATAACCTTGGGAAGGGCGCAGAATCCTAACACAAGCAAACTATATGCTTAAAAGGATTCTCCCCATTGTAACTAGAATAAGTTATTTTAAGTTGATGCAATAAACTTTTTTATTTAAATAAATAAATAAATAAATTTATTTATTTATTTATTTTAGGAACCTTCTAGGCACGCTCGTTCCATCATAGACCTCATCCATCGCTTTCGATCAGGCGTGATCGAGGTTAAGAGCGCGCCCATTCAGCAATAAATAAAAAGATAAAATAAAAACAAATTCACGTGAAAACTTACATCAGCCCAGAAGTGTTTAAATAATGCTTCATGCCCTGCTGTTCTCACAAAATAACGCAGTGACACGATGAAAACAATGACCATAACAGACTAAAAAAAATTTTCCATCCACTTATGTCACTAAATATATGTTTAAAAATCCCCATTATCTTTATAATACAATTCGAAATGAAACAATTTTTGACAAGAACAGGACATGGATTTTTATGAAATTTGTTTAATTTAAGCCTCTTAATTTCACCACTTCCCATGTTGCCACTTTAATGTGATACGTTTTAAATTGGGGAGTTGATCCCGTCATCTTGACGCTCACGTTTAATTAACACCTAATAGCTTGGAAACGAAGCTCTTCCTAATACATTTGCCCTTTGGTGCCATGCGTACTTTTCTTTTATTAACCAGTGCATGGCTTGATATGGCACTATGACCCTTATGAATTTGAAACTTGTGATTTCCTGTAACCTTCGAAACAAACCTTCGTTTTCGGAAACTTGAATTTGATTTCAGGACGGGTACCTAACCCGTCCTGAAATCCTGCGATCCTAACACCAACACAACACAAAATAATTACGTAAATATAAAATGTATGAAGCAGAAAACACGACATTACGATGTAGGGTCAGAAAAACAGGGGCAGCCCACGGACCATTAATAATGGGATTAATGACGATAACCTTTTTTGCTGACGCTCACCTATCTGTGACAAAGTGCGTAACGTGGACATTAATTACTTTTGTAAGCATTAAGGTTTAAATGTCAATTGTAATTACATTTTGCTACATTAGTTGTTCTTCGAATATTTTTGTTAATTAAGATTTCTTAGGAATGCTATAAGGATAGTTTTTATTTCCTCATGCGAGTATTTGCTTACCTGCCCATACATCCAGCCGCATAAAATATTGTTTTATTATTCAACCATTTGTGTGCACACATATGTATATAAACAGACATGAAGAAAATAACTGAAATACAAAGGTGATGCTTATTTGTAAAGAAATTTCTTCCAGCATACTTGCTATAGGAAAGTACATAAAAAGATGTAGACAGCGTGTGTAAAAATAAAATCAATGAATTTGAGGAATAAAATTGACGTATGACAGTTTTTGTATGAAATAACTGTCAAAATTTCAAACTTATTCTTGGAATAAAGTTATGAGATGATTGAAAGAAAAAAATATTCACATAAAGACTTCCATTTTCGAAACCGATTAATATGAAATCCCCGCGCAAAAGTTAGAGCTATGCCTGCAGCGTCAAAAGTCGAAGTAAAAACGAATTTCCGTTTTGCTGAATGAAAAATAAACTAGAGAAATGAATACCAGCGACTTCAATACACGCTTTCGAATATTAAGCACAGGTGTACCATGAAGGTCAGACTACTATTTCTACCACCCAATAGGATAAGCCGTGAGTTCCTTATTTCAAATCTGTGTTCTCTATGCACGGGCCTCGAAAAGAACATTTTTGGTAATTCAGCTGAAACAAGCAAATGTGAAACTTAGTGCGAGGAAGTAAGGTTGAACTGAAGTGTAGGGGTATGTTTGCTAGCATAAAAATCCGCTTAGGAGGTGCGCCAATTCCAATTTTGAAATGGTTTTGGCGGAATGGCAGTGGATTTTGTTTATAGGGTTCCATAAAGGCACTTTTAGGCTGAGGGCTTTAAAAATAGGTACCTAAATACATGCTACCAGAGTAGGTAGCAAGAAATTCCACAGAATTTTATCTCGGCAGCTACTGCAATGTACAACACGTGATTTATGTACTTACAGAATTAAACGTCACAACTTCAACGTCATCTTTCATACATCTCATTATAGTGATTTAAAGGTGAAGAAAATTCACAAAACCTATGGTAATTAGTTCTTTTATAAATAACCGTGACGCTGGATTAGCACAATCAGCGAATATAATGTTCCCACTGCCTCCAATCCCTCTCGAAGAAAGGAGGTCTGTGTCTCACACAGACCTCCTCTCTTCGATCTACCACGCGGGCCCAGTGTGGGTTGGTAAATGTCACAATAACTCATCAAAATTTTGTTTCTAGGACATCCATTTTCTCACGATGTTTTCCTTTGCCGTTTGGAGAGCAGTAGTGTTGAAATTATTCGCTCAAAGTAAGCAAGAAGCCTGCCTGGGTTCGAACCCACAACCTACAATTCATAAATCGGGGCCCGCTGGGCCACCACTGCTCTACACTACATTGTACAGACGCCAGCACATAAAGCTACCCAAAACTGTCAAATTTTCCCAATCAATTTTGAACCTAATGCTTTAACGATAACGTTGAAAATCTATTAAAGAAATTAAACAGATTGATGTGCTGGCGTCTGTAGAACAAAATTGAGTGGATCAAAATCCTAAAAAAAATAAAACGAGAATATATTTAAAGTATCAAAAATACAGCCTGCGGCGTCAAATCCAACAATAAAAACATTTCGTATCATAGATACAATTCCGGCAAAAAGCGGCCAACTTTATCGGCTTAACAAAAAAAAAACCTACAGATCCCAGCACGCTTGATAAAATGCTCGCGCGTTTTTTCCACACAGAGAGCTAAAAGTTGTTCGCACTCAACTTCGATAGTGAAATAGAAATTGAAGTATCGCTAGATGGCGCCACTGAGCTAAGCCGACGTCTGAAATACATGAAATAATTTTTCGTTTCAGTACAAATTCCGTAGTTGATTCGTGGAATAACTTCTAGGGATTGGTTCTTGCGATAGCGTTGGAATCATTGGAGAGTATTTATTTGAGAATTAGTTTTCAAAGCAATAATTGACTTTAAAGAATGTTATTTCAGTAGTAGAAAGATTTCTTTATTTTTTAATAAGCTTTTTACAGGAATTCATGATTCTTGATATAACGGTACAGCTCACCGCACAGCAGTATTAACAATTTTAATTTGACAGCGACTTATTGTCGGAGCAATAAGAGCTATTTTTTAAATGCAAATGTTACCACTGCATGTGTGGTTGACCGTACCTTCACGGCTACATGACTTCATATTAATTATCTTCAATATTTTAGTCAAGTCTTGCGGACTCCATTAATAAATAATAACATTATAATAATAAGCCTATATTGTCCCACTGAATTGCAATGGCCTCCATTTTCGTTTTCCACTCAACTCGATCCTGGCTCAATATAGATCAATACCTCATCCCTGCTTTTTGGGTGACGTCTGCGATTCGTGTCTTAGAGCGCAGTATTGTGTTCCGTATTCGGTCGGTAAGTCGGACTTGAAGGACACTACGCACTATCGCTCGCTAGCAAACTTCAATTATATGCATGCACGAAGGAATGTCTATGAATATTTAAAAACCAACAGCCGCAAACGGCCCTTTCGAAGAAGAGGAAGCTTTCCAAGCAGCCTCCACCTTAACACGTTAGCTGCGGCACCAATTTTTGCAAACTTTCCATTCCTGCGGCACGAGGTATTATCGGCCCGCACCATGACCAGACGTTAGGGCGACACGCGGTCTATTAGACCCTACCGCCTTTAACAGACTAAAATCCATTTTCTGGCGCAAAATCAAAGAAAATGAAAACTTTTGATCCTTATCGATATAGACAGTGAATTGATGAACCCTAATCTACCGTCGCCCCGGGATCTGATAGCTAGTTTAGGAATTATTGGCAAAACAAAATATGGGATCTTATACACCTCGTAACGCACTGAAATATAGTAAATTTTCGCTAAGATTAGTGATGGGTAAAATCAAATCGACGCAACGACGTTTATCTATTTTTGTGTGAAAATCTTAATGCGGTTCACAGAATAGAAAAAAAAAAGAAAACCAGAAGTAGAAAAGAAACTATCCTATTTATTCTGCCTCGGGCTTTAAAAATACACTTATTAGAACTTGAATTAACATAAAAAAATCAGTAACAATATACTTTTTTATAAAAAATCGCAATATATATTTTGTACTTATTTATGGGTGTTTTTCATTGAAACAGGGCAGACAATAAGATTTTTTGCACTGAGAGCACTGAGTCAAAATCTTTTTGGATTTTTTGTCAGCTTCACGAGATGGTAAAAATGTGCATAGTTTCTGGTAACAACCAACACATCTTCTACTTTTTTCACCCTTTTCGAGGCAATGATGTTCGGCGATGTAAAAGGACGTGCTCTCCGATCGACGTGATGCACAACACTAGTCGCGGGAAGCTCGCGTTGGGTGCGGTACGAGGTCCGGGGGGATATGGGACGTTTTAGCCTCGTTCCGCACTGCATTAAAATTATATTAATTCAGTGCGGTACGAGGCCTAAGACATCCGGTACCAAGGTAGGTATACCACCGAGTCCGGGACCATTAACGCGTCTCAAATATATATTTATCTCTTTTCTATACTGGACCAAACCAAAGCTATGCCCTTCGCACGACAGAGATGTTCACGTTTTTCCTTGCCGCACTACAAGGAAGTTGCATGAGGGGTGATTTAGGCCTCGTTTCGCACTTAACGTGTTAATGAAGATTATTCCAGTAGAAAAGTAACCATTAAACCGACTTATTAACTCAATCGGACGTAAAATCGTGTTAATAACGCGTCACTAACAAAAACGAAGTTCAATTGACTAGAACTTTCGGGCTAACGGGTTACCAGAACCTTAATTTGGAATGAAAGCGATTTAAAAAGTTTATTTAGAAAAGCCTCTGAAAAGGTTTTGCGATACGAAATATTTTTCTGAACATTCCTCACAAAAGTATGCCGTTCGATCGGAAAAGGAATAACCAGAACAAAATGGTTTACTGGACTACCTATAATGACTTGTAAATAATGAACAACGCAACCTATCGCAGTCTACTGCTGGACATAGGCCTCTCCCAGACTACGCCACAACACCCTGTCCTCCACCTTCCGCATCCAGTCTACCCCAGCTACCTTCTTTAGGTCGTCCATCTAGCTGGGGGCGTCCCACACTACGTTCGCCGATAGGCGGTCTCCACTCCAGGACTCGTCTGCTCCACCGGCCATCGGCCCTTCGTTAAACATGGCCAGCCCACTGCCACTTCAGTTTGCTTATTTTGCAAGCTTTGTCGGTAACTCCGGTTCGACACACAGTGACACAATGTGATATGTCGTATCTTTATGTATTTTTCTATGTATGAAATAAATGATTAATGACTGAAAATTCATATTTATTTCATTCACGAAATAAATATTTATTTTACATGACACTTTTGTATTTTACAAAAATTGGTTCTTACAAAAATTTGCACTTTAAAGCTTAATATTTCACAAACGAATCTCTGAATCGAAAAATTGTTTTTACAAACTAGCAAAACTTTTGAAAGACCTATCCAACGATACCCCACACCATGGGGTAGACGAGAAAAAGCAAAACACACCCACTAAAGTTTGTTTTGTTTTTTTCAAATTGTTTGTTATCATGATTTTGTTTTACAACTTTGTCGGCGTGGTTAATACTCGTATGTACGAGTATATTCATGCGAAATTAAAGATTTCTAGCACTAAGAGTCTATGAGCCAAGCTGTGGACGGACGGAGGATAGACGGACATGGCGAAACTATAAGGGTTCCTTATTGACTACGGAACTCTAAAAACGGGTAAGTGTGAGTCGGATTTGCACCCGAAGGGTTCCGTATTTCCGTTCCACCGTACAATATTACTATAGACATTTAAAAAAAACTTTACTATAAAAAAAAACATGTTTCATGTATGGAGACATAATATAATGGTTAACTTTTTTGTTATTTTTATTGTTATAACACCCGTAGTAGTACACGCTTTGTGAATTTTTCTAGTATCTACCTATTACGGTTCAAAAGATACAGCTTTGTGACAGACAGACGTACAAACAGACAGCGGAGTCTTACAATACGATCCCGCTGGCACCGTTTGGGAGTAGTGGTGGCCCAGTGGTACCGGCCGCAACTTACGATTTATAGGTCGTGGGTTCGAACTCAGACAGGTGCTTTACTTTATGTGAATTATTTCATCACCACTGCTCTCAAAACTAGGACAGTGTCCTAGAACCAAAGTTCGAGACCTTGTGACATTTACCAACCCGTACTGGACCTACATGTTGATTACAGCCCACTCCCTCTCAAATATCATCATCTGCCTAGCCTTTTCCCAACTATGCTGGGGTCGGCTTCCAGTCAAACCGGATGCAGCTGAATACCAGTATTTTACATGGAGCGACTGCCTATCTGACCTCCACAACCCCCCGATAATACGATACCCCTAGGTAAGACTGATTGCCAGACTTTCGGGCTTCTGACTACCCGTAACGACTGTCAAAGATCTACGAATGACAGCCGGGACCAACGGCTTAACGTGCTTTCCGAGGCACGGAGGGGTCTCGGTATGTAAAGATGGTCACCCACCCACAGACCAACCGCGGCAAGCGTAGCTTAACCTGATCGATCGACCTGTGCGGCTGTTATTATTTACCCACGGGCCCATCACAAATAGAGGACTCTTATTTAATTTGGCATGTGTCACAGCAGTGGAATCACTATTTAGGCTTGTTATTCGTGGCAACCCTTTGAGTACGGAACCCTAAAAACACATGAGATAGTAATCATCTAAATTGTTTATGCAAAAACCCCTCCTAAATAAAGAAGGGTAATTCTCTACAATAAAGCATTAGCAATTGCGCGGTTCATCTCGTTACTTTTGTTAAGCATTTGTTTAAAATAATCAGCTATAAACACACAATAAACTTTATTTATTGGTACTTCTTTTATCAATTTGCGGTCCAAATGTTTGGCAATATTTTCTCTCTTAAAGCTTCCAGTCGTGACTGTGAGAACAAGACGGTGTTCCCTTTAATGTATACAGTTTCGATCCTTTGTGATTATTGTACTTCATCAACCGCTTTTCCTTGATAATTTCAATTGGAATTGGTTAATCAAACCTACTCTGTTTTAAGTTTAACATATCGTTAAATGTATTTATTTTTGTTTTACATTTATTTAATAATGAACACCGACAGATTAATTATACATTCAACATTGGCATACAATTATTTACACTAAATACTAAATTTAATTTAATGACTAATAATTAACCATCTTACTATACAAATAAATACAAAAACAAGGAACACTTAGGTGTCGAAGTACTCATCCGCATCGCTGCCATCCGGAAACGTGCCCAGAATGATGATAGTTCTTTGGCTAAACAACGACCCAGCCCTCTGGTCACGTGAAGTGTCGACCAGCCGGCGAGAAATTTCCTTAAAAAGGAGACGCGCACTCGGGCCCCATGACCCGAGCGTTTCGACTCCAAACGGCTCAAAGCTGTAGTACCTATGGGTAACTACAGCTTAATAGTATCCGGTCAAGCACCGCGAGCGGGCTCTTTTAGATATATATAGCGGACGATTTTAAGCCTTATCATTACTACAAATACAGTTTTAAATCGGTCGGTGTTTACTGGCACGTTTTTGTGCCGCTGTGGCTCTAGAGCGTATACCGTTAATAGTATGGTATTCAAAATGTTAGGTTGGATGACCCCTGTAACACAGGTTCCAGATTTAGCATGTATCATAAACTAGATCTAGCCTGGGGGTCATTGATCAATCTCTGTGCACTTGTAAGTCCTACGCTGTGAAAGCTGCACATACCTACTTTGTACATTACTTTTGGGAAATAAATTATTTATTATTATAATATTCCCCGTACGATCAACTCTATCAACAGTCACGCGAGTACCCGCCAGCTGCTAAGGCGTTTACTCTAAATAACGTTGGAGGAGACATGCCGCAAATTTATAGCATCCGACGGCTTCGCGACCAAAAACCTCTTTAATGATATTGATTCTTGCAAGAATGAATATGAGAAGTGATTGAACTAAACACTTGGAATAAATTGTTGCATGAGCAGAATTGGTTTTGGGTGCATTAAAAGAACCTTTTCATCATATGACTACAGCATTTGTTAGACTTTTCAGACCATTCAAATTAGCTTTGGTGCAGGAGATATTATAGTGCACGGGTGCGTCTCATAACGTATAAACTCATTTAGTCTAATTTCATTTTATTATCGTTCATAAGATACTCGTATAATCAACGTGAGATATACCAACTGTTGATATGATTTCTTTACATATAAAATTTATTTATTCTAAAACTTATATCCATATCATTGATATCTATTTAGTTTACTACGAGTATTATCTATAACTATGATAGAACTTACAAAGAATAAAAGAAAGAAGAAATACTTTACTTTTGAGTGGTACGTCAAACGATTTTATATTTAACTAGCGACCCGCCCCGGCTTCGCACGGGTGTAATGGAGAAACACTGATAATTTTAGAGCCATTATTTCTCGTAAAAAGTATAAGATAAAAAATGGTTATTGTGGGTTATCCCTAAGAGATAGACATATACCATTGCGGACTTTTTTGTAGACCTTTTTAAGGTGTACAATACTGTAGTACATTATTTTGATCTATCTCGACGGGTTCAGCCAGCGTTTACAATGTAAGCGCAAAAAAATGTGTTTATTTACGACATCACATTAGAAACCTCTAAAATTATCAGTGTTTCTTTACTATATTATGCATGTATTATACATATAAACCTTCCTCTTGAATCACTCTATTTATTAAAAAAATCCGCATCAAAATCCGTTGCGTAGTTTTAAAGATCTAAGCATATATAGGGACAGACAGACAGGGAAGCGACTTTGTTTTATACTATGTAGTGATGTATGTTATATTAAACGATGTTACATTATTTAATATATGTTATGCTTATAAAAATTAGTTATTTTAAAATTATATCAATCGTTCATTATATTAACTAATCGCTATATTAAATAAAATTATAGGTTCCTTTATATAGGTTCCTTAAATAGGTGCACGCTCTTTTCCCTTACTCTCATAGTCCACTGGGACGGTAATGCAACACGACCAGAGACAGATCAGGGATAGGAACAACGGCTTAACGTACTTTACAAAGCACGGGGATATCACACCGCCAACTTCTAAACTCCGGGTTTTTACTAAGAACTGCCCAATGGAAAAAACCCAATAACACTTTGCCCGGAATTGAACCCATAATTCCACGCTCAGCAGTCGCGCTTGAAACCACGAGACCAATGGGGAAACCGAGGCGTATTGAAGCCCTGCCGGTCGATTCTGTAAAAATCTCACCGTGCAATCATAAGTGAAGTGAGCAGTGTCAATAGTGTTAATCCCTAATGACAGCTCACTCCACGCTCACGTCACACAAGTTTTCACGGTGAGATGGTTACAGAATCGCACGGCTGTTGTCAGAATGAAAAAAAAAAATTTATGAATTCGTACTTTGTCTGAATTTATAAAGAAACCAAAAAACAAATAATTGCGTATAATTCTAAAGATCAGCTAGGGTCTGCCAAAAATAATCAGATCCTAACTAAATTGATTCCAGAACGCTCCATTAGGCGCGTACGAAACTATAGCCTTACATTCCTGGGCCATATATCGTGTCTGTGTCCGAAAGATCAAGGTCCCATATGCATAAAGTTTTTGTTTTAATAGCCGTTTCTGCTGAAAAGGGTTCGGAGAAATTTTTCGCTTGATGGCTTTTGTACTATGGCGTAAGTTATAGGAAAAACACCAGCCATTGAAGCAACTGAGAACTTGTTGAAGCTCATCAGACTGTATACGTACATATAGCTGTTCTACTGTCAAAGTCAAATCATTTATTTCAAATAGGCACATAAAAGGCAATTTTAAACGTCAAAATGTACGAGAATATATATAATGACTGTTAATTAGTGACTGATACTTAAACACATGATTGTACTCATCATTACAAACAACTTTTACTATCGGATCAAATCCGAAATCGCGAAAAAAACCAGCTGTTCCCTATATTGTAATCCATTTTGACTAGTTATGCGAACACAAATGTCGTTAAAATGTAGGGAACAGCTGTTTTTTTTTTGTCCTTTCACTTTTTGTCCCATTATAAAACTTGTTTGTTGTCATGAGTAGAATCATGGTGTTTAAGTATCGGTCACTAATTACCAGTCACCCTATATAATTGATTCTAGACGACCAAAAGGTAGTTTTCGTATCGAGAAGAATGAGCAAGAAACTCCATCGTTATTTTTTTTAAATGTTTAATAATATTTTATATCCATCATCATTACATAGTATAAAACAAAGTTGCTTCCCTATCTGTCTGTCCCTATATATGCTTAGATCTTTAAAACTCCGCAACGGATTTTGATGCGGTTTTTAATAGATAGAGTGATTCAAGAGGAAGGTTTATATGTATAATACATGCATAATATAGTAGAGGAACACTGATAATTTTAGAGGTTTCTAATGTGATGTCGTAAATAAACACATTTTGTTTCGCTTACATTGTAAACGCTGGCTGAACCATTCAAGATAGATCAAAATAATGTACTACAGTATTGTATACCTTAAAAAAGTCTACAAAAAATTCCACAATGGTATATGTCTATCTCGGGATAACCCACAATAACGATTTTTTATCCTATACTTTTATTATCAGTGTTTCTCTACTATATTATGCATGTATTATACATATAAACCTTCCTCTTGAATCACTCTTATCTATAAAAAAAAAAACCGCATCAAAATCCGTAGCGTTGTTTTCAAGATCTAAGCATACATAGAGACAGACAGACAGCGGGAAGCGACTTTGTTTTATACTATGTAGTGATCAGCATTGCACCCGTGCGAAGCCGGGGCGGGTACGCTAGTTAATTATAAAATAATATGTGAAGACGATGATGATGGACGACACCGCCGAGGCCGGCCCTAGAAGACGTGGCGAGGCGAGATCACCTAGACGCATACCGCAAGGGTTAATATTATGTTAAAAAAAATCGTCCGGAAATATTTTCTTTCACCGTTTGTGAATTTTCACAGTCAACTTACTACTGATATTGTCTGAAGAGTTACTTCTTCTCGCTTCTGCCGACCCTTTAAGCCATCCACCAAGTCAGCATATGGGGTCGTGAGGGTATCTCGTCTTCATGACTTTCTAACATGCTTTTAGATTTTCACGTACAGTTGACCATCCCAGCCGTCTCTATATGCCAAAGATTCTTCTATTATGTAACTATTCTGAGAATTTACGGAACATATTTTGAAAAATAACATGTTTTTCTGAAAAAGGAACCAAATTAAAATCTTGGATAAGTAAGTGACTTCCAACAAAAATGATCAGAAATTTTACACATAACTACTTGTTAGGCAATCGTTTAATAATAATCCTGCAAGGATTGCCCTGATTTAGATAAATCAAAATGAAATGCTGCTCGTTAGTAAGCGCATCACTTGAGAACGGCTGGACCAATTTGGTTATTTTTAATTTTAAAATGTTTTTAATAGTCCAAATTAAGTTGCTATTGAAAGTGAAATTGGAAAAATGGCCGGAAAAAATTTCAAGTTTAGGAAAAATTGAACGGTTCTACAGGATTTTTGAATGAATTATCGAAAGGACAGGACAAGGTTTGTCGGATCAGCTAGTAGGTAATAGTTAGCGGATATTTCATAACCCCTCTTCACCCATTAGTGGGCGTATATCCCTCTTTGCTTGTGACAATCTCTACGCTCCTGTGCGAGTCTCATTCGGAGGGCCTAGACAAGTGACAGTCGCTTTCAAAGCGTTTCGTATTTCTACAACGACTTTCAATGGCATTAACCTAAACCTTTTGGTATCTTATGTCTCATACAGTTTTGACGAATCTAATTGTAATCGTTGATAGAATATATCACTTTGTCTAGACTTTACAGGTTTTACCCACGATAGCAGCATTTTTACACAAAACAAAACAAATATAAATCTTCAAAAGACCATTAATCATGATTTAGAAGTAGGCCGAGAGACAGAAAAAAACATTCATCGACAGGCGTTAAAATAAAGGTCTAGGAATTCTTCATTAACTAAATCACTCTTTGATAATCCACTTAGGGACAATCGCCCTTCTATATTCGCTTCTAGGGAAAGCAATTTATTAATGGCTTTCTTAACTATAAGAACCCTATACTTAGTGTTTTAAGTTGTTAATTGTTACGCAGTACAAAAATAGTCATTATGACCGAGTTTTGCTAATGACTTTTTATAAATACTAAGTTGTCGTCAAATAATCCGTCATTCACATTAACTTGCCAAGACTGGTATGGTGTATTTTCCTACCAATAGTTATACAACTGCTTTTAAAGATAATATAAACCAAAATGAATTCTCATTATGACGCGCCTACGTATCGTTGTGATTTCGTAAGTTTTTTTTATTATTTATATTCCATATTATTTATTCTCTCTGACAATCACCGTTTGGGAGGCTTTTCAAATACCTAATTTAATAGTTTTTCCACATAAATATTTACAGTTGATCATCTCTGTAATATCAGTACTTATGGGTAGGAACCTGGGACCTCTGAATTAATACTATAAGACATTTACCTAAGTCCCAACAGCCCAGGGCTTGTGGCTTAGTAATAATAACAGCCGCACGAGTCGATCGATAAGATTAAGCTACGCTTGCCGCGGTTGGTCCGTGGATGGGTGACCATCTTCACATACTGAGACCCGTCCGTGCCTCGAAAAGTACGTTAAGCCGTTGGTCCCGGCTGTCCTAAGCCCCAAAGTTGGATTATAGGACACTTGACGTTTTAATTTTCATCTATTATATCTTTGACACATATTTCCCTTTTTCAGGTAAACCGCTGGCTAGACAAACACGAGAAGTACTTCTTGCAGACTACACACATACCGAAAACGATCAGTTTCTCCCCATACGTGTATGGTACAAGACCGTACCATTACCACAAAGAACACTTGTATTACACGAAGAACGTTCCTGGCACGTATGCTTCTCATGTGTCACCTTTGAGGCCAATAATATATCCAAATAACGATGAAAGATGTTCAATAATGTATTGCGAATAAACTATTTATTATTTATTAATTTATTTTATTATTTATGCACACAGTAAATTATATAGAGTATAACATTTCTGTACAAAGGTTCTTTTTATGATTATTTCACAAGAATTTTCCAGCAGACCTGCAAAAGGAGAAATTAAAAAGAATTGTGGACAATAGTGTACGTGTGTAGTATGTGTTTTTGTATTTCAATTTTGTAACGAAAAATATATAATAAGAGAACAAAAAAACTTTTATTGTTACACGTAAAACAGTAGTACGTTTACAAATAAAAAAATCGAAACCGTATTTCTAAAAAATATAGTCTCATTACAATATTTCAATACTCATCAAACGGAAAGGGCGGGTGACAATCAGCTCAATAACAATGAAAGCTGAATAATAATCGGAATAACAATTGAGGAGCGTCGGAACGAAAACCGATATATCGAATTTACCATATTTTTCACAAATTAAAAAAAAAAGATTGTAAGTTTTTTAATGTTACAAAAGTGGAAAATTATAGCATGTCAATTTGCAGTTAAAGTGACATCGATTGATGTGTGAATTTAGGGAGATACTTGGCGGACAAGTATGGATATATCGGTTTTTGACGCGATCATTTGGATATATCGGTTTTTGACGAAACCAAAATGGATATGTCGGTATTGAACTGAATTGAATTTGAACCGACCATTGTTGAATTGTGTAAAACTTAATAAGAATTATTATCGGTTTTTAATCCAACAACAAGAACATGTTTAATTTAAAAATTTATTTGCCGGTTTTGATTTGACGACAGTATTTTGATATTTTTTTTTAAGATGGATGTAACTGTTTTTTAATTGATTTCTTTCCTGAAGGGTGTATAATTAAACATTTTGTAACAGAAAAAAATTAAAAAAAAAAAAATGTCTTAATTATGACATATCGGTTTTTGTTCCGACGCTCCTCAATTATATCAACTACGGCTACGTCTTTGCTGTCAGTTCATTATCGAATGGCTGCTATGTCAACGTATAAATTGGACCAATTAATTTACAAAACGATTAATTTTATTATTGTTATCATTTATACAATCGAGGAGCTGCGGCACTTGGTTCTGTCGGAATGGTGACTTTTATATTTATGATGCGACCCGTTCTCTTTTTTTTTTAAAAAAAACTATACCTTATTTATTTATCAAGCAGTTTCAATTACTACGTGACGCTAAAAAATAACATACATACCATCACATTTCTAATCCCCGAAGGGTGAGGTACAGGTGCACCTATGGTGCCAGTTATGTTAAAGTTCAGTAATATGGGGCCAGCTCTTTACCTCGATCACGCCTGATGGAAAGCGATGGATGAGGTCTATGATGGAACGAGCGTGCCCAGAAGATGCCTGTCCACTCTTGCTTTGAAGGCAGAAGGGTTAAATGTGGGAGGAAACACAGATGCAGTTCCACACTTTAGCTGTGCGCATAATAAACGTAGAGAAGAAGCGCTGAGTACGACCCGTCGGGATTTCAACCAAGTGTGGCTGCAGTACTTCTGGTTGCCCGGTGGTAAAAGGGCGATGTTAGGATCAGGTCGTGGAGCTCCTGCGCACACTCTCCGAAGTACAGTCTGTAGAAGACCGACATGCAAGCAACATTAAGCCGATAAGCTAGGCTATGAAGTGTAGCTACCATGATTGCCATAAACCAGGCACAAATGTAGATTCCGGGCTGCTACTGCAAAATTCCAGATAGAAAAAACACAATAACACTGCCCGATCCGGGAATCGAACTCAGGACCTCATGCTCAGCAGTAACGCTGTCGCAACTACTAGACTAACGAGGCAGCAACGCTTCTAAAAAAATAAGCAAATAATAAGTAAAATTACAAATCGTATTGCAAAATGATTCCGCATAGCAGTTCATGCATTTATATGTGCACAGTTCCATTTAAATTCTAAATATATATATGTATATACTTAAAACAAGAGGACGATTATCCTATCGTCTCGACACAGTGAAAACCTTGCCTTAGTTGGGATATAAGTTATACTACTAGAGTATGCACATTCAGCCAAGTAGCAGCCAAGCACCCTTCTAACCCCAGAGAGCATATTCCCACAAGTGGGTGCTCGTGCATGAACAAAATGTGCATCTTAGAAAGCACTCATGTCACTCAACTGAACTGCATCGACTCAGTGTGAAAGAATTCTATAAAAGCATATAAAGACAATTTGGTATTGTTCTAACAGGCGTTGTTGCTAAATAATATGGGTTTTATTCCTAAGTACGCTGTTAAGACGAGGACAGAAACATGATATGTTACAAAATATTTTTTTATCAGTTTTCAGTTTTATTTGATATAATAATAACAATACCCACCACCGTATCTCTACGTTGACGTCGTAGTGGGGCTTACGCTTACCATGCCGGAACAGGTCTAGGGTAAGGAGCCAGACCAAGAGAGATACAGAAACCCGCAGGCAGGCAGACAGGTGTGGCGAGCTGTTGGGCAGTAGCGACCCCACGGACTCTTTCTCCCGGGAGTAGTCTTGTTCCTCACATCTTCCTTGCTTTTATTGACCGGCTTGAGTGGAGATTCGCAACAGCAAACGCGCTCGGGGGAAGGAAGTATTCCAGTAAGTGCTCGTAGGGATCTTGACCTCTTTCGGTCTCTGGAATTCTTCTTAAAGCGGTGGAATACCTCTTCCCTCTTCAAGCACCTCAGGACATGTTGCCCCCTTGTCGCTACGTCACTATGTGCTAGCGACCGTTTCCAGGGTGGGCCCATTATTGAGTGTGCAAGTCACCCCCTGCCATTTTATCCGTGTATATATAAAACATTGATAGGGGCCATAGTTTTTCCATAGTTATTGGTAACCAGTCCACTTTAGCTACCCAAACCAAAAATCCAAATTTTTATTTTTCAATATCCTGCAATTACGAGTATTGTCCTACACCAACCGGAGGTTATCCTTGGATGCATTGACATAGTGCACACAAGGATAATTGGTTTCGCACTTCATTAAAATTTCATAAGGGGCCTCTGTGAGTTGGCTTTGGCCCCTCGTACGCCTTCCAAAGGACCGGGACCCCATGGTCCAGAGATATGTTAAAACATAAAATAAAATAAAAAATCTGCTCAAAAGATTACAGAGATTTATATTGTCCCATGTACATTTTGTCCTTGGAACCGTTACCAATCGTACAGGTTCTGTACCGGTACTTAGCGGTTCCTCCCATTTCAAAAATAACTCATTTCCTCATTCACAAACAATGGTATCATAAAAATTTAGACAAGCTTAGAAACCAGATTGTGAGAGACTGTTTTCTGCACTAGGAATACCTGTACAGCACATCACCAGGGTCCAACCACACGGTATGTGAAAATAATTATTTATTTAGTGAATGTGAAGGGATATAGGGCATAATATAAAATCAATGATAACACGCAGATTAAAGATAAAGATATTATTTTATGTTGCAAATACGGGTATAAGTCATGGTGGTACATAATATAAATACAGAATCAGCCATATTTTGCCAATTGCAAGGCATGCAAAAGTATCGAGTTTACAATTAAAATACATATTTACTATTCCATTAGATAGAATTCTAGATTCAAAACAATAAACATTTCAGTACCTGGGTAACGATTCCAGACGGGTACTGGCACCAAATTCAGATACCCAACGCGTACCACAAACCCCACGGATGGCAAACTTGAAGTAATTTGTACTGATTAGAAATAACAATAGTACAAGTACTACGTCTGGTACCGGTATCACACCAACGCCAATGTTACTGGTTCCCAAAAATACCGATATTTGAAGCCCTGCCCACATCATTAAAAACATCCTTTTTTTTATACTCTCTAGTCAATTTCATTATTTTTCTTTTCATACATTCTTATCTTACTTGTAACAGGTAGGTAAGTTCCTTTCCAAACATCTAGGCTTGATTCTTTGAAAAGATTGAACTAAATATAGAAGTGATTTTCCGACTCACTGGTGCTTGCGGACGTAATGAGATTCGATGTTAATTCGGAAGACGCACCCAACTAGGGGCGAAGTATTGGATAAAGAAATAGGTACCTGAAGTAAAGCCTTAGAATAGATTGTATTAGTGTCAGTTTCCTTCTGTAGGTGACAAAAAAGCAAAAAGTATTCGATTAAAAAGTCGATTGGCAGTCTGAAATAAATTATCTCACTTGACATGAGGTCATATGGCGGGGTAATTGCGTAGCATACTGATAGTAGCAATGGATATCATTTTGACAGTTCCAGAATATATACTGCGTTATTTACGTTGTTGATTATCTCTATGATTATCCTCTAAGATGGTTTAGATTGTAACTGAAAGTGTGTTACGCAACTACAATTTGAACGTAGCATAAATCTCGGGCCAAATTGAAGCGAATCCCGCCCGGGGTTCACTCGCGTCGATGTGTCAACTAATTATGGAGATGTTCCAACTGACGTGAATGTCGCGTGGCTTCCAAAACCAGTGTCACTGTATGATGGCGCCTGTAAAAAAACACAAAATATACAAAAAAATAAAAATATACAAAATATGTTACAAAATATAAAAATGCAGCTTCCACTACTAAGACACAGCCCCCCCTCTCGGTAAGAGGGAATGGACCGTTATTCAACACGCGGGCCTAGTGCGGGTTGGTAGCTGATGTATCATGTCTTCGAATTTTGGTTGTAGGAGATATCGGTTTCCTTACGATGCTTTCACCGTTTTTGAGAAGAGGGGTGATGAAAGTATTAACACAAAGTAAATCACGTGACTGGGTTCGAACAAACGACCTGCAACTCATAAGTCGCAGCCGTTACCACTGAGCCACCACTGCTCTCCTTGGCTCGCCGACAGTGATACATACCACCATTAATTTCTCAAGCATAAATTACAATCAATTCTCGACAGTCAGGGCACCTCTACAACCATACTTAATTCTGAAACAAGAGGCCAGACCCTCGAGGGACACTCGGTAATCGTATTAGGGACGATTCGAAGATGCATTCCTAATCAATTTATTACGAGCTCTTAGGATAACAGGAAGGAAGATTACGTTAGATAGTTTGGTCTTCGGAGATAATTTGGAACTTCATACATTGAACTCATTCCTTCTTCTTTCCAGGGTGGTGGACAGAAAAAAGTTGTAATATAAATTTGGTACTAAATATACACATACTTAGTATAAAACAAAGTCGCTTTTCGTGATTGTTTGTGAGACCGTTGAGATTTAACTGCACAATGGATTTTCAGCATCATTTACATTTAACTTACATAAAAACAGCATACAAAAAGAGATATTTTGTCATGTTGCCATTAAAACATGGCGTTACATAAAATGTATCGCTATTATTATTTTTTTAAATTCCATCTTATCCGTGTACACACAGCTCCATTAAGTGGTTACCCCCCAAAAAGACATGTGCGTTAAAATCCGTGATAGGCACAAGTTGGTTTTTGTATTTTGCAATAACATTTTATTATGATAAATGTATTGTTTTTGTGATTATATAAGTTTTTATTTTTTAAGTCTTTATTAATATTGTTGTTTTTCAATAAAACTTTAATACTTTTATTATTGCGTATAACGCAAGCAGTAATAGGGTTAACATTTACAAAGCGTTCATTAACGCCGAAATAGACTGGAGGCTTGAAGACCGCTTGCCGTGCAAGAGTTTGGAAGTTGAAATCCGAGGCACGAAATGTGCTTTTTGCCAATTTTTTTTGAAGGAGTAACCGTTAAGATTTTTGTCGGTTCTTCTCCATAGGAAGCGACTAATTTTAACTGTGCATCTAGCTTCTGACGATTCATAAGTTCCCATGTAGGTTTATGTGAAATAAAATATTTTGATCTTCTTTTTGATTGAAAATATTTAGTTTTAATGCTATACTAGCGTTATAGCGCAGAAAATAAAAAGTTAGATGAAATTATGAAATACTATTTTTCAACATTATTTTGAAGTTGACCAAGGTAGATGGATGCGTGACCTGAGGTGGCGGCGCGTAGTGTTCCACGCGCGCCCCTCTTAGACGTTGCGGGGGAAGTTTAACACCTCACTTCCCCCCCTGACCCGAGAAGGCCTGCAGAGGTGGGCCGGCACCAAGTCGGGGGTTGCGGAAGTATCGTTCGTTCCCGCGACCCCCGGCGTAGGTGAGAGATGGAACACCGGGTTGGTTTTTAGTCAGTAAGAGCCTGACAGACCCCGCCGCCCACCCCAGGGCGGCGGACATTCATGAGGATTTTCCACCCTGAGAACAAAAAAAAAAAGGTTGATGGATGCGTACAACTAAACTAAAAGAGATACTTGCGTATATTTCTTTTGAAACTTCAAAAATCCAGCTAAAAATCTCATTTTCTTTGAATGAGGATGCTAAAAAGCTCCTATATTAATCCGGGCCGGGTAAGGCTGGGTTGAATTGCGGTAGCCGGGTATAATCACACGAAACCCGGATGTTTTGTACTCGTACATACCGGTCTCAACCAGGATTATTTTCAATGTTTGGTAGCGGACTTAAACGAATTCTTTTTCTTTCGTGTTTTCTTTATACAGGGTGGCGCAATAGAACGTGCATATTTAGAAAATACGTAAAAAAATAAATACGTAACGCAGGGTTAAAATGAAACTACGAACTTATTAGTTAATTAATGCAGTTTAGGTTTTAAAAATAACATCGTCTAAATGATGGCCCTGTCTATGGCGGCACTCCTCCAAACGTGAGCGGAGATTCGTGAAAACTTTCTTTAGTAAAGCTGGTGTAATTGCTGCCATTTCACGCCGGATGTTCTCCTTGAGCTGACGAATGTTTCCCGGACTGTTGATGTAGACTTTATGTTTGAGGTATCCCCACAAAAAAAAGTCAGGAGGCGTTAGGTCTGGGCTGCGTGGGGGCCAAATGATGTCACCTCTCTTTGAAATCAGTTTGGCTGGGAACATCCGTCTCACAACCGCTAAAGAGGCATTTGATGTGTGACTGGTAGCTCCATCTTGTTGGAACCATGTTCTTGAGTTCAATATTCCTGAATTTTGAAGTTCTGGAGCGAGAAAACCTTCTAACATTGCAACATAGCGGTCGGTGTTAACAGTGACGTTTCGCCCCCGCGAATCTTCAAAAAAGAAAGGACCAATTATTCCTCTGCACGAGATTGCCGCCCATACCGTTATTTTAGGACTATGCAGTGGTTTTTGGTGCTTTCGTTTTGGATTTTCTCTGCTCCAATATCGACAATTTTGACGGTTCACAAAACCATTCAAATGAAAATGGGCCTCGTCAGAGAAGAGGATATTGTTGAAGTTGGAAAATCGATCAAGCATTTCTTCAGCAAATGCCAACCTCGCTTCGAAGTCACTCTCTTTCAATTGTTGCGTTAATTGAATCTTATATGGATGCAGCTTGAGATCCAGGTTTAAAATTCTTTGTAAACTTCGTCGAGATAAGTGTAAGGCGTCCGATCTCTTGCGAGTAGACACTTGTGGATTTTCTCGTACTGACTGCTTCACTCTTTCAATATTCTCTGTGGTCCTAGATGTTCTTGGACGACCTGTAGCTCGTGGTTTAAACGTTGAACCCGTCTCTTCAAAACGCTTTACCCAAATTTTAATCAAATTCGCACTCGGCGCTCCACGGATTTGTTGTAATCCATATTCAGCACAATATAGTCGCCTAGTTGAGATAAGAGAACGACCGTTCTCGTAAAACGCGCGTACACAAAATGCGCGACGCTTCCCGTCAAACTGGCTCATGTCTACTAAAACTGCGTCCGTGCCGCTATACGATCGTACTATGCTTCCTACCCCCGCGCGCAGGATACCCCTCAAAAAAAGATGACGCAATATGCACGTTCTATTGCGCCACCCTGTATTTAGTGTTACTCTTTTGGACAAAGGTGTTATTTTTCTCCTTGCTATGGTTGCAAAAACTCTTATGAGTCTATTATTGACATTATGAACTGGATAGTTAGGTACCTAATAGATCCCGCAGGGTAATTGCGTAACACACTATCAGTAGCAATGGGTTTCATTATGACAGTTCAACAACATTCATTGCGTTATTTACGTTGTTGAGCAGATACATATTTCGAACATATGGAGCAATGGATTAGCAATATGCTTCAAAATGATTCAAAGTGAGAGTAATAGAGTGTTACGCAATTAGGGTGCTGGGTACCGGTCGATGAAATAAGAGATGTATTTGGTATTAAACATGCATCGATATACAACGTGTAACGTTAAATGCGCAAAACCTGAAAATAGTTTGATCAGAATAACGAGCAGAATTAATTGAACCACTTTTTAATATAGGTCACATTTTTCAAAAAATATTCATTACAAACGTTGCCGTGTCTATTTATTAATAGGTCAAGCAAGCCAATGTCAGCGCGGCGCAGCGGCCCGGTGACAACTCCTCCCTCGATAAAGCGGCGTCGCAGACGCAAGAAACGATCAGAATGGCCAGTAAAACTAAAACAGCACATAAAACCTTTACAATTTTTTTAATGACTTGATTTCTCTGTGAAGTAGGTCGATTGAATTAAAAATCAGTTGGGGTGTCTGAGGTTTTGCGCATTTAACGTTACACGTTGTATAACATTTAACATAATGACGAGCTGTATCAGCTCTCCTAGCAGGGTCTGTATAATTTTCATGGTGGTTTAGGTTGCATGGAAGCACCATGCAAGCTAATGCCTCTATTCTCACCCAAAGTTGTCCTAATCATAATTTTCTTGCTCTTATCAAAATACCTACATTTGAGATCGGGGCAACCTGTCTCTTTCTTCCATACTTCTCATACAACAGTTGCTATGACGATCATCATCATCATCATCATCATTTCTGCCAGAAATCACCTACTGCTGGATATAGCAGATGAAATGGGAGGCCTCCTCTTTCATACTTCCCGGTTCCGTGCGCCCCTTATCCAGGTGTTTCCCGCGATTTTAAATATACCGTCAACCCAACGCGTTTTTGAACGGCACCGGTTTCTTTGGCCCTAACCTTGGTCAATGAAACGTAAACGTTGTCATGTATGTACTTATGTACCTATATATATAGAAATAATCTCTCCTTCGTTAATTTCCTAAAGCACTTTTCCAGGAGTTTTTCTTTCTATTTTAGCTCTAAAAATATCAAAAACACATATTATTGCTCTGTCTACCTGTCCTAACAGTCAAAGATTTTGATTACCTCTTACTTGGAAGCCTAATAATTTAAGTAATCTACTTTTCTAGTTACTAAGGATACTATGTAATAGAACAAAGTATAGATATTTTGAAATCCCTTTGAGAATATTCAGTCATTGGAAAGACTTAGAAACAGATATTTTCATAAGGTGATCGTTTTTTTAAATAATCAAATCATTTATATATCTCCTTGATTCAAATTCCCCTTTCAGATTTTTTAAAATAAAATACGTATTTTTTAGTCATCATTATTATCATTATTTATTCATTATATTATCATTATTTACATCGAAGTGTGCCCTTTATATATCCTTTCCCCCACCACGAACCGGAAAGTTCTAGAAGAATTCAGATGTTTCAAGAAAATGGCGCAATACTTTTGAATCAAGGAGATATTATTTCATAATTATGATGACTTACATCTGTCAGGTCCCTATGTTGACCCCTAATTGCACAGACTAAGGCCCTTTGTACATGCACGTTTTTCTTGCTGTGAAAAACTAATGTTTATTCGCCGTGTGTAGTTACGATCGTCAGTGTTGTATGGATAACTATGGACGTTTGTTGACGGACACGTTCTTTTTTTTTTTTCTTTTTTCTACGGCCCGGTTTATACGTCGTGTATAGGCACGTTTGTCAGTATTGTATAGATCACTGTGGGAGTTTGTTGATGGACATGTTTTTTTCTATGGCGCTGTTTGTACACCGTACCGTAAAGAAACCGTGACGTGTACAACAGCCCTAAATAGGTAGTACTCCTAATTGTTTTCTGCCTTCTAAATTCGTAATAGCGTTTATCTCATAATCGTATGTCATTATGGCATAATTACTCAAAAAGTATGCATGGAATAACCAAGCAGGTTAAGATTTCTACAATTCCTTGCTACTCTTAAATAGGCACTTTTCGCTAACAATTGAACTTACTGCAGCTCCGTAGATGAAACATTAATTTGTTTCTTAAAAATAGTCACAAATACCCAATCCCCTTATTAATAACCCCGGAGTTGAGTTATGCCAAACTTAAACTTCGAAAATGTCTGGTTTTCGAATACCAGCTACGTGTACGGCACCAAAACAATACACAGTAACAAATCCAGTAATAACATTCCTAAGCATTAAACGCCTGTTCCACCGAGACTAATATTTCATTTAGAGCTGTCAGCCGCGTGTACAAAGCTAGGATATCACCAGGACATTACTCATATGAGCCTATGCTACATAAATTTCTGATTTCTCCAAACTCTATTGTCTTGTCGACAGGATCGGCGTTCATCTTCAAACCCAGATTTAGAACCCGCCATTTTGAAGCTATTTTTAATTTCGAACTATTAATACATTATGAAGTTCTAATTACAAAACTGGCAGCTTTGTACCGAACTTTTATGTATTCCTGTTAATCTGGTTGACATTTTATTTTTATTTTAAACTCTAAAAAGTACAGGGTAGCACATCGACTCGCAAACCCTTTATCATGGATTCCGTAGAATTGTGTGCGATATACTGTAGCGTAACGTATCGTACAGACGCCAGCACATCAAGCTACCCGAAACTGTCAAATTTTCCCAATAAACTTTGAACCTTATGCTTTGGCGATAAAGTTGAAAATCTATTAAAGAAATTTGACAGATAGCTTGATGTGCTGACGACTGTACATCAATCAATGTCATCGTAGGAGTTCTTTAAATACTGTTCACAAGCCCAAAACCCGAACATTTTGTCAGTTTAAATCAAATAGACGACCGTTATTCTTACGACAGCTGTTTACTGTCGGGGGCAGGACAATCAAGTTGTCGAAATTTATCATTTTCGATACGATAGCGTGTCGTATGGTTGTGAATAGCCATGCAGGAGAGAATTTTGTGCGGTATGTACCAGTAAAGAATGGTGTACGATACAAAAAGGCTCGTTGAACGCACAACCTTCTTTTTAACCGACTTCCAAAAGGAGGAGGACAATTCGACTGTATTTCTGTTGATATGTTACGCGATATTTCCGGCAATTGTGGATCGATTTCAAAAATACTGTTTTGGTCTCACGGGTGGTGCCATATTTTTATTAATTTTTCTTTTGTAGCTACACACATATTAATATATTTATAATAGAGACCGAACCTATTCATTTCAACTGGACACAAATCCAGACTACAGGCTGCTACTGTGCAATTCCTGATAAAAAAGCCACTAACCCTGTTCGATCTGGGAATCGAACAAAGGACTTCATGGACCAGACGAACGGGGCAGTTGAATATGAAAATGTATCGAAAAAATTACTACATTCAATTTTATCCAAGAAAAAAATTGTGTTATCGAACCCTAACTATACTGCAATGATAAGGATAACCACGTACTAACAATTGGGTATTCTCAAAAGGTTTTTAATCAAAGCTCTGAGCGCCCTGCCAATAAAATATGGGCCCATTACAATTTTACGTGCCCTATAAAGGGAATTATACGACCAATCTGTTAGTAAAACAGCCGGATTTTAGAATTGAGGATTAAGATGCAGTTAAAACAATTTTTAATTGTTTTTCTACCTTTAAATTGGTGTTTAATTAAATAGGCTGGTGATTTTGATGTTATTTTTTTGTCTTTTACAGGGTTGCCTTTGCTGAAGTGTCAATAGCTAGTATGTTGGTGAATCGACGTGCTAGTCTCTTCCAGGTTTTGCCCGCGTTGGCAACAATGTCATCTACCAACCTCGCCGCCGGACGACCGACATCTCGTCTTCCAGTCCTTGGACGCCACTCCGTCACAGCCTTACTCCACTTGCCATCACTGCGCCTTGACAGGTCTGTGCCCGACTCCATTTGAGTTCCATAATATACTTTCGGATATCGAAGACCTTTTTTTCTCGTACGTTTTCGTATCTCGACTTTCAAGTGATGTACTTACCCACGAAAAGCATTTTTTTTTTTTGAAGATGTAAAACACTAGAAATGTCTCAGCAGCAGCTTTACGCCTAAAACACTTGATATTTTACTTGAAGTTAAGAGGACAGAACATTTAAATACCTAGTTACAAAACTTGGCCTGAATTCTTATCGCGGCCGCTTAGCCTTGCAATAAATTCCAGGATTTTAACTAAGGACTTTTCTCACTTAAATTATTGTGGCATGATAATAACTAACTTTTCAAATGTATAGATATAAGTCTACAGTTATAACTAAAGTTATTTTTTGTGTCAAAGAAGAAGAATTAACAAATTTGCCATTAAAATGAGGTACTTTTAAATACAGACACCAGCACATCAAGCTACCCGAAACTGTCAAATTTTCCCAATCGACTTTGAACCTAATGCTTAAGCGATAACGTTGAAAATCTATTAGAGAAATTTGACAGACTGTAGCAGCTTGATATTCTGGCGTCTGTACCATCTACATTTATCAAAACTAAATCATTTAAGGCACTTTTCTCCATTTTATGTAATAGTTAAAGAGTTACACATCATCAACATCTATTCCGCTTTTAAAGGGGCTCGTGGCTAAATGATACCAGCAGCACAAGTCGATTTAACAATAAGCCACGCTTGCCGCGGTCGGATCGTGGCTGAGTGACCATCCATTACATATGGAGATCCACCAATCGGTCGGAAAGTACGTTAAGCCGGTGCGCCCGACTGTCATACATAGATATTTGATAGTTGTTACGGGTGGTCTGAAGCCCAAACGTCTGATAGCCAGTCTCCTCTATTACCCAGTAACTGGGTAGTAGATATCAGTTAGGCAGTCGCTCCATGTAAAATACTGGTATTCAGCTGCATCCGGTTAGACTGGAAGCCGGCGACAACAAAGTTGGGAAAAGACTAGGCAGCCGCTTTTAAAAATACTTTTCTCAATAATTATGATTTAAATAATTGAAGTGTTAACGACTGTTGATGACTGTACCCAGATACGAGCGGCACGACAGGTCTAAGTCCCTAGTATTTATTAGCATGGGAGTTATGTACGTAGGAATGTACTTAACCTCTCAAACGTCGAATGTCCACCATGTGTACAGATAACAATAAAATTTCCATTGTTTTTGCTAATTGGCGCGCGACGGTTTAAGTATATGCATATAGAGTGAAACACGTCACATTTCAGATATACATAAGAGAGAAGCCTTACCTTATTTTATCGTAACGATTATTCAGTCCTCTTGTATGTTGGAATCAATAGTGCACTACTAAAGGAATGATTTTTAATTGCTTACTTTGCATAATGTCAATAAAGTTCCTACTCTTTCTGAACATTTGATTTTCTTTTGTATTATGTAAGGCTAATCCCCGACGGATTAGGCAAAGGTGTACCCTATTGTGCAGACGCCAGCACATCAAGCTATGTGAAGCTGTACAATTTTCCCAATCTACTTTGAACCTTATGTTTTAACGATAAAGTTGAAAATATATTAAAGAAATTTGACACCAACATAAGGCGAGTTATCATTTAGACCCATATAATAGGGGACGAGCCGAGGTTGCCATCAACCGGACACAAATCACTTTACCTGACCCGGGAATCGAACCCAGGACCTCATCCTCAGCGGTAGCGCTAGCGGCCACTAGACCAGTGTAGTTCTAGGTACAGTTTGCTACGGTTTTAACAGGAATCTCGCTACGGGTTCGTGGGTTTGAAATAAAATACAAAATATAATCAGCAGTAATATTTTAAATTGCTTTGAATCACAATTTTGTAGTGTTTATAGATTATAATAATTACAAAGGAAGATTATTTTTTGTTCAAAGTACACTTATCCAACAGGTCGTCGCCATGCACTCTCGTGTCCATCATCTCAGAATATTTTACAAAAAGATAAACAATATTCGCATTTAAACGCAAAAATTAAAAATACAAAAACGCAAATTAAAGCTTTTTTAACGAATTTAATCAACCTTATTTTGATAACATTTTGAATTATTTTTAAAATTATAACCCTTTCTTATCCAAAAATCATTTTTTGAAAATGTTAACTTACTAGAATACAAGTGAATCCTTAAAATTAGAAAATGAAAAACAAAATCGTTTAAATCAATACTCATTCACAAAATCATTGTTACATATTGAATACATTCATAAGAAATAAGTACATGATTAATTACGATTATAAATACTTAGGAACAATATTGTTTATTTACAGTTCACACAATATACCTACAAAAATTAAAAATTACAAAAAAAAAAAAACACTGATGACTTAAAGTAATGTTGTGAAAAATACGACATTAATTTTCTTTTATAGAAATTATTTACAACTCATTTTCAAGTTCATTACCTATTCAAAATAGATGTCAAAAATACAATTCACATAATTATTATTAATCCAATTATATTCATACAACATTTTTTTTACGAAACATGTAGATACTATAAAAAGAGATTCTAAGCTGTTCAACTGGACAGTCCTCATTCATACGTCCCCCATATTTGGTGTCTTAGAAACCTTGAAACTGGCAGTACGTAACAATTTCATACATTCACTAATATTAAAATTATAGAAAAACTTACATACAACGCTTGATATAAATAATTACATTAATTAAAAAATTAAATAACATCATAAAATTCGCTATCAAACGCTTGTGTTCTATATAAATCGGTTTATAAAGCAATAATACTAGTAGCTAGCTATAAAAATATAGGATTGTAACGATTTTTTGAAAATGTAAAATAAAGTTACGTTGGTTTTTTTCTACGATAAAAATGACTAGAGCTTAGGTAACTAAACCTTTATGGCAGATACTTCTTGACTACTGTATGACTAAATCAGGCACTATTGTATTATATATGATAGTAATTAAAATTATTAATTATTTCAAATGAGCCTAAACATGCTTATTTTCATAATGTTCGGCTAAAATATTGGAAAAATACTCAAATCTGACTAAAACGCACTTCAAAACATTATTACAATCCTACTAAAAGGATTTAGCAGCTAAAAATATTATTATTAAATGAATTTCTAGTGATCTAGCATTTCATAAAAAAAATACAACTAATATCATACGCGAGTGTCGAAAACTTCAAAGTTATAATTAAGTAAGTATCTAAGTGATATGCAATATACTTTAGGCAGGCTCATTTTGATTAAAAAAAATCATCATTTTTACACAGAGGTGATAAAATTAGTTTTAGCCATTCATTATGAATAATTAATTTTAAAAAAATACATAGATAAAAATGACTAAGACTAAAATAATGCGCCTCTACAAAAGTATATGCAAGCTACCGCGAATTAATTCACTACGAGAAATCGCATAAATAACAGGCGTAAACGTAAGTACATTAAAATCATAGACGAGAAAACTCAATGCTTTAGCAATCTTTTTATCACATTTTCTTCAAAAGAAACGTTTCTACGGCATAATAAGTTCATAAAGCTCAACTATTTACGGCCCACCCTAAAAGAAATCCAATCATAGTCTCACTAATATCTCATTCCAGTACCAGTTAGTAACAATTTCTATCTTTTTAGTCTTAGGAATACTTACTAAATATGAAGTTAAAATGTGTGAACAAGCTTCTTATAATATAATAATAAAAAGTATTAGTTAAACTTTTAGTTTTAAATTCTATGTATAGATTTCAAGTTTTTTTTTTATTATTATTTCATATAATAGTAATTTATCTAACTATATCTACTTCTAGTGCACTATCTTTTAGCTGTGGTCAATACTAAGCCTTATCGTAAGTGTGCCGCTTTTATTATCCTCAGAAAGTGTATTACTTTCGTTATTTTGTAAAAATAAAAGAAAAGTCATTGTAGAGTATTGATAAAAGAGTTGGTTTCATAATCTTTTTTTTACAAAAATGAATTCTTTTTTTTCGCAATTTTATGTAATTGACATATATTTTATAAAAAAGACAACAAAATTAATTAATACTTTTTTGTTAAGGTTTTGGCATTTTCTAAAATAATTCATACATTTTACTAAAATGAACATAGGATATTAAAAAGGACACAGTTACCGGTGGCACTAGGAAGCATCTATAATTCAACTGTATTGTGACGATCGCGTGGATATTAAAATACTATTTCTTTACAAATCGGAGTTTATCCCACCACAAAAATATTATTGCTTTCAGAGGTTCTGCGTTACTAAGAAAAATATTTTTTATTAATTTTCTTCTTATTTCCACCCGTTTCGCATTTTAATAACATTATCAGCGCTCCAGAAGCAATCGTGCACGCTATCTAAAAATATAGGTATACGCATGACCACTAGCTAAACGAACTATTTGTTCGAAAAGTAAGACAGAAATGATAGAATAACTTTTATGGAAAATTAATACATCAAAACTTTTGGCGCAATACGTCTCGAAATACTGGTATAGTACCCGCCATTACTACATATACATATATAAATATAACATCTTAAAATTAGCGATCCAAAAATATGAAATATACGTGTTGTATTAGTGCGCCCCCGGTCGCTCCTCGCTCGCAAGCTTGGCGCCGATGCCACCACACATGTGTTTGCAAACCCGCGATATTGCGACTTTTGCCGTTCGCCACCGGAGGGTGCAAAAGCCGCCACAACTGGACGGTTTTTCTCAATCCTCGTCGCGTGTTTATTTTTCCTCTAATCGAAAAAACGCTGGTTCATTCCCAACAAAACACAGTTCGATATTGAACGGCAAAAAATTGAAACTTTCGCTGCGAATCAACCAATGCCTTTTACCTACTTTTTTCAACTCTGGGCCTCTCAAAATCTAAATAAACAGGAATATATCGGAATATACGAACAGGTGAATTAAAAGTTACAGAAAGATTACAATTTTCAAGAATAACTAAGTCTGAAATCTAACTAAAATATAAAAAAAATAATTGAATGAAAGAAAATTAAAAGAGATAGTTGAAGTAAGTTTGATAACTCAAAGTACCAGGGCCCTGCTCAAGCAAAGCGTCCTTATTCGTTCGAAACTTTTGCTTTATAAAAATACGAATCGAAAATATCTCGACTGTAGCACGTCTTCTTATGGTTAAGCTATGATTATTCTATTATTTCTTATACTATAAAACTTTACTATGTTTACTACGTTAAAATATCAAAGAATTCAGAAAAAGGGAATATTTAGGTTTTTATTTTCTATATTTAAGTGGTGCACAACCTTATTTCTTCATGAACGCTAGGTAAGTATGGCATTAGCATAACAAGGATCTAAAATAAAAGTTCACTATCTAAAGAACTAATAGTAGATGTAAGTAGTCGATGAGAATTCATATTAAGGATCCGCACTTATTGGAATAGGAACTAGGGGAGGAGGAATACAAACTTATCGGTATAGTGGCGAAAGAAGACGAAGAACTCATAGAAAAAGAAACCATGGGTAACACGGTCGAAGGTCTCTCGTAAGATGAGATCTAATCTAAAGGGAGTCTCAAAGATCGTAGAACATGTTCGATGATATCTAAGGCTTCATCTTCACTGCATAGACTAAAAGAATTAAAACTATTTAGGCTGGAATGAAACCTATTGTAAACTTTCGACCAAAACTAACCGCATAATTACCTTTATTTCTCTTAAATACGATAAAATCTCAAAATACTCACAGCTCGTCGGGTTTATTGTATTATACGCTAAGTGCATCTACTTTATAAGAACAGTGGCTTTTTAATAATTTGAATTTGTACTTAACCTACATATTTTAAACTCCTTTGCTGAAATCATTCATAGAATAGAATTCAAGTTTTGACTCGATCTAACGTTCGAAGCAAAAAAATCAACTCAATGTTTCACATTAAAATTCCTTACCAAATCGTTTGCAATTGACGTGAATCGCAAAAGCCAAACGTTACGCAACCATTTTTGTAGATATTTTATGAATTTTCAAAAATTTTGCGGCAAGTCTTACGAATTTTTCTCAGCCAATACGTTTGATGATCTAGGTTTAATTACTTTACATCCAATTTAGAGTTTTCAAAAATATGATTCCAATAAATGTTCTAAACAAATATCTCAAAAATACATTATGAAAATATAATACAAATACGATAAAATTTATACTAAATATAACCCTGTCTATGACCTGAAGAGTTTAAAATAAAGAATAAATCGAAATCTAAACTCTGAACAAGTCATTTCTAAGGAAAACATAATTACTTCCTAGAGTCACACACGTTGCTACGAGTATAATCCGTTTATATTTTCCGCAGATGAAACAGTGGAGTTTTACATTAGAAGAACGAATACAAAAGATTTCGTATCATATAAGACCGTTCAATCTTAACGATGGTGTTTTGTTTCAGAAAAGAAAATCTAAACGGCGAAACTAATAGTCAAAACTTTTCGTATCGTCTACATTAAAATACGATATACAAAAGAATTGTCAAAACATTTCAAATAGACAAGGCCTGAGTCAGTTCACAACTCCGATAAGAAACCTGTTTTATGAAAGTAGCTTAAGTTATATCGAACAGTATTTGATAATGTGAAAGGCAGTTAGTTGGTGTTAACGCGTAATTTGAAATACTCGATGTAAAAAAATCACATAATACAACAGAAGATTTCGACTTGTAAATGAAGGATAAAGGAAAACCTCCGATTGGTGGTAGAATCTAAATTAACATAGTTTAGGGAATGGATAATGTCTGTTGAAATACTGCCGTTGTCAGATTTTAAACAGAAGCTCTAGTAGAAGGTCTTCGTCCACGTTCATTGGCGATTCAGGAGCAAGGTAATCAACGATCCTAGAAAATGGAGAATTTAATTAAAATCATGTTTTCTATTTTAATTTTATTACTCTCATCACTTTATAGAAGACAACGATGATGGAAAAGAATTTATAAAAATATCCGTACAATTTATATAAATATCGAATCGTAAGACTCCTCAAGTTCTGAGTTGAGCTGCACGATTTTTGACAAATGCCTGCACTGACTGGACATGTCCGCTCAATCTGTGTGGTTATTTACTCAAAAGACCATTTCAGACACCAATCTACATGGTCTTCACATGATCTGATCAAGATTATGTCTGGACTTTAAAAGAGACTGTGACCTCTGAGTTCGTTTCGGCCTTTCTTCTCAGAGTAGTCAGAGAGGAAACGCCGACCTCATTTTAAAAAAAATATGATTGACATGTAAAAGTGTTTGTACAAACCTATTTACAGAAAAACGAAAAAAACGAAAACACGAAAAAACGATTTCAAATCACATAAATTACAAGTTCTTTTAGTAGTCCGTACCGAACAACGAAAGAAGATAATTTCAACTAGAGAAGATAATTTTAAAGCCATTTTCTTCTGATACTCGTAGGTTAAAATTTACCAATTTACCAAGTTTATTTTGATGATGATAAAGATAATGCTTACCTATTGGGCGTGGGTGGTGTACTGGTGATGCGCGGCAACGAGCTTTGGCGGACATCCGGCGACCGCCGGGCCCCCCTCACGCTTTCGGCTCGTGCGTTCTGCAACCTGCCACAAACGGGAAGAAATGTATTAAAAAACCTATTACTTTAGATTTAAACACCCAACACAAAAAAAATATATATTCTAGCATAAAAAGATGTGATACCATTAAAGACAGAATAAATGTTGACTTTACATATTTTCGCTACGAAAACTTACGTTGGTAGTAAATTCCTCCCATGTGCTGTGCAGCGTGAAAATAGTTTTGGGAATTTTAATAAAACTCGATTGTTGACAAGAAAATATATAAAATTATTGTATTGAAGACAAAAAGTCACCATGCTTATTTACCACTAGAAATCCAGCAGATCATCCTGTAGATCATAACGGACCAAAATAACAAGATGATAGATATTATCTCAAGATATCAGACAAAACCATAACATTCAACCACTCATTTAAGCACTCAACCAGATTCTAAGAAAACTTTTCCACCTAAATAGCCTAAGCTCTAAATATTCACGGAACTTGAATAAACAAGCTTGAACAAAAACCCTCCTTTAATTTAATAAAACAACAAGTCTGAAAGCTTAACAAAATCATGCTCTAAAGATTGTCTTATCGAAGGCAAGGAACAAACTTGGGTACAGTTGATTTATCTATCCGCCACAGATACAGAAGTTTAGAGAAAAGCTAAAATGTTTCATTCATAAAGTATGAACTGATTCTGGCTTAGATTACTTGGGAGGGATCGGGGACGAAGAAGTAGCCGAAATTAATTTAGCATGAACTGCGATGGAAGCAATGAATAAAGGTCTTAATTGTTGGAAATATTTGAGAAATATTTACTTTGTTTGCTTTATTTGAAAAATGTTCTTTCATCGTAATCAAATCAATGATTCCGTTCCTACTCTGTTATTTTAAATTCCCTATCATTCGAATATTGTAGCGTTTGATTCCGCATTTTCCAGTTATACACCGTGCCGCTTTAAAGGCGACATTAATTTAACACACGTATACGGTTTCGCGTTTTCGTTTTATGAACATAATATATTAATTTCATTGAAAGTTTTTTTTTTTTTTAAAGCATCTCGAAGCGTCCTCTCCTTAAGAAAATTGTAGCGCAGGGCTCATTTGCTGGGATCACGGATCATAACATCGCATCAATGAAATTAAAATATGTTCATAAAACGAAAACACGAAACCGTATACGTGTGTTAAATTAATGTCGCCATTGTAGCGGCACGTTTTATATCAAGATAACTAACACCTCCACTGCATTTTCTTTCGTGTCCTTCTAATTTCTGTCATCGTGAGTAATAAATGTCTCCATCAACGTACATAAATATCATTCAACCTAACCCAACTCAGTGTAATCTTTAACTTTCTTATTAAAACCTGGAGGAAGTTTAAAGCTCCAAAGTTGTTCTTTCGAAAAGATATCTGCGGTTCGTTAAAACAGATATATTTAGATATCGAAAATTAGAAAGTAAGTCTGAAGACTTACTTTCTAATTTTGAATAAAAAGTTAATATTATTTTTCTTTTAAACATTAATTTTGAACTGACTATATTATGCATCGATGTTGAGATCCTGAAACATTGGTTGATTCTAATTTGTTTTGTTGCTAAACCAATGTCAATTTAATTGGATGAACTCATTCTGAATGAAAAAAGTGCATACCTACATTATTAAACGGACTTACGTTTCAAAGAAAAACGTAGTTGATGCAATTTTGATAATCATGAAAAATATTTTAGGAATAAGGTGTTTTATTATAGATTCAAAGAGTATTTCTTGAATGTTTACTAATGTGGCCTGTTTTTTTTTTCGACTTATATAATATTGACCTTCACAGCTTACTTCAACATTCACTGATTGCTCTTGAAGATAAAAATACACAAGTAAACAACATAAAACGTACGCAATTTTATTAGTCGTATCGTTAGCCAAAAGACGCGATTAAATCCCCCTCTAACATAAAACTGTTCCATGGAACACCAGTCTTGAAGAACCGAATTAACTCCAAACTCTCATAATCCCAGAAGACCTCTAAAATAACAAGATAAATGCAATTAACTTACGATTTCAGGAAAGACCACAAAAAGAGAGCATTATGTTCTAATAGTAGAATAAAGGACACCGTTAGAGGTTGTAAATTAGGACAACCTTGCCCTTTTATGTATCCGAATTCCTCTAATTTAGCTAAATAAGGACGCAGGGAAATTATGTTGACAATCAACTTGATATAATTAAAGTTATTTGTGAAGAATACTAATGTTTCTGTTTAGCTAAATACGTTGGGGTAACGGAACTTATACGGGTTCTGCGTTTGGATAAAGATAAATAAATGTATATTATTGGCCTCAGAAAATTTCTGTAAATTAAAATAATAAGTAAGTAAATAACAAGTAATTCCTAATGAATTAATAAAAATAACAAAATGATATCCTAACTTAACTAAAACTACACACAAACTAAAATATAGCGTCGAATAATTCATTCGCATCGCTGTCGACTGGTAATGTACCTAAGAGACTGGCGGCATTACCACGTTGTATGGCAATGCTTAGCCTCTGGCCAAGGTAAAAGCCAGCCATTGGGTCACGGGAAGTGTCAACCAGCCGTTTCGAATTAATAAGAAAAAACTGAAAAGAAATTGTATAGTAAGGTTTGTACTAACTGGGAAGTGTCTTGCAGGAACGTAATTTAAACACTGTGTGACATAAACCTGCACTTAAGTCACGTTTGTACATGGAAAAGCGTGCATTAGGTTGGGTTTAGGTCACACGAGCTATAAAATAGTTTGCGAAACGTGTGAATTATGTAGAATTAATCTTATCCCGTGCAATAATGGATTACTAAGTGACACGTATCGTAGTGGACTATTTTGGACACGTAATTCGTATTAAGAATTAAATACATATTTCAAACTATTTGTTACCTTTCGACTTTCTACGAAAAACACAACAGACCAACTTTCATAACCACAAATAAACCAGCTGAATCGAAATACAACCAGTCATCATCTGCCGAGCCTTTTCCCAACTATGTTAGGGTCGGCTTCCAGTCTAACCGGATGCAGCTGAATACCAGTATTTTACATGGAGCGACTGCCTATCTGATCTCCACAACCCAGTTACTGGGTAATACGATACCCCTTGGTAAGACTGGTTGTCAGACTTTCGGGCTACTGACGAGCCGTAACGACTGTCAAAGATCCGCGAATGACAGCCGGGACCAACGGCTTAACGTGCTTTCCAAGGCACGGAGGGGTCTTGGTATATGAAGATGGTTACCCACGGACCAACCGCGGCAATAGCTTAACCTGATCGATCGACCCATGCGGCTGTTATTACATAGCCACAAATACAACCAGTCACGATAGGTTAAAAAAAAACCTCGCGTTTCCGTTCGCTGGGACGACCGTCCTTACAATAATATATCATATTTTTATATTCCTTCCCATTCAAAGGGCTTTAGCCCTTCCGCTGTGGCATAATAGACTCAGTATATTAGTTCCGGGTAAACAATTCAGGGCTTCCACTGGGTACAGAAGGAATGTACGAGTATTTTTGTAAATAATATTTATTATGCGGTACACAATGTGAAGTGGCTTGAAGTGGCCTTTTTATTGAATTTATGAATAGGTCTGACATTGAAGTCTTGAATAGTGTTATTTTGTTTGTGTTTTTGTATTTTTTCCTTTGTTGCTTTTAGTGATTGAATGTATTAGGTAGGTATATCGAAAATATTTGTAGAATCGCTACCAAAACAGTGATTTAGGGCCAAAACTACGTCGCACGTTGCGACCGACGATGTTACAGATGAAGGACATAAATACCAACTCTTGTTAAATATAACATCCCGAACATATTTTAAATATTACAACATAGGTCTACAGTTAAGCCGTTGCCGGTCGATTCTGTAAAAATCTCACCGTGAAAACTTGCGTGGAGTGAGCTGTCATCCCACTGATGCTAGGGATTGACCCAGCAAACATTAACAATCATAATCGAGATTTGAATAATATTTTTATGCTAATTCTATTGATCATTTTATATAGTTTTAAAACTAGTATTTTAGTTGTCAAAACATTACTATTTTGTGGGGTTTTAAAATAAAATAGCAAGTCAGAAACTTAGTCAGAATATCAATTTTATTGTTTTTTCTTTTTTTCTGGATTAAACCACAAAACAATAACAGTACGTTTTACAACATCAACAAAAACAACAGTATGTTTTTATTTTCACTTAAATAAAATGTTCGACACTTGAATGATGTCCTAGATAATTATTTTTACTTTAAAACTTGTTTTAGAAGCAGTTAAATAAACTTGTCTGAAACAACGCCGGTCGCATATCGCCGTTATATCGTTTTGGCCTTAAGAACTGTTAAATTGTTAGTAAAATGCTGACTCGAATATTAATATATTCGATTGTTAAAAGAGTGTATTCGATATAGGAAAACTTCCAACTTAATAAAAAAACAAATTCTGATACAAAACACAAGAAGTTTATCTATGTGTTGTCTTTAACTTTACTTATAATACTGCTTTTCCTAGGGTCTCTTTTCCTGAATATTATTTTCATCTACTTCCCGAATACGTGTCTTATCGTCATATAATGAGGGTTTTCATAAAAAATTACGCCACCAGTTGGCGCCACTTTGGCAAGAGGTCTTCAATTTCGACAATGAATTTAAAATATATGATGACGTTCATCATTCGTTTCATTCATTCGTTTTTCATTCAGTCAGGACTAGAGAAAACATAAGCGCTTTGACACTTTTGACAGGTGCTCGGACCTGACGTCTCAGTGCTGCCGCCTAGTGAACGTCATTTCAGAAAACCCTCATTGAAGTGGACTTTAAGTAACATTCACGCGAAATCCGATGACAATAACGGAACTAAATTCCGTTTAAATAAATGAACATGGTTTGACCTTTGGGAGATTTTCAATAAACTCGAGTCCAAGCATTCTTTCACACGACATTAAGTGGACTGTCGGTATTTATCAAAATATTCGAAAAGAATTGAATTGGAAACCTTTTCTTTATGCGTCAATCAAAAATAAAGGGACTATTTTCCAAGAAAGTCTCCTATGTAGTTAGTTACTTTGTTTTTTATTTGTTGTGGATATTATGGAACGGAGTTGACTGAAGCTTATAAAAACTTTTAGAGACCATGGTTCGACTGAAAGAAATTCCATCCTTTTGTTGTAAAATAAAATACAGAACCTCGTCCGTTATTTCGTCGGTTAAAAACTATTCCCGCATGCAAGAATCTTAATAAAGTTATCTTTTCCAAGGAAAAAAAATCATCATCATAAGATGAAATATGAACCTTGAATGAACTTGAAAGAAAGAAAGAAAATACGTTTACTTGCGGTAAACATGACGCAGAGAAAGAATACAAACACAGAAAATAACAAGTTGGGGGAAAATATGCGTCACATCCATGCAAAATGGCCAGCGCAAACAATATACATAATACATAAATAAAACAATATACAAACGACGACGCCTTAAATCCAGCTATAAAAAAATCAGTCAAACGAATATTTCATAACTTGCACTTCATAGATATAATTATACAAAATTATACAAAATGCATTTGTATACATATTGAAATACATGTTATGATGAGAGATTCTTGTCCTGCTGTTCGATTCTGTAAAAATCTCACCGTGAAATAATAGTTGAAGTGAGAAGTCAATAGTGTTAATCCCTAGCACTAGGTAGTCTACTGAATCTCACTACACGCTCACTTCACCTAAGTTCTCACGGTGAGATTTTGATACATAGAATAGCACAACTGTTTTCTGTGGTTTAGCTGTAATATATGTACTTTTAGCCCCCTTTACACTACAAATAACTAAATACGTTTATCGCTAAATGAATTAAAGCATCCTATTTCTTTCCAATAATTTAAACAAGACAAAGACAGAATGATGTTTTAAATGATTATATCTAGCGCAGTGTTGAGAGCTCTAGTGGCCCAGTGGCAACGGCTCCGACTTGAAAATTGAAGGTCGTGGGTTTCCACTTCAGCAGTCGCGTTACTTTGTGTCATTTATTTCATAACCACTGCCCTCAAAAACGGTGAAGGATCATATCGTGAGGAAACTGACATGTCCTAGAACCAAAAATTTGAAGATATGTAACGTCTACCAATCAGCTCGCGTGGTGGATTAAAGCCCACTCTCCCTCTCACAGAGGGGAGGCCTGTGTCCTATTAGTAGGAACTTTATAGACTGATTATGCTATGTTTAGCGTTAAACGGATTTAGTTAATTTGTGGTGCAAGTGGGCTATATTTTTTTTAAATCAAATCTACTACTTACTTGATCTTTGACTGCCTCATGAACTGTTGAATTTTCCTCGCCGCTTGATTCTGACGCCTCTGTGAGTATGTCCTCCTGGTCAAACGAATATTGAGTTAGATTTTGTTTGAAGATGATAGCAAAATCATCAATAAGGCTGCCGATTACAGCTATTGCGATATCCATTTGGTATATACCATGAATTTCGGTCATGAGTTATGGATGGTATCATATCCGTATTATTTCCAGTTCCGTTGCAATTTAACTATTTACACGACATTCTTGACAGCAGTCTTGTTTTCATTTAACCTTCATTTATTTAGTTTATATTATATCTGATAATCTAAGGTGACATTTCATATACTGTATTACTACTTACTTGATAGGTGTGGTAGCCATCCTGCGCGCACGCATATCACGGTAGCCGCGCTGTATTATCGTCGCAGCCGCATGCATTTGCTTCAAGTACGCAAACTGCACATACAAAACGAAAAGTAAGAAAAAGTCATTGAACTACTGTATGAGATTTTACAACACTGAAGAGATGTATGTAGCTGTTATCACGGCTAGGCTGTTATTGTCATAAAAAAAATTCTACTGTGTGTCATCGAATAGATTTCCGAGAGTGTTTAATGATAATGTGGCGGCTTCTACATCACCACATGCAAACTACGCGTCACTCTGACGTCATACTGAATCCTGCATCGCGCAAGCATAGTTTACCGTGCGACTAGCATATACAACATTATTTTTAGTATATGCGAAACCCAAAACACGTATCTAGTATTTTTATGTGAAGAATCTAAATAACAATTTTCAAAACTGTATCATGAAACATTACAAAGTTATAAGCTTATTATGCTACCTGGATATCCGTACAGAAAGTTGGTTACCACTTAACACGTTAGCTGCGGCACCAATTTTTGCAAACTTTCCGTTCCTGCGGCACGAGGTATTATCGGCCCGCACCGTGACCAGACGTTAGGGCGACACGCGGTCTATTAGACCCCACCTGCTTTAACAGACTAAAATCCATTTTCTGGCGCGAAATCAAAGAAAATGAAAAATTTTGGTCCTTATCGATATAGACAGTGAATTGATGAACCCTAATCTACCGTCGCCCCGGGATCTGATAGCTAGTTTAGGAATTATTGGCAAAACAAAATATGGGATCTTATACACCTCGTAACGCACTGAAATAGGGTAAATTTTCGCTAAGATTAGTGATGGGTAAAATAAAATCGACGCAACGACGTTTATCTATTTTTGTGTGAAAATCTTAATGCGGTTATTAGAACTTGAATTAACATAAAAAAATCAGTAACAATATACTTTTTTTATAAAAAATCGCAATATATATTTTGTACTTATTTATGGGTGTTTTTCATTGAAACAGGGTGTAGACAATAATATTTTTTGCACTGAGAGCACTGAGTCAAAATCTTTTTGGATTTTTTGTCAGCTTCACGAGATGGTAAAAATGTGCGTAGTTTCTGGTATCAACCAACACATCTTCTTCTTTTTTCACCCTTTTCGAGGCAATGATGTTTGGCGATGTAAAAGGACGTGCTCTCCGATCGACGTGATGCACAACACTAGTCGCGGGAAGCTCGCGTTGGGTGCGGTACGAGGTCCGGGGGGATATGGGACGTTTTAGCCTCGTTCCGCACTGCATTAAAATTATATTAATTCAGTGCGGTACGAGGCCTAAGACATCCGGTACCAAGGTAGGTATACCACCGAGTCCGGGACCATTAGCGCGTCTCAAATATATATTTATCTCTTTTCTATACTGGACCAAACCAAAGCTATGCCCTTCGCACGACAGAGATGTTCACGTTTTTCCTTGCCGCACTACAAGGAAGTTGCATGAGGGGTGATTTAGGCCTCGTTTCGCACTTAACGTGTTAACACGCGCCGCCGGCCGACCGGTTGCGACCTGTGTTGTGCGCACAAATGATTGCGGATATGTACTTAGTATCGCTCGGTGTCCAACTTGTTACCTTTTTTAAATATTTTTGAGACAAAATATAACATGATGTAAAAAATATTGGAATCGATACAGTTACTTATTCTGAACAAACTATATTCATGTTTGCAATATACAAAAAATAATGTTGTATACAACGTCCCGTCATCAGTCGTCGGGCAGTTGGCCACCAGATACAACAACCAGTCGATGTCCTTTTCTGTGGTGGATAATATGTTCCTCATGCCACTATAATAATAACGTAAAAATCCTTACTTTATACAAAAAAAAATAATCAAATGACCAATAAAGAACCTAGACGAGGCAAAGCTCGAGATCCTTGAACGTGGTTGACCCTTGAACTATCGATGTTTTAATGAATATATTTCAGATTGCAGTCAATTGGTCATAATTTTTGTTCCAACAACTACCTGTACTGACAGCTTATCTTATAGGTTCGCACCTGTTTATATCTCCTGTAGCAGTTTTGTATGGTGATGGCGGCGGCCGCAGCTCGTCGCTGCAGCTGCCTGCCACGGTACTGGCGGTACGCCTTCTGGATTGTGATTGCTGCGGAGTATAGCTCCCGTTGCTCGCGGTCTGAAGAAAACATCCGAGTTATAATATGTTTTATGAAATAGATTAGAGACAGTCACTCCGTGTAAAATACAATAATTTTGTTGCATTCTCCGTGTAAAATACAAGAGTTTTGAGCGGAAACCAAGCCTAACTGAAAAGAAAAGGCTATGACGATGATACTGATGATCAAATGCATAGAATTTAGAAACGTTGTATGGAAGACGCTCTTTATTGAAATTTATTTGCCCTTGACTTAATACGAGTAATTAGAGCATTAAAATAAATATATATTTTTATATCAATAATATTACAAGCGTGGGTATTATCTCAAGTGGCATTATATTTTATTATATTCATTAGCTCTCTGTAAAACTTCTATTGGATACCGTAAGAAAATACGTACTCTTCAATTTGTGAATATTCGTAGATACATTTCGAGCTCGTGATCTTTGCATTTCTGAAGATAATTTACAAGTTTAATTTATAATACTCATGAAGTCATTCTCATACTCAATACAAAACAAATCAATACTAACTATATAACAATGAAAGAAATTTTCTTGAATCGTTTGTATCACTTTAGTTACAAAATAAAACTCAGTTCTGATTACAGACTAAATCAACTCACCATTCAGCGTAAGGTTAGAGAAATGCGTGGTTGCATTCAGAAACTCCTGCAGTGTAGGCGATGGGGTTGTACACAATGGTGGGTGCGACAGTGCAGACCGTGGTGACGGTGGCGGTGGGGATAACGCAGCTGAACCAGGCGATACTGAGCCTGATGAACACGGAGTGGAACCGCCACAGTACCTGGGTGACAAAGAATTATATATAGAATCATTAGTTACAAATTAAATAACTTCTGGTAGCAGCTGGATGAGAGTAGCCGAGGATCGAGTTGAAAGGCATGTGATTGGAGAAGCCTACGACCAGTAGTGCTCATGATGACGATGAAGAACTTATGAAATAATAAATTCATGTAAGCTAACAACATAAAGATATTTGTGGCAATAAAATAAAGACCATGTAAATGTTTATTAATGTTGATAGTTTTACTCAAATATTTATTTCAGGTTTAGTCGAACTCGAACGGAGCTTTTAGTCATAAACTCAACATGCAGTGAAGTCACTAGTCAAACTATTGTCGGACAAACCCAAAATATAATATAAGCAGTATGTCGATTCTGTAAAAATCTCACCGTGAAAACTTGTGTGGAGTGACCTGTCAGCGTCATCCCACTGATGCTAGGGATTTACTAAGCAAACATTCACAATCATAATCGATATTTTATCATACTGTTATGCTAATTCTATTGATAATTTTATGTCAGAAACTTAGACAGAATTTCAATCTTCTTTTTTTTTTTTTTTTTCCTAGACTAGGCCTTATATAAGGCTATATTTTTTTTTTCCTAGATTAAAACCCCACCAAATAGTAATGTTTTGACAACTAAAATACTAGCTTTTAAATTATATAAAAATATCAATAGAATTCGCATAAAAAATATTATTAAAACATGGATTATGATTGTAAATGTATGCGTGGTCAATCCCTAGTATCAGGTGGAATGACACTGATAGCTCACTCCATGCTCACTTCACCTAAGTTTTCAAGGTGAGATGGTTACAGAATCGCACTGCAGAATCGCAACATTAGTAAAACTGTTAATGTTGTGTCACCTAGGTCATAAAATATAAAAAGCATATTAAAAAAAATCTTATAGTAAATTAAAGAAAAAGAAAATAAAAACTTTGTGCTTTAAATAGAATAAACCCCAACCTATAGTAGTTGTAGCCGAACTCGAAGCTAATGTTGCTGCAGACGTCATCCAGAGGGAGAAATAAGAAAAACCAAAAGAGATAGAAGGAATGTAGGATTGATACAAGGTTAAACAACGGGCAATTATAACATCGAGATACACAACACAACATCTAGGGACCGTATTTATGACGTGTTAAAGTCCACTGTCCATCATTGGTCCAGTACATGACAGAGATGAAGTTATATAGGATATAATATAGCACCATAATTATCTCTTTTTCACAACGGAACCAATTAAGACTTTAATACTACATGATACGGTCTTTAATTGATTGAACGCATACCTGTAAGTGCTGTCGCAGAACTCAAAAGTAAAGTCGCTGTTGAAGGTGTTGGTGTCATCTAAGAGTGGTACCATCAGTGTGTCCTCGCCGCCTCCGCTGCCGCTGTCGAGACCGCAGCCCGACAGCAGAGACGAGCTTTCGTTCTACAGTCAAGGAAAATATCATTAGAATTTATGACCAAATATGATTTTGACATAGGAAAAGAAAGCCTAATGCTACGACCGTAGTGTACCTTTTGCCAAACATATCGTGTTTATACAACGTATAACATGAAATGCGCAAAACCTCAGAAACCCCAACTGATTTTTAATTAATTTGACCTATTTCAGAGAGAAAATAAGTTATTAAAAAAATTGTAAAGGTTTTATGTGCTGTTTTAGTTTTACAGGCCATTCTGATCGTTTCTTGCGTTCGCGACGACGCTTTACCGAGGGAGGAGTCGTCACCGGGCCGCTGCGCCGCGCTGACATTGGCTTGCTTGACCTATTAATAAATAGACACGGCAACAATTTTAATGAAGATTTTTTGAAAAATGTGACCTATATTAAAAAGCGATTCAATTAATTGTGCTCGTTATTCCGATCAAACTATTTTCAGGTTTTGCGCATTTAACGTTACACGTTACGTATCACGTATATATCAAATATATTGAAAAATTCATATCTTCTTGTAGACATCTAAAAACGATTTCTTTTTTCCAACAAAAGTGTTGACTTTTAATGACTTGCTTGTTTTATTGAGACACAAATATACAGGGTTACTGGTAACTCGACGTATTCCTTGCAGGACATCATAGTAGGGTTAAAATGCAACAAATTAAGCCACCAAATGTTCTATAGAAGTTCAGTAGTTTTTGAGTTAGTAAGGGTTTTAGATTTTTTGTGAAAAATCCCAGATTAAATTATTTGAAGCCAATCTGAAAATTATTCACGGGGCGGCTGTACTGAAATTGGAGTTATTATCATAGTTGACGCCGTAGCGGATCGTTTTTAATAATTAAAAGTTCAAAATGACTAAAACTTTGGTGAAGATCACTAATCAAACATTTTTTTTTTTGTAATTTTTGCTATTACTTCATACAAAATGTTGTCTTAGCACAAAAAAAATACTACACCAGGTGTACAAATTATTAGTAAAATATCCTTGTCTTATCAGCTATCCAAAAAGGTATGATTGTCAATACTTTTGCGTGTGTGACAGGGAAAGCTAGAAGTTTTATGGGGAGCAGGTAAAATTGCGTGACGGTCGACCTCTTGTTCTAGAATAATAGGTCGACCGTCGTATTATTCGTAGTTTTTACCTGCGTTTGAATTCCAAACACTCGGTAAGCTTTATGATTGGTCACTATTGTTCCGTCGGTACGAGACAGGGTGCGACTTCACAAAATCTGGTCGTCAGCGTTAGTTAGTTACAACTCTACGTTGCGCAAGTTCGTGTTTTGTTATCTGGCTATATCCCTTACTGTTGCCCCATATCTTGCTCTTGTGTTGTGCTGTGCGTTCATAAGTGCTGACTATGGCTGCATATTCTAATCAAGAATACGCTGACATATTGTACTGTTACGGATTTTGTGACGGTAACGCTGCTGAGGCGCGAAGATCATATCAACTGCGCTTTCCAAACCGCCGACTCCCCCACGTTAGTGTCTTCGGATCGACTTATCGGCGATTATCTGAAACTGGCAGTGTTCAAAGAAGCAGGCAAATTGACACTGGTCGTTCTCGGAGATACACGGCTGAGGACGAGGAGCTGATTCTTCAACGTTTTATTGACGAGCCCAACATATCTACAAACATCGTAGCGCGTGAGCTTGGTATGTCACAGTGGAAAGTCTGGTCTGTAGTTCACTTGTCAGGCCGACATCCATACCACTACCAACCCGTGCAGTCATTAGAAGAGGGAGATCCGCAGAGACGGCTTGAATTTTGTCGTTTCATGCTAAATGCCGATGCCGAAAGTGAAAACATTTTGAAAAACATTCTGTGGACCGATGAGTCATGTTTTGAACGTGATGGTATCACAAATTACCACAATTTACATTACTGGGCACCGAAGGGAGAAGGAAACCCTAAGAAACTGAAACCAACCGCATCGCAGCGTAAGTTCTCGCTTAATGTTTGGATGGGTATTATCGACGATAAGTTAATAGGCCCACATATTTTACCCCGAACATTAAATGGGGAACTTTATGAAGATTTCCTAAGAAATCATTTAGCAGCACTGCTCACGGATGTACCCGAAGAAAGAAGGGCAAACATGATATACCAACATGACGGATGTCCAGCCCACTTCCGCATCACAATTCGACAATTGCTGGATGAAAACTATCCAAACCGATGGATTGGGCGCGGTGGGCCGATTCCGTGGCCTGCACGAAGCCCTGATCTGACGCCGCTAGACTTTTACGTCTGGGGTCATATGAAAGACCTAGTTTATGTGACCCCCGTAAATTCAATTGAAGAACTAAGGGAGAGAATAACAGATGCGGTGGACCAGATGAGGACCACAATCACATCAAGAATCACAAAAACCGAAGTGAGGAAGCGAATAAGAGCATGTATTCGAAACCGAGGGCAGCACTTCGAACAAGACGTGTGAAATACATGTTATTAAAGACCACAAATTGATATTGATTAAAAATAATAATAATTTTCACGAAATTGTTTAATTTGATTTTCCAAATAAACACCTTCTTGTACTAAATCAAAAACGATTTTCATAATGCAGTCCAAGACTTTGTATAACTTTCATACCTTTTTGGATAGCTGATAAGACAAGGATATTTTACTAATAATTTGTGAACCTGGTGTAGTATTTTTTTTTTGTGCTAAGACAACATTTTGTATGAAGTAATAGCAAAAATTACAAAAAAAAAATGTTTGATTAGTGATCTTCACCAAAGTTTTAGTCATTTTGAACTTTTAATTATTAAAAACGATCCGCTACGGCGTCAACTATGATAATAACTCCAATTTAAGTACAGCCGCCCCGTGAATAATTTTCAAATTGGGTTCAAATAATTTAATCTGGGATTTTTCACAAAAAATCTAAAACCCTTACTAACTCAAAAACTACTGAACTTCGGTAGAACATTTGGTGGCTTAATTTGTTGCATTTTAATCCTACTATGATGTCCTGCAAGGAATACGTCGAGTTACCAGTAACCCTGTATATTTTTTAATTATTAAGTTATCTCTCAACTTAACTCATCTCAAATGCGCTATTATTTTTATTTCACTATTTAATATTTAAAGCAGCTGTATACCTTTATCCTTTCTGGCATGGCGGCTATTATTTGCTCCGCCAGCGTAAACACCCGGTCATCCTGCTCCCCTGAAAAGATTTTATAAAATGGAACCTTATAATATTAACTCAAATAAACGATTTTCTCGCTGTCTTCAAACAATCGGAGATATCGATCATAAATATAGCTAAGTTAAAGCTAAAACATCAAATGCAACTGAGTTGTCTGGAAACAAGTTTTAGAAGCAAATCACGACAAACGAAATAAAAAACAGTAGACAACAGATTAAATTACTAGTTTGCCAAACCATCATTTACTTACAATACTATATATATCTTGTTGTCATGATTTGCACTGATTCGTGTTACTGTAGCACTTGAAATTTATTACTTTACTGACTTTACTGATTCACAGTTGTTGTAATCATACTAAACAGCTGATTGAAGTTTGTCATAAATCTACATACACAGTTAAATAGCTCACATAATATGAATAGGATTATGGTTAATTGTAGTATTACTTTCAAAACGCGGTTATGACGTTTTTATGGATAAGTCTAAGGTCGAGATCTATCAATGTTCCTTACCACGTGCTGGCTTAGCCAAAGCACGTGCTAAATATCGTTTATAGATCTCGCCCTAAAGGTCACAGCTCATTAGAGCCACCCGGCACCCTCTCCGCACCGCCTCGCCTCCTGCGGCTAGTATTCTTTATATGGACTTGTATGGGTATGCGCTCACTACATCAACTCCGTAGCGTCACCGGATCGCCTCGGTCGTAAGCCCTCCACGCGCGGACGGCGGGTGGACCACACGGTGACAACTCGCTGCTCGCATGCTTGCCTTGAGTTGACTGCGCATTGCCAACGCGCGGGTCCCGAGTGGACCGCGCGCTGCCCGCGAATGATTCACGCGAGGACGATATGGCGATGCACCGCTCTCCACCCACCCTTCATTCAATTCACGGTTTGTAAAATTTGAAATTACTAAACACACCTGTAGACCTAGTGCCAATTGTTAACAGACTACTCGAAAATTCGTAGACTAAGCGACGTCCACTCGTTGACCGCACGAGGTCCACTGGTTGACGAAGCGAGGTCCACTGTTTGACCGCGCGACGTTTATTGGTGATAACGCGGCGTCCACCCGTGGACCACCAGTCGACAACGAGTGGACGCCTTGCGACGAGGCGGTGCGGGGTGGGTGCCGGGTGGCTCTAATGAGCTGTGGCCTTAAATGTAAATCAAATCCACGAACGAAGACGTAAATAAAAACCAGCTTAAGCGTTAGAGTTATTTTGTTAGTGCGTTTTGACAATAATATCACGAAACTTTATGGTGACAGGATTATAACATAAAAAAATAAATGACACGGGTACTAAAAAAAATTATATTAGGTGGTTGAATTTGATATAGTGTTCGCAGTAACAGCTTATCATTAGATTATAAATTATTACGTGTTGAAAACATAGATCACATTCTATATATAAGGATGTCATCCACATAAGCCAACGGTAAAGTGAATGAAACGAGACAGCTTAGTCTTGTTCGCTCGCCCCTGCTATAATTTGTTCTTATTGACATAAAAACATTACAAAGTATTGAAAAATCATTGTTTAATTACTTATAAAAACAAAATGCTGTTAAACAGATATTAGACATTATCCCGAACCTAAATCTAGTTTTTAAACGATGTGTGTACCTACAGGAAGTTTTAATATTAGGAACTTATAATCTAAGTGAGGTTATGGGTTCACGAAAATGAGGAAATATACAAGGAATAACCAATAAAAAGTGTAATGAAAAAACAGTGCACGATAAATCTGTGGCCAAAGTACTTACCTTCAACAATGGCAACAGTAAATCATCTACACATAAAAAGCGTCTAAATACTCATGCAAGCGTTAAGCGTTCATGCAGTGTTGAAATTGTCACGTTTTTTTGAAAACAAGTGTACTGACTGAACAACGTAGTCTTGTGTACTGAAATTGGAAGTAGAAGCCAATCGATTTGGTTGTTTTACAGTGATAGTGGATAGACCAATACGAACCACTGAAAGCGACATCGAGGGACAACATCGAGTAAACCAAACCGAACTTTATTCTTGAAGCAATAAAGGAGTTTCTTCCTTTTTCACGTGCATTAATTGATTGAATATTTAGTTTATTAATTTCAATGTTACTAATCATAAAACTCGGTTTAGTTAAAGGATACTACAGACAACAAACACTCAAGGGAAAACTCCGCTCATATTGGAACACAAAGTACAGAAGAAACTACAAGTGGTCTACCGACATACAGTGAACAAGGGCTACAGACTGGCGACAAAGAGGGAGACAAAGATATATAGACAACTTTTGTTAGAAGAAGAGGGAGGCAATGCAACTACTACATACACAACATCGACAGATAGGACGAGCGGAGTTATCGATGCTGCGACTCGAAATGGTATAGAACGTTTACGGATAGTAAAAAATTGCCAATAGGAAGATAGGATAGATAAAAATATTTAAAGCAAATATTTGAAGAAATGTTAATTGAAGCCAATTCGGTAGATCATATCGTGATTTTGTATAATTTGGAATATGAAAAACGGAAATTATAACAAATAAATCTCTTCCTTTTTTTAACGATTTAAGTAAATCGCACAATTTTGGAATTTGTAATTTTTCCATATCAAATGAGATTCAGCTTCGTCGAATTCTCATTGCTAGTCTTTAGGGTGTTAAGTTCGTAGGTCTATACCGTTTCTGTGCGCCGACAGACTGACCTGTGCGGGTGCGCGCGGCGGGCGGCGCGTCGTCGTGGTCGGAGAGCGCCTCCACGTCTATGAGCGGGCTGCTCGCGCGGCGCGGCGCCGTCTCGCCTGCGGAACCACCGCGCTCAACAATCCGCTAAGCCGCTACGGAGCCTTACCGGTCAAACGACGTGAGCCTACTGACGTCTTCACGTTCAAATGACTTTTATGAACGAAATCAAATGTTTTGAAAATGGACGTGGTCTCTAAAGTTATGCTTTTGTCGTTATCTGAAAAGAAGGAAGGGGAAGCTACGGACTAAATGTCTGAATCTATTTTGTTCGCTAATTAGTTTCTCACTTTCAGTGAACCAAATGCAATGATTGAAAGGTTTGCTAAATTATATTTATATCATCCAGTTCAAAATTCTGTGATTCATAAAACTTGCAATTGCACATAATAAATAAACAAGAACGTTCATAAACGTTTTCTTACTCAAATCAACGGCAAAATAAAAATGCTTCAAAAGCTTGATAACTGTCACCATCTCGAAGTGTAGAACTCACACGTTTGACCAGTTATATCGCCGAACAAACCGTCACCATTTAAAGGAAACATAGACCGAAACCCAAAACCAAGGTTAGGACATTCAAATGTCATCAGCTGCCGTGCCGATATAAAATAACCAGCAAATGAAAAACGAATCGACTATGAATGAGGCGAAGTGGTTCAAAGACTTACAGAGGGCCAGGTCCATACGTCTGCCGATCTTCGAATCGCCAAGACTGTCTTCAGAGTTATCAGAATCTAAAGGTAGCGACATGCTTCGTTCCCATCTGAAAATGTCAGGATTTTTGGCGAATTAAAATTGACAATACTCTGTTAATCCTTTAGAATAGACTGGTAATTTTAGTAGAAAAACAATTATCATTATTATACTATTATTTTGTTTGTATAGGAATGTCGCGTTTTCGAACAATGATGAAGAATATT